>CM068828.1:150942658-151542658 GCA_028554795.2 Sinohyriopsis cumingii | reverse complement strand
TAACTTTACCACGACAAAAAGAATGTGACGTTCAACGCTCACTAATATTTACAAAGTTTGAAAATTGACAGTTTTTTATTGAATCTTGCAAGCAGATTCACAAATGATTTGAACATCATTTTCAAAAATGCGAGAAATGAGTGAATTTATCAATGATTAAATAATTAGATAGTGTTACAGAATTAGGCAAAAATTAACTTGGTTTTGCCTTAGAGCTATTTGACTATTTATCGTTGTACATGCGTACAACGTTATCTAGGGTAAATACGTGTTTTTCCAAGTAAGAGACTGTATTAACCTGTACCTCGCCGGAAATTACTTGCGATGAAAGGGACATAAATAACATGATATGCACGGGTATTTTACCCTGACTTTTGCTCACTCTCCTATGGATTTAAGTAAGATCGATTTCTAAACCGAGACTGGTCGTTTTGGATCACGTCAAGGAGTGTACGCTCTCCCTTGTTCTCCAGCCATAGCGGTAAGTATTAAATTTACATTTCATTTGATGTGCGAAGCTTATTAGGTTTGCAATGTCTTATCGCGTAATAATGCAATCATTACAACGCAGATTTGAATTTTGAATTACAAGTCACTATTAGAGGTTAATGTATTAGCATATATTTGGAGATTTTACAGAAACTATTATTATGACCAATTTGGTTTTATTGTAGCTGATTGTGACTGTTACTGGGGTTGTGACTGTGACTAAGACTAGAGCTGACTAGAGTTCACTAGAGATGTCCAGAGTTATCTGATGCTGTTCAGAGCTGTCTGGAGTTTCCAGAGTATTTAAGACTGCGTGCTGTCGATACGTATGTATGTATGTACGTATGTCTCTGCCACGGACGTAGACGTAGCAAATTCAAAAGGGTGTTGTATGTGGTCTGTACGTGGATACGGATGACTGCACATGTGGTGGATCCATAAAGGGTGCGAGCGGCCAAAATTGTGTGGGCCAACCCAAGGAACCGTGCGTGCGACTTTACTATGGGTCTAGAAGCATACGTTTGGTTCAATTACTGTTCCAATTGCATTTTTATGTTCATAAGATTATTTTGAATCATAGTTGTGTTCATAAGATCATTTTGAATCTTAGTTGTATTCATAAGATTATTTGGAATCTTAGTTGTGTTCATAAGATTATTTGGAATCTTAGTTGTGATCATAAGATTATTTATAATCTTAATCGGAGTTCATATTTGAGATTATGTGAATCTCTGTTGTAGTGTAGAATACTGTTTGAAACGTATCTGCAGTCAATGAGGTTTCTTGGATCTGTACTTCATATTGATTTCATATATTTAGTTTATTTGCATTGTGTGAATTTGGTGTGGAGTGATTTGAGTCAATCGTATGTTGAGAGCGTGAGAGAATCACTGTATTTTTACATCATATATTTTTCTTTATTAATTCATTTCATAAATCTCCATCTTTCTCACACTGTGTTTGTTTTATTCACTTAGTCCAAAAACCCACTCGGTTTCTTTTCTGCGACAGATAGATGGCTCAATGTATGGCTCATTCAATATCTGGGTATCTTTTCTACCTTTCTTGCTGATGGATACAACGTCCGAATACGAATACAGACTTTAAGATTGCAACACGCCTTGTTAATAGTTTATCATAAGATGACCGATACATCACAAATTTTCTTCACAATCAGAAACCTTATAAATGCTATGATATTTAAATAAAGAGATGAAACATAATAATTAAAGATTAATATAAATCATGATATATTATCAATGACTAAATGCTTAAGTACTGGTGCAATTTGCTTCCTTATAATATCCGAGTATCATTTAGCACCATTAGGTCATACGGAAGCGTGACATGCACTTGAAGGTTAGAGGGTGCTAAGTGTTAAATCCGGTCTGCACCACAAAAATATAGAATAAGAGAAATAAGGATGGTCGCACGATTTATAAAGGTGATATTTGCTTATGCTTAGATAGATAGTTATACCTCTATCTCTCTAAACTGCGCACAGGTAAAAACTAGGACAAAACAAAATCTTCAAAATTCGATTTACGATATTCAGACTTAATTTACTATTTTATAAACCAATCATGTCATTAATATGACCTATAATCTTATCATCTAACTTTATTTGTTGACATTCGTTACAAGATTTTGGAAGACTTGTTTATATAGGATAGACTGGAAACAGACATCAAATGAGATATTATATCTGTATTTAAATGTATCATGCCCGTAGATTGTAAATGGGACATGGCATGGTCTTAAAAGGATTCTCGTTCTCTTTCTCCTTCGTCTCGATCTTAATTCGTCTTCTTCTTCAACTTCTCATTTCTCATCGTCACAGTCGTCATCGTCTCGGATCTTCAGTCACTTGTAGCCATTTTGCGTTTCAGGCAGCATCATGCATCTTATCTGGGTTGTAACAAAACATTCATTATATTAAAATATAATACTTTATACAAATAAAAAATGATAAGGGTTTAATTACAATATCAATATAAACTGCCTGATAGCAATAGCACGGAGATCAATTTTCATTGCAAGCCGACACTTTACATTTTCTCTTTCGTGCTATCCACGAGTAATTCTTTTTTTTAAAAAATACTGTCTACAGAAGTTGTGTTGTCCGCGTCACCGTCTAAAATTCATATGTATTGTGTGTGTTTATCTTGAAAGCCATCATAATAGCCGACATATATTTCGTCGACTTATTGTGAACAGTGACTAAAATTTGTGTTTATTATGTACAGTTCTATTTTTTTTTTTTTTTTGTCTATTTGATGATTTGTTTGTAAAACAAACAAAAACAAAGTCGTTAACACATTTAAGGTATCAGAAGATGTTTTTAATGTTATGGTATAAAATGATTTAAGAAAAATTTGAATTGCTAAATATTTCAAGCTATTACATTTCACAAATTGAAACGACCCGGATGTGTGCGCACTATCTACTAGGAAACAGTAACGCTTCCGGTGCTCGCGAGGCTGCATATAAATATCCTCCATGGTAGAGAAAGTATGAAATCAACGCACGTTTCTCCCATGGTGCAACACGCTGGTATGAGGTGTCAGCTCATTTATGCATTTCGAGTGGGAGGGTGATTTTTCAACAAGCCGTTTTAGTAATGGTTCACTGTTGTGTGAATGACGTCACTGTATAGTCAATCTGGAGACATTGCTTTTAATAGTTACTCTTTGTGATAAGGGCTTGACCATTTAGGCCGGGTATCAGAAAATTATGCACTCAATAGTGTGTGTACGTGTGTGTCTATGTTAATTATTAGTTCAAGGAAGCTTGAAAGGAGCATTACATAATATGTATACATGTAAGAGCGCAAAACACTGAACAAACATTACGTGTATTTTCATCGGACTTAATTTTAACCTAACGTGATGATTTTATTTAATGCACATCACTTAGCAAACGTTGCATAATTTACTATTAACGTGTCACGTGGCATAATTATGCATTACAGTGTAATATCTGCTAATGTATGTGTAGTTGTTCTAATATGTAATTGGTGTTACGGTAATTAGAATGGAAAATATATTATTTCATATGAAAAAAATACAACTGCTGTAATATATATCCATTTCTAACAGTTATTACCTTGTATGCTATGTAATTTGTAACAACTATTACTTTATGTGCTATTTTGTAAAACCTATTAATGTGCTATATGCAGTTTCTAAAAAGTATATTTTTATACAGTATAGTTTGTTAAACGTATAATTTTATATGCTATATAAATTCAAAAGTATCGCTTTATATAATGTGCAGTTTATTAAATGCATCCCTTTGTCTCTTTATAGAGTTTCATTAATACGTAATAGGTCATATCTTTTCATTTACAACATAGTTCATTTCACTGAATACTTGTTTATACGGAATAAGTTTTTTTCAAATTAGCATGCATTTTATATCTTGCATTTATCTGCATTAGAAATCATTCAGATTGTTAAATTGAATTGCGGGACATAATTATTACGTCGCTCAGTTGCTATACTCCTATATTACATTTTAGAACTTACTATTCTTTTCACATATGAACGTATATCATTTAACAAAACACGTATCATAACATTTAAATGAATATCATAATACGTATTGTGGTTGTCCAATGAATATATACAGTTGAATCGATACGATTAAAATATTTAACTGAAAATGTTCTTAGTGGTTAAACAATTACGTATCATAATAGTTTAATCAATTATATCACTTAAATCACTTAAATCAATACATATAATAACAGTCAAATCAATATGTATTATACCAGTTAAAACAATACACGAATACGTATTGTGGTAGTTAAGTGACTATTTGGTTCTTTTGAGTAAAACAGTCACAATGTATGGTGCATAAAATGATTGAATTAAACAATCAAATTCATTCCGCTGTTTGGAGTCGGTCACGCATAGTGTATTCCTGTTGTAAGTCTGCAGACGTGTTTTATGTTGTACTTATATATTTTCCGAGAGGAAACACATTTTTATTGTTCATTGCAACTATAAACTGCTTATTATTTGACCTGCAATATTATTCGGGAACTGTTATATAATACTTGAAGGAATTCTGGACAACGCTATATTGACAAAGTCACGATTATCGAAGGACCAGTATTGTTCTCGAGTCTAAAAGTCTTAACCACTTGAGTTTTTTAGACCACCCAGGTCGTCGATAATGCGAAATTGTATTCCGTCTAGTTCTTTTGTCTTGGTTTATCTATTTGTATGTGTCTTAATTACAGATTGCACCCTAATACGTTTAATACACGTGGCTTAGAGGCAAAGGTGTAGGCCTAAACTTCGTTGTGGCTGAGGGTTGAAGTTTAAGCTAGGCTGATTAAAATATCTTTAGATTCATAATAATAAACGGCGTTTGATAACCCATCTCTCATCCGTTTTTGGCCTGTACTATCATGTCAGAATGTGTGACTTGGATTGTGTGCCATTTATGCTTGTTTCTCAATAACACGTTATTTGGTGATCTATGTTTAATGGAGGTGTTTTCATTGACCACACACCTTTCACATCAGTGAGTCTGATTTATATTACACAAAGTACAGTCACTTTGAAAGACAGTTTGATCTAAGCATAACATTGTAGTTTGATCGAAGCATAACAAGTTAGTTTGATCTAAGCATGACAAGGTAGTTTGATCTAAGCAAAAACAAGGTAGTTTGATGTAAGCTAAAACAAGGAAGTTTGATCTAAGCATATCAAGGTAGTTTGATCTAAGCATAACAAGATAGTTTGATCTAAGCATAACAAGGTAGTTTGATTTAAGCATACCAAGGTAGTTTGATCTAAGCATAACAAGGTAGTTTGATCCAAGCATAACAAGGTATTTTGATCTAAGCATAACAAGGTAGTTTGATCTAAGCGTATCAAGGTCAGACGTATTTTTTAAAATTCTCCATAAAGTTAATTGGATCCATGAAGAAATTCTGTATGGCAGTTTACCTTTTATTATACAGTGAAAATGATGGTTCAAGTGCTTTTAGTTTGTTTTTTCTTTCTATTTGTTCACCTATTTATTTTTCTTGCGAGCACAAGAATCTGTGTCAAATATATTTAATATCTGTGTCATCTATTACATTTACAAAATAGTTTTATTATAAATCATTTGGATTGATAACGTTTATATTTTAAATTCTTTAATTCAGTGGCTGGCTATTACTATAGTAAAGAGCATGTGTACTTCCTTTTAGGAATCTTATTCATAAACCTACGCCGGTTGTTCAGGTCAAGGGAACTACTATTTAGGTCAAATACCACACGCTTTAATTCGAATAGAGGTCAGGTAAACATCACATGAAAATAGGAGCGCATTTGGTCTGCAGAGCTGTCAGGAATAGGATACAATTAGTGCTTCCAGTTCCGTACCCAGGAATGTAGTTCTAGTCTATTTTTAGAACATTGTTTACTCTCTCATTTTGGTGGTGATACAAGAGTTTTATTTATGCATGTTTTGGTAGGGATTTAAAGGTAACTGTTTATTCTTGATAATATGAGCTCAGGGTGTTGTTGTCTGTGTGTATTTCGGCGACAGTGCACAGTGAGTAATAAGGCCTTGGTGATGATACGGAAGTGAAATCTGTGTTCTTTTTACATGCTGCTTTGTTGACAGTCCAGCATCTCAAAAAAGAGCAGGTCAACCTTTGACAAGAACTTAACCGTGAAGTCATATTTGAAGGTATTTTAGATTAACATGATTTGCATTGATTGTCACAGTGTAAAGGTGAGTACTGATTAAACAAATATAGAGAAAATATAGTAAAATTTGTTGTGTTCTATGTCCTGTCAGAGCAGTATTGGAGTACAGTTTAAATCGGTATAAGATGTTTATATTAATGATAGACACATGAATTTTGAATATTTTTTGTATCTTGACTTTGTAAATATAAGAATAAATTCAAAGTAGAACATTAAGTTTTATTTTACACATTTTAATGAAATTTTAAAAAAATTAAATTAGAAAAAAATATTTCGCCCCAAAATGCACATATATAATATTTTTTGGAATGATATTAAATGTTATCAGCATGTATATATTCCTACACTATATACAAGCTCAAATGTTGGATATTTGTCACATTTTGTCAGAGAAAATATCTTTGAAGTCAAAATGAGACCTTCATTTAAAATACACGAAGACAAAACTATATTTTGTATTGGCCATTCAGACTATTTATTAGGGGTCCAAGCAGTTAATTTATTTATTTATGATGGGGTCACTTCCTGAGTAACAAATATATGCTTGTATAGCCTTCAGTAATTGTTTATAAACATAGTTATAAGATATTTAGTGAGAGGACAGAGATGAAAACTTTATACTAGAACCTACTCAAGTTCTCTACTAAATCATTTTAAACTGTCTGAGAATGAAATACAGATCAAAGGGATAAAATATGAATTCCCCAGGTATATTTACCCTTGGATGTAAGAAAGCAGCAAAATGATCTAAGTTGAACACAAAATGCATTAAATTGTATTGTTCAGTTTAGTTAAGATATTGATTGGTGTAGTGCGGCCTATGTGAGGTTATGAGAATTATAATGATCCATCTTGCTTTATGCATTATTAATTACTAATATTTGTTAACTGACACTCTAAAGATTACTTAAGAAATATTCAAACAGAATATTTGAGTTAAACGTTTTACAACTGATCTTAACATGGTTACATATCCCACATGAACACATATCCATACATTTTAGAATGTTTTGGATCAAAAGTTTACATTCAGTACATCATATAGGCTGACATTGTACCTATAGTGAATCTGTAAGGCCCATTTCTGGCTGTGTGCACTGACAATATCCCAAAATATTATATTCATCATGAATATACCTATGTATGGTAACATATTTCAATGTATTACTTTGACAGAGTGCGGTATTGAAGCATCAGCTGATATCTGATTCCACTGAATCAATGAGCTTAATAATTGGTAACCAACACTCTTAAAAATACACTATGAATGTTCAAACAGATCATTTGAATTATGTTTTCACATTTGATCTTAACAAGTACATTGTATATGTCCAACATAATAAAATTTCCATCCTTGTTTACAAGTTTTGGGGACCAGAATTTCACATTTAGTTGATGATACAGAATTTATTGATACCTATAGTTGATCTGTGTGACCATATTTGGCTGTATTCACTTGCAATATCCAAAATTGTTATTTCCCTCACTAATAAGATTGCTTATAGTAATATATTCTAATTTAGTACATTGTCACATGACTTTCCTGTATACTGGTATGTACTAATGTTCGCACCAATGATCAGTCCTCACCGCCCCAACATTGCCATAAACTTTCTGATACATAGTCTACCTGATTAGTTATTTAACCTGTAAATGGCTAACTATGCTTCTAGAAACCTCATATATTTTTATCGTTTTAATACATGGTAATTGCTTTACATTTCTCAGTGTAACTCTGTCAAGTTTAATATTTTACCACTTGATTGCAACCTTAATGTTATTTTGAAATCACCATATCTAACACATTTTAACTTTATCTACCTATATCTTACTGTTTTC
This sequence comes from Sinohyriopsis cumingii, assembly GCA_028554795.2. Lineage (NCBI taxonomy): Eukaryota > Metazoa > Mollusca > Bivalvia > Unionida > Unionidae > Sinohyriopsis > Sinohyriopsis cumingii. The sequence continues at coordinate 151,534,616 of CM068828.1, read as the reverse complement.
TAGAATTAAGTGAAACATATTGTATCTTTTCAGGTCTAGCCTGGTAACTGGAACAAAGTGTTAGAGTTGGATTAGCTTGACAGCTCTCCAGTAGTACGGTGGTGATAGCAAGGTTTCACAAATAAGGCCTTGTTGATGATCCGGAAGTGAAATGTATGTTCTGTTTACATGCTGCTCTGTTGACAGTCCAGCCTCTCAAAAAAATGAAGGTCAATTTTTGACAAGAACTTTTACGTGAAGTCATCGTTGAAGGTATTTATGATTAACATATGACTTGTATTGATTGTCATACAGTGGAAACGTCAGTATTTAGAAACTAATGTAGAGAACATATAGTACAATTAATTGTGTTCTATGTCCTTAAACTCATTTACTGAATGACCAACCAATCGACAAAGTGAAACATGTTCATTATCGGAAAAGGGGCAAACTCAGCCTTGTTCCTGGGCGTGAAATTATTTGGTTTGCTCAGACCTTATCCTCCCTCATGTATTAATAGTATAAAGTCATTACTATCTGAAGATTTGAAATATGGTTTTAAACAATCAGAAATAAATACTTATTGTTATTCATGACTCGAATTTCTTTAAAAGAATAACTTTTACACAATGGTGAACGTGTTTATACGTTAATATTATGCGCACTATGTATGTAGCATAACCAAATCGGGATCATGACACAGTGTGTAGCATAACCCATTTAGGACCAAGATACTATGTGTGTAACATTACCAATTAGGCAAATGAAAGTCTGTGATCATTATTGTCTTTTGCATGGGTCCAGACGCTGATAATTGTCCTCAGCAAGACGTTTGTATATTAAAGGAGCGAAAAAGAAATTCTGTTAATTCAAATTATGATTTCATCTGTTTTCTATAATATTAAGCTGATTTTGTGTTTGACATAAAAGTAAAAGAGCTCTTTGAGAGAACATAAACGTTGATAGCGGGGATATTGTGTATAATTACTAATAAACAGAAGATCTGTAACATACATTTATAAGTTAGATGAATTGAAGAAGAGTTATCACGCACTTAAAATGCAGTTATACAGACACCTTCACAGGGAAACCAGTTTGAAGCACTACTGTGTATCTGTCCGATTGAACATAGGTAGCAACAAATGCAACACACAGTGATGTAAAGCAAAAAAATGTCATGCTTCATGTATAAAATTACTCTAGATATAATGACATTGCTCAGTGTGAGAATATTATTAGGACACTTACTTCCATTGTTACTGTTTGCACACGTCCCACAGCAGTAATTATTCATCCATCCTGTATTGGTCTGGCAACCACCACTCCTTGACCACTTCAGACATTTGTCACTGGGATACATTTTAGCACATGTCCCTATAAACGTATTTAAATTTGTACTCAAAGCGTATAATCATTTTACTAACAACGGTTAATATTACCTTTGAACAAAAAATGTAATCATTGTTATTTAACAGTTTATTTGCGAGGACGAGATAAGACCCGTTATACACACTACCTACTAATCTGATATTTTAGAAATAATAACAATAAATAAAACACAGCAAATATTAATGCAAACTTTATCTTGAAAAATGTCATGCTGTTCTTTCTTGCTAAAAAAAAAATCATAAGATCGAATACGTTACTATAGCATCGAGTAACACGATTTGTGGCAAGTCTGAGATCTGATGTCACCATGAATGTGCATTATGATTCATATACTGTGAAATGCATTCAAGCTTTTCACCAACAGGATGACGAATGTTTATAAAGCTAAATTTCTTTAGAACTTCTTTATCTCTCTTTCTCTTGAGAACAGAAGGATCACAGGCCCTGGCACATGCTTTGATCATGAAGGAGGGATTTGCCTCACATTAGCCGTGTTGCGCCCACGCAAAGCATTTCCATCTATCGCCATATGCGCCTCCACCAAATGTACCTATAATGAAGAGCATGCTTCCAAAACTAGGTAAACATGCATTGCAGATTCATTATGATAAAGAATTTAATATGGTAGTATGGGTATATTTTCTCATAGTTGTGTTTCGTGATAATGAACTTTTGTTCCGTAGTTGATTGCGAATATTTTGACAGAGATACTAACTTTCTATTGTGTAAAGTAGTGCCAGCCCATCTTAAACCATTCGAAAGTGCAAAGTAGTGTCAATCCATCTTACATCATTGCAAAGTACAAACTAGCATCTTCCAGTCTTAAACGATTCCGCAGTGCCAATAATTACCAGTGCATATTACAACATTCCACAGTGCAAAATATTATCTCTCCTCCATATAATGTTCCACTGCGCGAAGTAGTACCAGAATTACCAGTGCATATTACATTTCACGGTGCAAAGTTGTACCTGATCTATAGTTTATATTTTCATCGAAGGAAGGGAAATTTTGAAAATATAGTTTCATCTTACCGTATCAATAATACATATACTCTTTAATGGAAACTACGAATTTCGGACTTTGCCCTTCTGACTATTGTATTTTACGGGGGGCATTATTGCCTTTATTTTGTCAGTAAAACAATCGTCGATTTATTTTGAAATAATATTGTATTGTTCCATAATCTTTTAGTGAATCAGATTCTGTTGAGTTTGCATATATATAAATTATGTATTCCATTCTTTAGTTTATGCCAGTTTTTTAGGAGTCATCATGAAGAAATAGTGAGTTATTTATAATAGTTATGTGTTGGATTAGTTGAGTTAAAAATCATTAATTTAAAAAGTCAGTACTTATCGGAGTATGTGAAGTTATTCAAGGATTTCGATATTCAAATACTTATATTGGATTATGTGAAACTTCCAAGGACTTGTGTGATAGTATGTGATCGAGAAGAAATATTGATTTATTTATAATATTTGTTTGTTGGATTAGCGGAGTGAAAAATCTTTAATTTAAAAAATGAGCACCTGTTGGATTACATGAATTTATAGAAGGACTTGAATATTTATATAATTATATTGGACTATGTGAAACTTTCAAGGACTACGGTGATATTTGAGTTTGACTAGAAACAATTGGATTTACCATTGTGGTTTTTCAGTTGTGCTAGCAAGTTAGCTCATAAACGAATAAGAACTTTCATTCGGAATACCTTTGGAATGTTTTCCGATTAGGGGAAATTGATCAGACATTTTTAGTATATTCTAGCAATTCGTTCAGTGTAAAGTTAGTTTTAATTCTTTCACTTTGTGTTATTGTCTATTTTTTAAAATAAATTTATATTTTAGAAAACTGAATCTTTGTTAGGTTTACTTTATCTTTTGTATTAAGTTTAAGCGCCTTGACGTAAGACATGGACAAGAAGGAGATTCCTTTGCATGCTAATGTATGCTACTATCGATACGTATAGGAAACAAAACAGCCATTAGAGGAAAAATTTTTAGTCATATAACTGTAGCTGTAGACAATCTTATGCACAGCTCACTGTGTTTATTTTCGAGTATCATTTACTGATTCTTAGTGTGCAAGCTGGGTGAAATGGTTTGTCTATGTATAATTTGAACACCAATGTCATCCCTAATATTGACCTACGAGGCGTTATTATCCATTCATATTACGATTCAATTACTTAAACGTCGGTATCCATTCCTTTAACGATTCAACTAATTAAACGTCGTTAACCAGTCATTTTACGATTCTTTAGACGTCATTATTCATGTTTATTCGGACTGTATCATTATGGGTTTTCTTTTATTTAAACAGTTCCTTTATAATATTCAAAAGCGCTGATTTTCTAGGAAATGTGTATTTATTATAGGTTACTGCATTTGTACGGGAAAATATGAACGAGTTTTGGGATGGAATACTGCACCACCTTGGTAGTGCATTATATCCTTCCGACAAAACGAGTTCATATTTTCCCATACAAATGCAGTAACCGTTTTATTATATGTTCATTTTTTTTATTCTACCTAAGGTTTATTTATATAAACAATATACACTACAAGAAACAACGTAAATGAATGTATGCCCCATTCCAAACTAAATATACAAGCGCAAATTCATCATTACACAAATCAACATTATTACTGCGCACATAACTCCGCCCAGATAAATTTGAACTTAGTCGCGCGCTCGACATAACTTTTGAAAGAAAATGGCGTGTCTAGTTAAAATTGAAATTTGGAGTTGTATTGTGAATGAATGTGCATTGCAACAACTTTTCCATTTGATCTGGAATGAATAGATTTTGGAATTTTTCTCGATTTTAGGAAATTTCGTGATTATTGACTGGATTTGTATATGACGATTCCACATGAAATACATCAGATTGAAACTACGAAGAAGCGTGTTGACATCTGCGAATGTGTTTCTGTTCCTGTCATTGAATGTTTGAAATCACAATGTGGGAAAAATATGACGTCTTTCAATTGCAATTATCAAAACGACGCTATGGAATTTAATGCTTATTTCATTTTGAGTGCAGTAAGGAGGATGCAATTGCACTTATCATCGAAATCATAGCACAATTTCGAAATGTGTAATCCAGATTGAAAACCTATGACATGGCTCATGTCATTCGGATTTGCAGAATTAATTAATAAAAACATTTTGAGGAAATTCAGGATGTAAAACTGTAAGTATCTTTTATTTTGCCATTCTTATCACCAGCTAAATAAGAGAGTATTTGACTTGTCACTTGTATGTTATTTGTACGAACCTTATTTTGAGTCTGTTATATACTGTAGCTAGCCTAAATCCGTAACATTGTATCAACGCGGAATGTGCCAAAACAGCTGGTATGTGGCAGTCCACGAAACATCTGTTTTAGTTTATTCAGAAACAAATTAAAACAACCACAACGTAAAGAGCCTCCTACGTGAGTGTACATGATTTGTGTACAAGTCAAAAGTGCTGGCGTCTGCGTCCATTGTTTGTTTACAATAGAAAGTAGTTCCTTTATGCACGTGAATGCTATATGTGTATTGTCGCGCGAGTTCAGTATCGGTTAATACCGAACGATTCTGACAATGTAAAGTTAACGGGGGAAAAAATGAGCATATAGTAACGATAAAATATTTGATGTTCTTAAAGCCTTGTTTAAAATAGTATTGTATCAAATAAGGAGTCTAGAAGCACCTTACTACCCAGTGAATCAAGCATCGTCAATACTTACTTGAGGCTGGCTTGATTTCGATCTTGTCTCTATTTCCAGGGACCTGAAGACAACCCTCTTTGTGAACGAAAAGGTCATAAAACACACTAATAAGATTCCTATACTAAAAACATTACTATCATGGATTCTTGAAACCCCGCAAATATATTAATGCGGATTGCTCCTTCGATAACCAAACCATCCAAACGTTGTGTCTGTATTAACTTTTCATACTCTGTGAATCAAAACGTTTTGTCCGCAGGCACTTTCCATACTCCCTTAATCAAAACGTTATATCTACAAAATCGCATTACTCTATGAGTCAAATGTTTTGGCTAAGCACACACTCCATAATCGATAAATCAAATGTTTTGTCTGAAGGCAGTCTTCATAATCCATAAATCAAACGTTTTGTCTGATGGCAGTCTTCATACTCCATAAATCAAACGTTTTGTCTGATGACAGTCTTCATACTCCATGTAACAAACGTTTTGTCTGATATCAGACTTCATACTGAATAAATCAAACGTTTTGTCTGATGGCAGTCTTCATACTCGATGAACATTTAATGGATCTAATGACTAGGCAAATTGTGTTCTTTTCAAAAGGCGCCAAAATTGTCCTAGAATTTGCGCTGTATACAAGAAATTAACACATTATCTCAACATATATGTATGCGTGTGGGTCTGTGTGTCTATGTGTGTGTGTGTCCGTGAGTCGACGTGTGCGTGTCTGTTGGCCAATGTGCATGTGTCTGTGTGTCTATTTGTGTGTGTAAGTGGGTTTATGTGTGTGTGTCTGTGGGTTTTGTGGGTGTGACTGTGTGTCTATTTGTGTGTGTGTGGCTGTGGGTCTATGTCCTGGTGTGTCTATGGGTTCATGTGTGTGTATGTGTTTGTCTGTAGGTATATGTGTGTGTGTCTGTAGGTATATGGGTGTTGCTGTGGGCCTATGTTCGCGTGTGTCTGTTGACCTATGTATGTGTGTCTGTGGATCTATGTATGTGTCTCTGTGCGTATGTGTGCGTATGTGTGTGTGTCTATGGTTTTATGTATGTGAATGTGGGTATGTTTACTTTTTATGTTGGTCTATGCTTGTGTGTCTGTTGGATTATGTGTGTGTGTCAGTAGGTATATGCATATGTGTATGTGAGTCTATGTGTGTTTATGTGGGACTATGTGTATGTGAGTCTGTGGACCTATGTATGTGTCTGTGGATCTGTGTATGTGTATATGTGGGTCTATGTGTGTGTGTCTGTGGGTCTATGTGTGTGTCATTTGGTTAATATGCGTGAGTCTGTGGGTCCGTTAGTGTCTGTCTGTGGAATATGTGTGTGTGTGTCCGTGGGTCTAAGTTTATGTGTGTGTCTTAGGACTATATGTGTGTGTCTGTATTTCTATGTGTGTTTATGTGGGTCTATGTGTGTGTCTGTGAGTACTTGTGTGTGTTTGTGGGTCTATGTGTGTTTGCGTGTCTGTGGGTTTATAAGTGGTTGTCTGTGAGTGATAGTCTGTGTGTCTGCGGGTCTACGTGTGTGTATGGCTCTGGGCCATTGTGTGTCTGTCTGTGGGTCAATGTGTGTGTCACTTTGGGTCTATGTGTATGTGTCTGTGGGTTTTGTGTGTGTGACTGTGTGTCTATTTGTGTGTGGCTGTGGGTTTATGGTCCTGGTGTGTCTATGGGTCCATGTGTGTGTATGTGTGTGTGTGTGTCTGTAGGTATATGTGTGTGTGTCTGTGGGTATATGGTTGTGGCTGTGGGCCTATGTTCGCGTGTGTCTGTTGACCTATGTATTTGTGTCTGTGGATCTATGTATGTGTCTCTGTGCGTATGTGTGTGTATGTGTGTGTATGTGTGTGTGTCTGTGGTTTTATGTATGTCAATGTGGGTATGTTTATTTTTTATGTTGGTCTATGTTTGTGTGTCTGTTGGATTATGTGTATGTGAGTCTATGTGTGTTTATGTGGGACTATGTGTATGTGAGTCTGTGAATTTATGTGTGTATCTGTGGATCTATGTGTGTGTATATGTGGGTCTATGTGTGTGTGTCTGTGGGTCTATGTGTGTGTCTCTGGGTTTATATACGTGAATCTGTGGGTCTGCTAGTGTTTGTCTGTCGTATATGTGTGTGTGTGTCTGTGGGTCGAAGTGTAGGTGTGTGTCTTGGGACTATAGGTTTGTGTCTGCAGGTCTATGTGTGTTTATGTGTTTATATGTGTGTGTATTAATAGTATTATCTCAAGTGATGACGAAAATAACCAAAAACAGACTGCTGCAATATAAAGCAATCAGCAACATTCCAAAGGACAAGACCGGTGTCTGGTTAGGGACAAATGATTTGCGAGTGTATAATGATAGTGACCGTTTTAACTCAGCCAGACACTCGGTCCTGTCCTTAGAAAATTTGTCTATTGAGTAAACTCACAGATGTACAGAAAATTAACGTGGCCAAAATGAACAAAAACATCCTATGCCGCCGATAACAGCACGTACTGAATTTGGCTTAAATGAAATGATCCGGTTATTGCTTTTATGGAAACTCGTTCTGTTTTGTTTACTCTGCACGTATGTGCTATGTCTTCATTGTGGCATGTAACTAATTGTTTAATATTGTTGCTGTTGTTCAATTGCAATTCTCAGTCTTGACCTCATCCCTATTTTGGATAGTCCATGTTCTCCTCGCCAAAGTATACATAACCTTTGTTTTACGCTTGACTGTGTTTGCTTGTTTGAGTCCGTGTACGTGTGCGTGTGTATGTGTACTGCATTGTCCCATGGGGAAAACTTTGTTTTGATGAAAATGAGCGAAAACCTCGATTTCTTTCCTTACCGTGTTAAATCGTTCGTCATTATATAATGTCTACTGTTTGTGCGGGCTTTCATTTTATTTATTTTGAACTTCATAATCTTGTGCGTTTTAAAACCTATACATTCTTTACATTGTTTTGACTAATATAAGAAAGTCTTCTTCCCAGGCCAGCTTTTATCAATTGTATTTCTTTGTTAATGTTTTAAGGACAAGTAAAAACATTAAATAATATTGAAAATTAAAAGAAATATATGATATTATTTTACCGATTATATAGTTTTTTGGTTCAATAAATGTCTAGATTCTGAGACTCAATGCCTTCAGAGATTTTAAAAACTAAAGACGTCTCAATCAGTTTTTAAGAGACATTTTAGTGGTTTTCTGTGAAGGAAAACAAGAGATACCAGTGAAGATCTGAAAAGGTTATAGGTAGATATTTTGCAATGAAAGCAAGAAGTCGAAATGTGTCAACATATTTCGACACAAAGACGAATACGGCGTGTTTTCCCGACTTGAATGAGAAGAAAGCTTTAATATTCGATTCGGATTCTTATAAACAACCGATTTTAATGTTTTATGTAATTTCCATGAAGTCATGTTGAGCGTGCTCTTATTTCTGATATCTTTGCCAGCAGGCCGTCTTCCACAAAAATAAGGCATCAATGTTTAAGATTTTACAATTAAACGATAAAATAATGTTACACATTTACCAGCAGAAGATAACAAATGTCGCAAATATGTTTCAGAATGTGAAGCAATAAAGATTTATAAACAACCCGTCAAGTAAACAGAATACAAAAGAAAATTACTTTTCTAATTTCCAGAGCAGAAATGGACACTTAATTCCTTTAATAACTATACATTGTAAGAGGTCCAACACAACGTCATCTGCTGCTTGCGGGAACGTAATTATTATTAGCTCTACCTAAAATACACTTCAACTTAGATTAATGTAATTAAATAAATGTTTGGTTTAAATTTAAATTAAGTAAATGCATGATTGGTTTAATAATAACTGTAATTAAATACATGTCTGTTTAAATTTGAATTAATTAAATCCATGTTGGGTTTAAATATCAATTAATAGTATACATATTTAGCTTAAATTTAAATGTAATGAAATACATGTTTGTTTAAATTTAAATTAATTAAATACATGTTGGGTTTAAATTTAAATTAATTAAATACATGATTGGTCTAAATTTTAATGTAATTAAATACATGTCTGATTAAATTTTAATTAATTAAATGCGCATTTGGTTTAAATTTAAATGAATTAAATACATGTTTGGTTTAAACTTAAATTAATTGACACATGTTTGGCTTAAATTTAAACGTAATTAAATACATATCTGTTTAAATTTTAATTAATTAAATGCGTGTTTGGTTTAAATTTAAATTAATTAAATGCGTGTTTGGTTTCAGTTTAAACCAGAATAATAATCTGGAGCTGTTGCAATTATTTTCTTGTCCCTCAATTATTTTCAGAACTTTCTGGTCACGTGCGTAGTCATAAGGATTCAGTTGTGGGCTCTATCACTGAAACATTCTCTTTAAACATGGGCTTGGCACAACATTACCTTGGAAACAGAAAACAATAACATGAAGGATCCAAGTCGAAATATATGTTCTTTATTCACGAATAAATAAAATAATTTTTAAGAAATATAAAAAACACAAATATGAAAAAAATGTTTTTTCTAGGAAAAAATATATTGCTAAACACACATTTAGGCGATTGCTTTGATTTTGTATATTCGAAAATATTTCCTCTCACCTTGATCCAAAAACATACATTTGCATATTTTCGGTTATTTATCCACTGGTTTTAATCACTATCCCACGGGATGGACAATGCGGGATAGATCAAAAGAGTTATCCTGCATATCGTACGAGAGAACTAATAGAAAATAATCCGCGGTGATTCAGTAGGAGACATGCCTGACTCACGACGGAAGAATGTTGTTTCGAATCCCACCATCGGATCAAGCCAAATTGCCTACCGTGTAGTGCCGTTTAGCAAAGCTCCTCAATCCAGATTTTAGCAACTAAATAACCCATCTGTTTAGCAGTGCAGTAAGACACCGAAATACCAATCCTTCCCGACTGATAATCACTTCCAATCCCCATCTCTCAATCCCAAAGATATGCATCGGTAGTATTTAAATGTAATACCACATTTTAAAACACCTCCATCGCTCTATGGTTTTACATTTCTGTCCTCAGTGGTATTCATCATAAGACTTTTATGGGGACACACACACTGTCACAAATGAACAAACAGAAGAACAAAGCGCACGGCGAAATCATGAAGAAAAAAGATACAACCTTAATGATTATAACAAGAAAAATCATATCTCTACCAAAACTAAGGATATAATAAAGTCCTGTTTATTGGATGTAACACGTTTCTAGTCATTTTTAAGTGTCAGAGAATGATTACAGTCACTAAATACTGATACATATAATTCTATACCTAAACTGTAATTAGGAACGAAACAATTTAATTTAGTTAAGTATTTTGTCATATAATATGGGTTCAAATAATCAATAAATATGTAATAAATATTTAAAAGATGTTAAAAATCACAAAAGATACGTCAGAAAAAGAAGGAAAACATCATTGGCCGATCATTGGAATAATTGCTAGACAATGAGATGGCGTTTACAAATAACACTAAAAATGTGGCTACGATTCATCTACAAATGAAACAGAATGCTTAAGGTCTTGCTTCTAATTAACACAAGGTTTTCCTCATTTACTGTCTTGCTTTTGTTTTAACATACTGGGCACACGTCATTTACTTCGCAGTAAGTATTCGTGTAGAATGGATTCTGACTAAACTGGTCACACTTTGCTCTCGTTTCAAACAATCTATTATCGTAGTAGCAGTCTGAAATGCAAGGAAAAAAGATGGGTGTTACTTCAAATGGTCTAAATAAAATAAACCTTGAAATTGATACGCTAATGATTTGAGTCCATGTTAAGGTACCATTGACTGCTGTCTAGATAAAGGTCGACATTATGTTAACGATTTAAACTCAAACGCAGTAAGTGTGCTGGAGATAAAATATTGAACTAATGAATTTACGACAGTTACTGAGTAATATATTGGTTCAAGTATATCACCTAGACTAATATCTTCAATGACAAAAATCTGAACAAACTCATCACGATGATGATTTAGCAATACAGCCCATTGCTAACCAAAAGGCTATGCCGGATAGGTTCAATTAAATATAACTTGTTGTGGGTTTCTTTTAAGACAATAGATATAGAGAAATATTTCACAAATTTAATTGAAACATTGCATTGTGTCGAGTACAAAGCTATGAATAACGATACGCAGAGCTTCGACTTCATGAACAAAATATGTTTCTGAATCTACTTTAAGATAAAGTATGCAAACTCTTGTATTCTTTTATTACAGATGTGAAAGTTGCAAAACTCATATATTCTTTTATTACAGTTGTGATGGTTGCAAAACTCATTTCCATTAAAAGTTCGCATTAAGTCGGTGTCGATGTATTTAAAACTACAACGATGTAAACTGTATTACTCCATAGAATCGTTCCTCAAATTTTATAATTCTTTACACTGACACGCTTGCTGCGCGTATTGGTACTGCAAACATTGCTGGAGTGGGCAAAGCATCAATTTGTGGTCTTATCGGACAGCATTCGGTCGTATCTGACAGTGTTCAGAAGTATCTGACAGCCTTCAGACAATAACATCTTAAAATAAAGGGTATATTAAGTTTTGTGGTTTGTGTTTTTATTTTGCTATTTCTTCATTTAAATCTGAGTTACGTAGCCTTGACAATTGGATGTCTCGCTCGGTAACAGACGCTAAAACCAAACTGTGATAGTAATTTTATTTCAATTTGCAATCAGCGGTATCACATGCCTGATTTCTCCAATATTTACAAACTAAGGTAAGGGTTTAATCACTTTCAATAAGCACAGACACCAACCGGATGACCATACGGAACAATCTGATTGCCGACCCAAAAGCTCATGGTTGTCTCGACAAATAAATCATTTTAAATAATTCACATTTAAGAAAACTATTTATTTAAAATTTCAAAATTTACCGCAAACGTTCACGCGCATTATATAACAGTATATGCACGTTTTCATCTGTCATTTCATGCAGAGAGTTCGTTTCGCTGATTCTGCATAAGGCGAACTTAAGCATTTTACTTCAGTGACATCAATAGTTGTTTGTACTTCTGGACATTATGTTGTTTGGTTCCAAGTTTTAAGTTCAAATGGCTAAGAACTGCCAGCTAAGGATTTTTATAATATTGCTAATTACATTTTAGCATTATATTCATTCGGGAGAATTATCTTTAAAAAAAAATTGTTTGTCGTAGAATTTGTGATGTATTTTGACAAAAGGTGTCACTTACCGTTTAAACATAAACAACTGACATTAAGGTTACTCAATGATAGTCTGAATCATGTTTATTCATTTGGGAAATTTTTTAAATAAGCTAATATTTAAAATCATTGTGTTATTGTTTGAATTTTTATCACATTCCAACACGGAAACTTTCCCCTACTGACAACGTTGGCACATTTAATGTGTTTAATGTTCTTAAGGTGTATAAAGAAACAGAGAGAGAGAGAGAGAGAGAGAGGGAGAAGAAGAATAAGAAGAAGTAGAAAAAGAAGAAGAAGAAAGAGAACACGAAAAATTAACTAAATATAGAAAATATATATTATCTAAGGGAATACACATTTTCTAAGTATAAAATGAAAGTAATTATATATGTGATATCGCCACTGTGGCGGTGCCGCTTTTAAATGGTTCTCACACTGATATATTTGACACTGATTCTATTATTAAACATTGAGTTGAAGCTCTGTAGGGTTACCTTAGCAACTCAACAATAACCTGACATGGCATGAAATTAGTCCATTATAATTTTTTTGCAGTATCGATATATAACAGCGTGCATACAATGCGCTTCTACATAAAATTATTCATAAAGGCAATACCTACGCTATTAAAATGTTATATGATTTCACCAAAGTGTTAATAATTTTATGTAACATCTGTCTGACTATCATCCAGCAAAACATGAATCAGTCAACACTCGTCATAAATAGACTATATCATCACCGAGGATACGTAGACTAAAGTATCATCCAACGCAAATAGACTAAATCATTCTTACATATTGTCTCACGTTTGTATGGTATTAAAAGACTACTGAAGCAAAGAAAGAAATGAAGGATGGTATTTTCATTTGATTAATATGCAACAACGTTTTCATGCTTCATATACGAACATGCGTGCACTTAAAGCAATTTCGGCTATACGTTATCTAGAAGGATAATTTATCATGTACATTTCTGATGATTAAATGTTTAGTGCTTTGCTTTGCTTTCTGACGCAAACATTTTCATCCTAAAACTTAATCAAAATGTTTTTACCTAATCCAAAGAAAAGGTAACTGTTTAAAAGAATATGATTCCAAATAATAATAAAATAATAACAAATAATAATAAAATAGAGAAGAAAGTCTTACCCCTGACGCTGAACACAGAGATTGCATGTTTTTGGACACAATCGTACTGCTTGATCTCTGTTATTATCACAGAAACCATATCTAGCCCAGGTTACACAGGTATCCTTCTCGTCTCTACAACCACCTAAAGATTATAAATAATTGACTCGTTTTTTTCACCTCCATGGAAACAATTTTTAAGAAATATCAAAATGACTTCAAAATAATAAAACAAGCATAGATTAGAAGACATTGATTTAATTGATTTAATAACGTATCAGCATGTTCAGTTTATAGTTCTCAAAAGAGATAATGCTTTATATAATACAAAATCTTAGCCATCGCCACCCATGCCATAATAGGTACAGATCCACATACACACCCATGCCCAGAAAAACACAGATACTCAAACAAAATCATGCCCAAATATACACAGCTACGCATATACACACACGGCCAAACACAATAATACACTTATACATTTGCAACAGTCACTCTTAGCCGTGCCACCTATGTCAAATACACACATATACGCACTCAGACCCATACCCAAATACTAAGATACACTTACACACTTGTAACAGTCACACTTAGCCGTAGCTACGCATGCCCAAAAAGACACAAAGGTACAAACGCACTCATGCCTAAACACGAAGACACATTAACACACTTGTAAATACAGAATGAACCGCTGCCACCCATGACGTGATAAATACAGATCCGCATGCACGACCATGCCAAACCACACAGATATACTTAAATACCCGAGCCCAAACACATTGATACACTTACACATCCAATCCATAACACACAGATACGTTTTCGCTCCCATTCCCAAACACACAGATACAAATGCATTGTTATGACAGTCATCATATCTTACCATTTGGATCGTCAGCAAGTGCTTCCTCATTCACTTTATTTATCACTAGTTTTTCATTCGTTGTCTTTACTATGGTATTAGCGAATCGTACATTGCTTGATGTCGACGGACCTTGATCAGAACAATTGCCACATGATTTAGCACAATTTATTGTCACATACTGATTCGTCTTGCAGTACCCTGCTTTTGCCCATGCGTCACACAACCTGTGATCGCTGTGCAGATCTTTACATTCACCTGTTGTGGAATCAAATTTAGAATACTTTAAGTAAGAAATACACGCACACAGAATAAAGTGGATGACTAGAAATTACATTAATCAATTACATTGTTCTCCTGGCATAGGAAAATGCAGTAAATTCAGTGACTAAGAAATCTAATTTAAATTCATATTCAATATTAGTATATATTAAAGACTTTCAAATGAATGAAATACATGTTTCTTTTGTTGTCGCTACGCAGCACACACACACACAATGTCAAGCGTGAGCATTGAGTCAACGACAAATAGTGGCTTGGTTAAGTATATAGCTGAAACAAAGTAATTTGCATATTCTTTTATTGAACTCTGTCCAAGGCGAAAAGATGTTGAATTTCTCCAGGATATACATGTACCTGTATAATAAAAGAAAACTCATCTCTGTGTTTATTTGAACAGATAATGCCAGTATATAATGGATGTCGGTTTTATCTACATACCAATCAAACTAACTACCTATATTGATATATCTCTATCTATCAATGCATCTCTTTATCTACTTCTGCCTATTTTGGATTTTGAAAATATTGAAACATAATATTCACCAATTGATTTTTGTGTTGTTAGTTTGGTGGTTGGACGGGGTGTTGTTGTCGTTTCTGTCCCGGAACATCTGTCACATGACCTTGCACAATTCTGAATCATCCATGTATTCGTATTACACTGTCCGGCCTTCGCCCAAATCTCACATAGTTTGTTGTCCTGATGCTTGTTTGTACAAACAGCTGTAAAGCAACACAAGAGAGTGACCATTACTGTTGATGATATTTGTCCCTAAGGACATTATTTTGATTCATATAAATGGGTCCCTCCTATTGCTGAAGTATTCATCCTCATTTTTGTCTTTTGCGCCATACTTAAATAAGTATCAAATAGGATATAAACGGTCTATATCAATCTAACGTCTTGATGCTTCCAACTTAGATAATTAATGACAAGTTTAGTCCATTTAATCAATGCAACAAATTTCAAATTACATTGAAGAATTATGAAATAAATCAGTTTCATATACGATTAGTTTCGTGTCTTCATATTTTTCTTAATGTCGATTGTCCCAAAAATCATATCTATTTTTGCAACATTTGCGAGGGAAATCACATATTTGTAAGAGACTTCCTCTGATTTGGAATGAATAGGAAACTCCAGAGGTAACTGTTCGGCAGTTTTGAAAAGGAAAATGTTTAACGTTTGCACGTTTCTAAACCACCTATCGAGCCAACAAGTAACGTTTGGGCGTATAAGAACCAGCTGTCGAACCAACAATTTACGTTTGGGCGTATCTGAAGCAGATGTCCAGTGACATTTTGTATAGTAGCAAATGTATTTCCATCAAAGTGAGAAACAGCAACAAGTAAACAGAAGGAAACAAACGTGTGCTCGTTGTGTATAATCTTTTAATTTGCTATAATAAAATTATTAATTATGACAATGTGCCTCCTTATGTGACTCATTTTATTCTCAAGGTCGAGTGGGACTTTACGATCTCGGATATGGAGATAGCGAGGAAGACTATATACTTGCCATGAATTTGATTCATTCAAACGTTTTCTCACTAAACTTACTTTGTGTACTGTTCCTGGTTGTTGATGGCAATGCTGTTGTAGATGCAGAACTTTTCGTTGTTGAAGTGTTAGTGGTATTGTTGTTACATTGCCCGCAGCTCTTCCTACAGTTCACCAGCATCCAACCAGGGTTTTTATCACATTCCCGACTTGCAGCCCAGATATCACATTCAAAGTCATCGTATAAATTGATGCAACCTATTTAAAGAATCTTGTATTTTCATTAAAAATTCGAGATGTTGGACAAACATGTGTGCATTTTGGTGGAATGTTAATCAAGTTTTAGTATGCAAGGTGCCAATATATGAAGATCCCACAATTAATGAAATCAACTCCACGAAGCAAACAAAGTGACCCTAACTTGGTCATAAATGAAATCTAGTATAACCACGATTGATTATAGCATGTTAAGATTTCAAAACAAGTTGGGGATAGACACTGACAGTGGAAGCCGAAGGATCCATTTGTAATAATAATAATAATGATAATAATAATAATAATAATAATAATAATAATAATAATAATAAATAATAAGTAAATAAAATATTAACGAGATTAATTAAATAGTATGAAATTATAATACTAATGACAAATAAAATCACAAAATTATTATAATATAATGACTATAAATAATTTAAAATTAAATTTAGATTTTAATTTTAAATTTTTATGATTTAATCAATAGTAAATTAAAATTAAAATAAATATACAATAAGTATGACATAGTAAACAATTATATAATTAAAATTTAATAAAATTAAATTAAAAAAATTTAAATGATAATAATAATAATAATAATGTCGAAGATGAGGGGTTTCTTAAGCTAAGGACAAGAAAGACTTGTCGTTAAAGACTAATTTCCAAAACCGAGCATTGACGTTATTAACGGTTAGCATCGCATGTTACAAAGAAGTTGCTATTTTCAAATAGGTGGAAATTTATTAGTAGTAAAAGTCAATCAATAAACGTTGTGTTGTGGAAGTCGTATTTTACTATCAAGGTAAAAGTGCTTAATTAATGACCTTCCCATTCGTTTTCTTCTTACACAGCAGATCTCAAAATTTAATAACATATGTCTTGGTAAACTGATACTATTCTATTCGTATATAGACATTTCGGTTACAACACACAATAAAATTTAGCACATGTATTTTCACTCAAGACACGTGGTTTTATTTTATTGAGTGCAGTGACTGCCAATTATGAACAAAAGCTACGAGGAACATGAAGTTTTTGACTGCAATGAAACTTGAAGTTCTCGAAATCAAATGAGTACATCTTTTCTATCCAGGTTGTTGTTGTTGATGTTATAAGGTTTAACGCCATTTTTCATCACAAGATAGGCTATACATGTCGGTCTCTATAAATGTTGGAGGATGTGGGATAAAATCCCAAGAAAGAACCACCGACCAACGAGAAGATACTGACAGTCTTTCTCACGTACCCTCATTGGCCGAGCCCGAGACTCGAACTTACGCAGATGTGCGATGGTACTATCAAGATACCTACTTGAAAGAAGTTGCTGAAGACGAAAACCTTTAACGCTTGGGTAATATTTGCATACTCGTCAGCTTCTGAATAATTGTCTTTCATGTATTCGTCTGCACCAGGACTGTTATACGGATCTTAAACGCAGAAAACTACAATCTAATCAGTAATGGGCGGATAAAGGATTATTCCAAAAGGGCTTCTAGTGACTGGTCAAATGGTCTGGGTTTTTGAAACTATAAGTATACTAGTTTAACTGGAAAATCAAAACCGGGGGATGGGGGTAAGTTAGAACCAGTCGATATGTAAAAATATAGTGCCAGCACAATGGCATCAAGCCCGATTATGCATTCTAGTAATTTCCTACCGGACAAAGAACATTTTCCACAAGCTCTTTGGCAATTTGGTACCATCCACGTTGGATTCTTGTCACATTCCCCTGCCCGAGCCCAGCTCTGACACTGAAATGCGTCGTGCTTGTCTGTACAGTTTCCTGAAAAGCGGAAGGTTTATTTAAAACCGGTGTAATATGTTATGCAACACTCAGAAAATAGGCCACATTTTGTATATCTTATATTTTTCTTATTAAGTTGTATAACAGTAATACAAAATATGCTTACTTCTTCATGATGCATGTTTTTGTTTTAATCTTCTTCTTGTGTCTTTACTAAAATTTATTTTAACCACAACTCTGGTGGAAAAGAGATCAAGAGAAGCGATATTTTCTTACAATAATGGAGGCATTATTTTAAAATCTCCATATTATAATGTATTTTTTATTATTGTTAGAAAAATTAGCTTTGACACTTCTCTCGTCTTTCCATTCCTGATAGTATCATTCTTTCACACTTCTTCACACTTCTTTTTTAAAGGTAACTGATGGAAACTTTTCCCGGAAGTCGGAGGAATGTATGTATGTATGTATGTATGTATGTATGTATGTATGTATGTATGTATGTATGTATGTATGTACAACGGCATATTGATACGATAATGACTCTAGAGTGCCAATAAAAAATAGCGTTCTAAATATAGAGCCAGGAAATAGGCGGTATAGTGTCATTGTTCAGCTTTTGGAAAAATGAATATTTGTACTTTTGTCAGTAGTTTCTCGAAATAGTTATTTCATTCCAACTTAAATATTCGTTTCCGATAGCTAGCACTCATATAATGTTCACTTTAAAATGATATAAGGTTGTCTTTTAACACGTCTGATCCAACATGAACATTATTCACTATAAATATGATAAAAGTTTATGCATTACAGTGTTAAATCAATCACATTAAACAAGATTACTTCCTGAAAACAGTATCATATCAAATTATCCATCGTGACGTAAGTTTAAAAAGATGACTTCGAAACATTTCACTGCACATTATTGTTTCTACAATGTATTAATTATAATTCAAACAGAATGATATTATTTTTTCGTAATTAACACACCAATATCAGGAGCGGCAGTTGTTGCTGGCTCTTGTGTGGGTATTGGTTTGTCACATGCACGGCACGACTTTTGACAATTTGGAATCATCCACAGAGGATTAGTCTCGCATTCACCTTCGACAGCCCAACGGTCACACTCGATGGAATTATTGTATTTGTTTTGGCAACCAGCTGGAAAAGTAATTTCAAAATCAGTTACCCTGTCACAATGGCAAACAACACAGACTTCAGCCTATTTACCAAAAGACCAACCAATCGACAAAGTGAAACATGTTCATTATCGGAAAAGTGGCAAAACGCAAGCTTGTTCCAGGGAGTGAAATCATTGGTTTGCTTAGACCTTATCCTCACTCGTGTACTAAATTATAAAGTAATTACTTCCTGAAGATTTTAAATATAGTTTTTAAAAATCAGAAATAAATACTTAATACTTATTGTATTCATGACTCGAATTTCTTTAAAGGAAAATAATAACTTTACACAATGGTGAAAGTGTTTATATGTTAATATTATACACACTATGTGTGTAGCATAACCAATTAGGGACCATGACAATTTGTGTAGCATAACCAATTCGGAAAAATTAAACTATATGTGTAGCATAACCAATTAGGGACAATGAAAGTCAGAAGGTTATTTCTGAGATTTGAAGCAACGTTTAAAATAATAAATTGAAGAATAAATTCCCTCCTAATTATGTAATCATTATTGTCCTCTGTATGGGTCCAAACGCTGATAATTGTCCTCAGCACGGTGTTTGTATATTAAAGGAACAAAAAGGAATTCTGTTTCTTCAAATTACGATTACGTCTTTTTTTCTACAATATTAAGCTGATTTTGTCTTTGAAATAGAAAAGCCCTATTTGCTAGAACATAGACGTTGATAGCGGGGAAATTGTATATAATTGCTAGTAAACATATGTTCTGTAATATGGATTTATAAGTTACCTCAATTGAAGAAATGTTCTCACGCCCTTTAGATGCAGTCATACAGACACTTTCACAGGGTAAATAGTTTGAAACACTACTGTGTACCTGGCCACATCAAAGTAAGTAACAACAAATACAACACATGATGATGTAAAACAAAGAAATGTCATACTAGATGTATAAAATGACCCTAGCTATAATTGCCCTTGCTCATTGTGAGAGTATCATTGGGAGACTTACTTCCATTGTTACTGTTTGCACACGTCCCACAGCAGTAGTTATTCATCCATTCTGTATTGGTCAGGCAATCACCATGCGTTGCCCACTTCAGACATTTGTCACTGGGATACATTTTACCACATGTCCCTATAAAAGTATTTAAGTTTGTACTCGAAGCATGTAATCATTTTACTAACAATGGTTAATATTACTTTTCAACAAAAATTGTAAACATTGTTATTTAACAGTTTATTTCCGAAGAAAAGATAAGACCGGTTTTACACACTAACTGCTAAACTGATATTTTAGAAATAATTACAATAAATAAAACACAGCAAATATGAATGCAAACTTCATATTGAAAAATTACATTCTGTTCTTTCATGCTAAAAATCATAAAATCGAATACTTTTATATAGCTTCGAGTAATACGATTTGTATCACGTGTGAGATGTGATGTCACCATCAATCTGCGTTATGATTTATATACTATGAAATGCATTCAAGCTTTTTTAGCAGCAGGATGACGAATGTTTATAAAGATAGATACCTTCAGAACGTCTTTACCTGGCTTTCTCTTGAGAACACAAGGACCGCAGGCCCTGGCACATGATTTCGTCATGAAGGAGGGATTAGACTCACATTGGCCGTGTTGCGCCCACACAAAGCATTTCCAGCTATCGCCATACGTGTTTACACCACATGCACCTATAATACAGAACATAAGTCTAAAAATAACAGGTAAACACGCATTCAATTGAAGCCACGTTATGATAAAGAAGTTAATATGGTTGTATGGGTAAATTTTCTCATAGTTGTGTTTCGTGATAATGCACATTGTTGCGTAGTTGATTGCGAATATTTTGACAAAGATACTAACATTCTATGGTGCAAAGTAGCGCCAGCCCATGTTAATCCATTCAAAAGTGCAAAGTAGTGTCTATCCATCTTAATCCACTCTAAAGTGCAAAGTAGTGTCTATCCAAATTACACCATTCTAAAGCGCAAAGTAGTGTATATCCATCTTACACCATTGCAAAGTACAAAGTAGTATCGGCCAGTCTTAAAACATTCTGCAGTGCAAAGAATTACCTGTGCATATTACAACATTCTACAGTGCAAAATAGTACCTGTCCATCTTGCAATGTTCCACTGCGCGAAGTAGTGCCTACCCATGATATAACATTTCACAGTGCAAAGTAGTTCTTGATCTATCGTTTAGATATTCATCGAGGAAAGGGAAGATTTAGTTTCATCTTACCGTATAAATAATACATATACTCTTAAGTGGAAACTACGAATTTCGGACTTTGCCCTTCTGACTATTGTATCCTAAAGGGACAGTATTGCCTTTAAATGGTCAGCAATAAAAGCAACCTAAACTGCCTTGCACCTCTGACGTCGGTTTCTGCAATTTTTATTCATTCTGTCACTAAACAATAATTCCCAATACAATTCCTATGATGTCAGTTTTCCCATTTTCTCTTTATTCCGTTATTTTGTCAGTAAATATTAACCCCCTAGAACTTGCCACATATTAAGTAGCTTTTCTGTTTCCTTCATTTTCTCAATAAACTACATACATGTGCCTTTCTAATCAAGGTATACATTTATGTATTGCAACGTCATTAATGGTAACGGATTTTAAAATGTTGTGAGCATTGAGCTTCAAAGAAAATGGATATTTGTACAACATTATGGGTTTGCGCAATCATGTCATATCGATCTCCTACAATGGTAATTATATACTCAAGTAATGGAGTGGCTATCTCCTAGTAAGGGTAATTATATACTAAAGTATTAAAGTGGCTATCTCGTAGCACGGGTAATTATATACTAAAGTAATGGAGTGGCTATCTCCTAGCAAGGGTAATTATCTACTAAAGTAATGGAGTGGTTATCTCCTTGCAAGGGAAATTATATACTAAAGTAATGGAGTGGCTATCTCCTAGTAAGGGTAATTATATACTAAAGTAATGGAATGACCATCTCCTAGTAAGGGTCATTCATACTACAGTATTGGAATAAGTACCGTGTCTCTCAACGTCCATAGGATAATAGGTGAATGACTATTTCGACATCAGTACTGTTGGTACAAGCTGAAGACTATGAACGTAGATTATTCAGTAGGATGGTATTAAATAAGGTCTAATAAATTTTCATCAACATATACCCTGCACGGCCGATTTATGGCTGATTTGTAAGTCACTAAAGATTTCAAATAGCATGTATACATTCCGTTGACTTTATCAGTTGCTTTCAAAAGGAATGTTACTTTTATTATTTCAATAGTTTAATATTTTCCATAGTCTTTTGTGTAGGAGATCGGGGAAGTCACAATTACGTCACTTTATTCTTCTGATTCCTTCAAAACCTTTGTTGATATTTCTGTATCGTGGATTCATCTTCGTATTGTCCTCTCTCTCTCTCTCTCTCTCTCTCTCTCTCTCTCTCTATATATATATATATATATATATATATATATATATATATATATATATATATATATATATATATATATATATATATATATATATATATATCTGAGTGTGCGCGTGTGTCTTTTCTTCACCATACTGCTTCCAGAAAAGTGGAATCTTTATATAAAGGTATGTGGGATGAATGTATACATGGAGAGATGGATAGGGTTTAACGACACAGCAGTACGATCCTGGATATTTAGTGCGGAATGCGTTTACATATCCAAAAAGGATATACATAGACAGACAAATAAGATAAAATTCTTAAAGACTATGTAGTATTTTGTATACATATTTCATTTGAAACGTTTCATACCTTCTAGTTGAGGACATCATTACGGGAGACAACCCATCTCAAAAATTTTCCCACTATTAACGACATGGAAGACGAGTGCAACGGGCATATTTCACACCCTCTAGTATGGAGGGGGATACATCTTACGATATGGAAGACGAGTGCAACAGGCACAAACTACACCCTCTAGTATGCAAGGGGATACATTCTAACGAAATAGTAGCAGGATGCAAATGCCATAATCTACTTCAGCCCCTAATACTCGGGGTGGTGGTACATTTTTACAATATAGAAGAAAGGTGCAAGTGACGTAATCTACTTCAGCCCCTAATAGTCAGGGAGATACACTGAGGTTTTTAAAACTCTTAAGCATGTTGAACAAAAGAATAAGAACTCAGTAATCTGATAATGGGACTTCTATGTTTTCCTTCTTGTGTTGGAAACCCATCTTATTTACCAATTCTCTTCAAACAGTATGTTCAGTTCTTTGTATTTAAAGTCATTCCGTATCATATATATATATATGTATTACTTATTATTTACTACCTGAAGGTTGTATTTCTCCCCCGATCTGACAATCCTGAGAGCCATCTTTGCAAACACATCGGCAGTTTTCATCAACGTAGCCACCCGAACACTGAATGCTTGGATCACACTTTGCTGGAAAAAAGAGGTAATAAAATTGCTTTTAATTACTTGCACTTACTTATATTCACGTATTTTGAACTTCGAATGCTAGTACCACGTCACATAAAATATAGGGACAAGTTTATGGATTAAAGAAATATCATTTTTAAATGTATTTTGTTTTCATTTTACAAACCTATTTTGTATTCAATCTGTTTCAAGCATCTTACTTACAACCTGGACGGTATACCGTTACATTTTACATGTTTGAAATAAAGTCGTTCATTTTTTAAGTAAAACGTATGCCAATATTTAATGTGATCATTGTATTTTAAATCAAAAGTCATCAGTTGAGTAAAGCTGAAGTTAGTCAATCGCATTATATTCCTAATTCTATAATCAGAAAAATTCAGTACTTACCGGGGCATTTGTACATTTTGTTTACGATTTCTACATCTGTGAATGACAGTTCTTTCATGTCCACTTTTCCTATGCTAGCCTCTTTCTCTGGGTACTTGACACGTATTGTTTTCAAGACTCCATCCTTGGAGAATGCCTGAATGGATGATATAATGAAAATACATTATACTCGTCCGTGATCTGATACAGACAAAGGGAGTATGTCCCGTATTAGAATCAGTCTCACATGAACCCGGTATTGATAAATAGAGAAAAAAAAAAGAAAGGAAAAGGATATGTCGATCATCTGTCCGCCATTTTACTTCCATTCTTTATACATCAATAAATTATGTTGGCCCCATATGTCTAGTATCGTATTTCTGTCAAGATCACGTCATCCGTGATGTTATCTTGGTCTGAAGAACTTTGGCTGACAAATGACGAGTATGTTCCGAGTGAGATCACCGACAAAAGAGGTACCCATGAAACAGGCAGACGGTTACACTAGAGATCAGAGACAATGCTGTAACATGTGTATCTGTATGAAACGTTTACACACACACACACACACACACACACACACACACACACACACACACCAGCCAACATAGTATAATCATAGTAAGACGTAAATTAGAGTTCATATATTAATCATAGAACACTAGACCAGACCAAACGAAGTCTTGAACAAATCTGGTTACCTTCTTTAAATATTCCAATGTATTTACCAAGCTCCTCGATATGCTACCATATCTCCTTTCTTTAAACCTGTAGTGTGTGTGTGTGTGTGTGTGTGTGTATGAATGCGTTTGTGTTTGTATGCTTGTTCGTGTACCTATTTCCACACATATATACATTATACAGAGAATACAAGATCAGCGATAGTTGGTTGAGAATATTATGAAAATAACCACTTACGGTGACACCGTAATGCATTACAGAAGAGTATTCGTAAGGGACATTCATCTGGTCAACGGCCTGTGATGTGTACTTGGTGAACTGGTCCAACAGACCGGGCTGCACGTTGTCCGTAAGGATCTCAACATAATCGTCCCTGTTCGGCAGCTGGTGTTCGTGCACAAGACCAATCGCATGCCCAATCTCGTGTAAGTACAATCTTGTCTGTATATTAAAGATATATACTAAATATTATCACCAGGCTCTCTTTCTTTAACCTAATAATCATTCTCCGATCTGCATAGACTTACAATTCGTTTCATAACGATTTTTAGACGTTACGTTAGAATTAATTTCAAGCAGTTTTGTATAATAATCGACTCCTGCATTCCTCACCTTTCATGCATGTATATGTTGATATTGAAAATACAGGATAGTATATCAGATATAGCAAAATCAAGGCTGCCATTTTGGAAATATTTAGATCAATACAAATTTATCTCTCATGATATTTTAACTTGAGGCCACTTGAAGGGCTCATGGTCCTATATTGATAAATCTGCTGTGTAAGCTATCTGGACATCCGACTTGTCAGATTGGGACCATCCTGCAGCAGCAAACAGGTTAACATGAACAAAGTATTGCTGTCCGGTGTGTGTGAGTTTATATGTGTGTTAAAAACCTAATAACTGGTACTTACATGTCTACACCCGCGTGAGGATAAGGAAACCACCTGCTGTCCACCCACCATTCCCAACCTTGAGTAGCAGCTGGAAAGAATAGGAAACGAGTATTAAGTAGCTGAATTTTCCTGGAAGGCAGAAATATAATGGATATTGCAAACACCCAAAAATGTACTTTTCATTGTGTTACGTGTTTAGGCTCTTGCAAAACGTAACTAGAAGAAACAAAAGCGAAGAAAACAAGCTTTGTAAAATTTAACAAATAATTTAGTTCCTTAGAAAATCAAGGTACAAATGAGAAAACGAACATACATTTCTACGAATCAAATCCAAAAATAATCCAAGGATTAAAAATAGAAGTCATTGTAATAAATAGTCCTAAATGAAACTGAGTTCGAGTCCCGATGAAATCCAAAATGGAAGGCGACGACGTATGCTGTGGCCAGCGTCGCACGGAAGTGTTAACATTTCTTTGTTGAATTACTGAAAATAATATTCCAGTTTGAATTATGTATAAACTTTGATAACTGTCTTTGTCCAAGAAATAATTTCGAACACAAGTATTTCAAGGGAAAAATAGTCTCTTGGAATCCAAATAATGTGATTAAAAATAAAATAATTAGCCTTTTATATATATATATATATATATATATATATATATATAGAGAGAGAGAGAGAGAGAGAGAGAGAGAGAGAGACAGAGAGAGAATACAATACACAATCGAGTGATTAATTAGAACTTTCTGAACTGTCTAGGACCAGTCTAGATCATATGTTTTCAAAAGAGGAAGTAAAAGATTAAGTAATATCTGAATTTAAAAATCTCTACGAATATTAATATATGCCTGTAATCCAATCGAATGAGTTTAATAGAAAATGCTCAAATATTCTTTCTGATTATACAGCTATTCCGAGTTGCCAGGTTCAAAAACTGGAGAGATTTCATTGTATTTTCATCGTCATTGTCTTACCCTTCAGAGTTATGGAAAACGATAACATTGATGTCAGAAGACGCGGCCTCCTTAAATCGTAGACACGTGTAACGCTCCCATTCCGTCATAGCCTGCCGAACCATGTACTGATCTCTCTGATCTATACAAAATACAATGTGTACCGTATACAAATGTATAAGTGTCCCTTTGCTATTGAAATGGCATGTAGAGAATATTGTATGGGTGTTAAATATATATCAAACATTATGACAGCAGTATAATCACTTTCAGTTAGTGGCAAAATTTGTTGCACAACAAGTGTGATATTTTTTTTATATACAATGAGCATGGATGTGAAATTCTATTCTTGATATAGCATTGACGATACTTTAATTTCTATCAGATATTGTTATGCAACGTTTGCATGTGCTATTTCTAAACATAAACGGAAACTATGCAATTTCGTCTTATATCCACTATAACGTGGACTTCAGTTGCCCTTTTACTGATGTTTGGGCTTGAGATGTCTTATATCTGTTCCTAAAGTTGTCCGATTTCCGTTACTGTATGTGCCTCAAAGGTCTTATTTCCCTTATTATCTATCCATCTATTGTTTATTTCCGTTAGTCTTCGTTGTCTTAAATCCGCTACTCTGTGTTGTCTAAGTGTATTATTACCATTACTCTCTTATCGTAATTTGACTAATTTCCGTCAATGTGTGGGTCTGAGTAGATTTTTTTTCTCCCTTCAGTGGTTTTTTTTTCGGGGATGGGTGGGTGATCCTCTATTGATTGTGTAGGAACCGGTGACAATTGGTACAAACATTAACGGAAATTAGACAACTTGTGCTAACACGCTTCGATAGTGTTTTTGCGTCATAAAGCACCCATCCCTAATCGAAAGAACACATACATTGGTATATGTAAAAAACAATTCGTACGAAATTGTTTGACACTTATTATTCCCCAACAACCATTTTGTCGAACAGAGAGGATTAAAAATATTATAGCTAATTAGGAAACCTTTCAAGGCATATACCATTTCCCTGATTAGATCTATAACGCATGGTTCTTCTTCACATCAGTGTTAACTTACTGAAATGTCCAGGGTAGAAACGATATGGAATTTCTCCGTTTGTCCAACGATAGATTGGATCGCGAATCGCTTTACGCTTACTTCGAATCAGTGTACTGCTGCAAGAAATTATATATATATATATATATATATATATATATATATATATATATATATATATATATATATATATATATATATATATATATATTGATATATTGATGTACATCCTAGATACATCTACTTCAATTTATGTCGCCGTACTTTACAGAAAATGTACAATATATTCAATACAAATCTGGTTTGATCTCTATTCATTATTTTCTTTTGCCATCTTTTTCAAGTAAGTCTGAAAGAGAATTCAACAAAACGAAGAAGATGTAGCAGATGAAAATGATGAGGAAGAAAGATGGTAGCGAGGATATGGAGGAAAACATTGTTAATTCCGTTTCTAGTCAGAGAATTGGCTTTTACTAACACGACATTGGAAAATTTAGACTTCCCCCGACATTTAACATACCTATTCGATTGATCATAAAGATTGTAGTATTGTTGTTTGGACAATAACATGTCCAGTTCCATAAGGATGCCACCATTTATAGCTTTTAAACTGAGGGCACCTAAAAAAATAAATTCAAACATGCAAATTTAATTGTTAAATTCCATACCGTTATATTCTCTCTCTCTCTCTCTCTCTCTCTCTCTCTCTCTCTCTCTCTCTCTGATACAATATAAATCTTTAAGAAAATTACTGGAAAATTTTCTTGCTAAAGACCAGTAATTCCCATTCTATCTTGAAAGCTAAGATATTCACCACACAAAATTTGGATATAATATAAATGATAATGTCGATTTTTATTCAAGAAATAAAAAGTAAACAATAGCCAATAAGACCACCCAAGTTTTGAGAAACTCAGATTATTTAGTTTAGATTCGAAGCCTTTATTGAATTGAAAAACATTTTACTGTTTGTGAGGTTCTTAATATGTCTACAGTTCGTGAAGTTCATACTAGAGTATATCTACAGCTTATGTGTTCTTGATTCGCCATTTCTACAGTTTATGAATTTCTTAATACGGGGTTTCTATAGACTGTATTGTTCTTAATACGCCATTTCTACAGTTTATTTGGTTCTTAATACACCATTTATACAGTTTGTTTGGTTCTTAATACGCCATTTCTACAGTGTGTGAGGTTCCTTATACGGCATTTGAACAGGTTGTGAAGTTAATAATACAATATTTATACCATCTTAATACGCAATTTCTACAGCTTGAGAGGTTCCTAATACACCATTTGTACAGCATGTGAGACTCCTAATAGGCCATTTATACAGCATGTGAGTCTCCTAATACACCATTTATACAGCATGTGAGGTTTCTAATATACAATTTTGCAT
Source organism: Sinohyriopsis cumingii (assembly GCA_028554795.2). Taxonomy (NCBI): domain Eukaryota; kingdom Metazoa; phylum Mollusca; class Bivalvia; order Unionida; family Unionidae; genus Sinohyriopsis; species Sinohyriopsis cumingii. The sequence continues at coordinate 151,505,631 of CM068828.1, read as the reverse complement.
AAATCGTATGAGTTTCACCAGTATAAAAATCCTATGTAAGTCCTGACTTTGCATCAAATGATTATCAATCCAGCCATCATGTAGCTATAAACAAACTTTCTATTAAAATTGTTGTTTGATGGAACTGATTCCTCATATTTCACCGTTTTGGTTCGTAATCTATAAATCATTAATTTTCCATTATTGTCAGGGTGATTGGATGTGGCATAATTTAAGATATTCAAAATGTCATCAAACGCGGATTGGAATAGCTGTTGAAAAACATAGATTATTTAGTTTTTGAATCAAAACCTTTTATTAAATTGGATAACATTACACTGTTTGTATGGTTCTTAACAAGGCATTTCAACAGCTTCAGATATTCCTAATACGCCATATCTACAGCCTGTGAGGTTTCTAATACACAATTTCACACAAATCGTATGAGTTTCATCAGTATAAATATCATATGTTATTTAAGTCTTGACTTTGCATCAAATGATCGTCAATACAGCCAGTCATGTAGCTATGTACAAAATGTATATTAAATTTCTTATCTACATAGCATAGCTTTTGTATATTTTCTGTTCAATGTTTATAACACTTTTCAAATGCATTTTCATGAAGTAAAACTTTGTTCGAAATTATTGTGTGTAAACTTGCGTAAAACTGGACACTGTTTCTATATTTTTTGTTTTTTGTTGTTTTCTTGTTGTTGTTGTTGTGCCTGATACTTACAGGAAAGTTATCGGGCTGTGATATTTCGGAGACACCTAATGTTGTAATAGATATAAAGGAAATATACACCATTTGACCGGATTGTAATTACACTTTCATCTGAGTTATACCACATTTAACCTACTGTACGATTGATTGTGATACAATTAAGTAAGTATAAAATTAGAATGTATATGTTTGTTACCCACCTTGGAGGCCTCCCATAGCTTCCATAATGAGCTGATCCATGGTTTTGTTAGTCGGAGATTCTCGTCCAAACATGTTTGGAGGGGTAATGTTGTCCTTCTGTAATTCCTCTGGTATTTTCTGTCCATTGCACCAATGCCATATAACAACCTAATAAGATATCAACTATCAACACTTATGACATAGAACAATCTAATAAGATATTAACAGTAAACACCAATTCATACAACAAACTAAAAAGATTTCAACAATCAACTCCAATGCCATATAACATAGGAATACAATATCAACAATCAATACCAATGTCATTTGACAACGTAATAAGAAATGAATACTACTCTAGACATAATTGCAAAACAATCATCAAGCAGGAAATATATCTGATAATGAATAAGTTATAATCTTTACATAGTTCTTGCATTCGCAGTACAAGAATAAAGAATCAAAGTTTATTTTTATTTTTAATGTCTCCATGACTAATAATAAGATGACTGAAATTAGATGTAGTCAAATGTAGTCTCACGTCAAATTTATTGACAAGAGACTTCACGTACACCGGATTGACAAAGTACCAGATAAATACTGTGGAATGATCTATTAACTCTGTGATGAGTTATTCTATTAGATTGTCAAAGTACAAGCAATTACCATGAAATTTATCTAACAACTAATGATTTTTCAATTAGATTGTTAAAGTTCAATTTGTAATATAATCATGACACATTAAAGCATGGCACAATACTTACACAGAAAAACAAAAATCCAGCAACACGTAAGTGCATGGCTGTTCGTCCTCTTCCAAGGTATAGATTGGTTCTCTTCTTCTCTTCTGTAATGTAATTTGTTTTTGTTTTGTTATGTGTCTCTTTGTTTATACACCAGTCCTCCTGTAACACTTGACAATTAGTGGTTTCGGCAGTTATCTCTTTTCCTTCTCTATTTAAAGTTCTGCAGCGATTTCGATTCTTGGTTCATTATTCCGTCTGTGCTATATCTCTGGCTTTATATACACAGAGAAACAGGATAGGTAACCACAGAAGCAATCCCGGTCCTATGACGTAATTGGATGCTACTGTTCTTTCTGATTCATGAGGATCCGCTTGGTGAACACTTACTTGAATCCGGATAGTAATTCTGTTTGCAATCATGCAAAATATAATTAAACCTTTTTAAACGATATCTTACATAATGTCATGCCACAGATCTATAGAAACGACGTATTGTGTTACAGTTAGGAAACTATCTCCGTTTTTCCCAGTTAGCCACATTTTGGGGGCCGTCATATAAGGGTGTATGAGGAACAAAATACCCAAGTCAATGCGTGTGTATGTATGTATGTATGTATGTATGTATGTATGTATGTATGTATGTATGTATGTATATATGTATGTATGTATGTATGGATGGATGGATGGATGCATGCATGCATGCATAAATGGATGGATGGATGGATGGATGGACGGACGGATTCATGCATGCATGCATGCATTCATGTATGTATGTATGACAAGTTAACAAACTCATTCTTGACGTGGGAAGCAGCAGCAGAGGGGGCGAATCGGACATTTTGTCCAATCGTTATTTTGCTTAATTATTACTTTCTGCAACTCAACGATCTAGTGTCGTCAGCGCCTGGTAAAAAAAAAACGACGACGTCGTTGGGGGATCGTCGCGTCGTCATTTGGTTTAATTAACACCTTCTGCGCGCCGATCCCCAGTGTCGTCAGCGTCCGGTAAGCACATCGACGACCGCGTCGATGTCATCGCCCCCTCTGCTGCTAAGTGGTTATTTACAATGAAAATTATTTACAACTAACCGAATATTTGGTCAAGTCCGATACGATATCGTGTCCGAGGATCATGTAAATTTATCGTTACGAATCCATGTGGGGTCGACTGAGCATGACTAAAAAAGTTTCGAAAAACATTAAAGTCCATGTCACCGCCGCACCATGTCTGCCAAATATTTCGTAGCGTGTGTGTATCAACGCCGTTGAACACAGCAAGAATATTACAGTTGTCTCTAATTACTTTTGGAATCTGAGTGTATCGTTGAGTGACATATATCACGTCGGTGTTTTTATGCCTGCCTCTGGAAAATATCCTAGCTGGGTTTTTTTGATTGTCTAACATAACATCATCGTACACGACTAGATTGTTAACGTCGCCATCAATATCATCAATACCTGGTGCATCACTGATATCTGTAATAAACTCAATAACATTTTTTTTAGCGATCGCTGATGCATTCTCGTTGAAATCTTTCAACACCTCGTAGCATCGTTGATCATCTACGCTAGGAGCAACCAAATACAACTTATCCCACTTCATCCATCTCATTATTAAATTGAGTAACAATTGCGTCTTGCCGGATCCAGATGGTCCGATGATAATCATCCGGATCGAGTTTGGTAACGCTGCAACATGCTTAACTGGTTCTCTTGTTTTAGTCGCCGAAAAATCAATTATATTCATATCTCTATACATAAATTATGGATCTATATTGTGTGAAGTGCAGAGTGCGTACTGGCACAAATGATATGACAACCGCTACAACAAGAAATAACAGATCGGCGCTTACTGGTAAGTGTGTACAATGCGGTACAAAGAAATTTAGATTTATTTCTATTAGACCCGGAGATGTTTTAAAAAAAAGCGAGGAGGTGACATCGCAGCCAAATTGGCAAAACTCCCCGGAACACCGTGGGCAAAGTATCCAGGAGAAAAACACCTCCCAGGATATAACTACTGTGGCCCCGGAACACGATTAGATATTAGACTCGATGATCAAAATCAGCCCAAACCCGGTGAGTATCCAATAAACGCTATCGATAAGGCGTGTCATGCTCATGATGTTGCTTACAAAAGTAGCGATCTGCAACAGCGTCATATCGCGGACGTAAAATTAATCCACGCGTTAAATGCTATTCCTGATAAATCCGTCAAAGAAAAATTGGCCTCATGGTTGGTAAAATCGGCTATGAAAGGTAAATTAATGATTGGAAGCGGAGCTTCTGGCGCTGGTAATTGAAAACGATAGCGTTTATAATAACAACATGGAATCCATCTATTATTCTCCGAGAGGATACTGGAAGGGGAAGGCCGCAATTGGTAAGCTTGCAAGCGCTGCAAAGGTAACAAAGACCACTGCGGCTAATTGGTTATCCAAACAGGCTATATGGCAAATCTATCTACCACCGCCTAAACAAATCAACTTCTCGCGCTTTGATGTCAGCGTACCTAATGAAGTTCATCAGGCTGATATATTATTTCTGCCGCATGACAACGGTTACAAATACGCGCTAACCGTAGTTGATGTTGCGAGTCGATACAAACAAGCGGAGCCGTTAAAAACAAAGTCGGCAACTGAAGTAGCCGCTGCGTTTGAAAGAATTTATCGAAGAGGCCCTCTGCGCTGGCCAAATCTATTACAAGTTGATCCCGGTAGTGAATTTCGCGGCGCTGTTTTATCAACGCTGAAACATCATAGCGTCGCGATACGACGAGGTCATACTGCGCTACATCGTGATCAGGCAATTGTTGAACGATTCAATCGAACTCTCGCTGAACGGTTATTTGGATATCAATACGCGAAGGAATTCATCCAGGAAAAACGATCTCGTGAATGGGTTAAAAGGTTGCCAGGTGTAATTGCAGCGTTAAATAACGAGATTACCCGAGCAATCAACATGAAGCCCAGCGACGCGATTAAATACGAGTATATACCCGGAAAATCAAAAATAAATAGCGTTTCCAAGCCGATTCTTGGCGATGTCACTGTTAGATATCTATATGAACCAGGAGAGCTTGAAGGCGGTAAAAAAAGAGCTACTGATCCTATTTGGAGTGTTACCACACATAACATATCAACGATAACACGATCAACTGGTAGACCACCGATCTACAGACTGGATTCAACTGCTCCTCAGCGCGGATTTACACGCGAGCAACTACAAGTGATACCTGACGATACTCAATTACCCCCGCGTGGTCTTAACTAGCGCCGTTGCGTCTATTGCACTCAAGACAGGTCAACCTCACATTGTTTTTAACATGACCGAGACTGTTATCGATCCTATCCACGGTAAATTGGCGAGTGTCTTTATCCGAATAACGCCAACTCATTATACAATTGCAACTCGCGCAGTGATTATTCTGTTGTTGTCGTAGCGAGATTATTAATTCGGCATCAATATCAAAACGCCGCTGTTTTTTTTTATCCTGTTGGCGGTAACCCGAGAGTTTTCTATCAATGACGCTTGCATCGATGGTGACTTTGTCGCCGGCTTCGTCAGTGACTCCGTCACCGGCTCCGTCAATAACAATTCTTCGAAGCTGATTTATCCTTCGTACTCTGGACACTGCAAGATAGACTAGATTCGACCATTCGATGCGATTATCAACCATCCAAACAATTGTGTCCGTGATGGTCAGTCCCTGCGAGGAATGTATTGTTGTTGCGTATCCTAGCGTCCACGGGGATTTATCAGCACGTAGCGCGTCCTCGACGACACCGATATCAACGAGCACGATATCATTCAGCACGAGAATTTGTTTTTTTGTCCCTGACGCTGTCGGGCCCGGGATTTCAACTTCAATGTTCTGCCGCCGTGTGTCAGCGGGTCTATAACATAACGGCACTGGACGCGTTGGAAACTTTTCCTTATGCAACGCAAACAACCTCCGCTGAAGTGTGTCTCTGACTATCTTTCTACTCGCTACAATCAAATCATTCGGTCTCCATGTTTCCCAGAATTCATTTAACGGCGTTTCCGGAATCACCTCGCGGATTATTTCACATTGAACTCTATCCGGCTGTAATCTGATTAATTTTTTAACCTCGCGCAGTTGTTCATCAAGTGCTCGGTAATCAGTATCGGTTTCTTCATAATAGTCTACGAACCCGCTCAACCAATCATGTGGACCCTCGCCGACAAATGGTGGTGGTTGGCCATGGTCCCCACACATGATTACCGCTGTATTCGCGCGCAGCAACCACTCAAGAAACATTTGTAAAGTATCTAACGAAACAGTACATATCTCATCCCAGATGATAATGTCGGGAATAAATTTTTCACCCATTCGATCAGGAGTCCACTCACCGCCGCTGTATCGAAAAAAGCTGTGATAAGTAACGGCGTCAACATTTCGTTGTTTTATCTCTCGCGCTAGTCTATGGGTCGGTGTAAGCACGATTATACTTGCCCGCGTTCGAAATAATTCAATTGCCCGAGTCGTCTTTCCTGACCCGCCACAGCCGCTTAAATAAACCGTCTTGTGTCTACAAATTGGATCAGAACACGGTGGTGCATTAGACCATTCTGACAATTTATCACCGCATAGGTAATTGTTCTCAACGATGACATTTGCTGACGGGGAATAATCGCGTCGTATTTCTTCTTTAATTCTCCATGTACCCCAACTCTCGTCCGGACTAGTAAACTCGGTTACGTTTTTCTTATACTTTACGTCTATGTAAAATGAATCAACGGCTACTCTAACCGCGGTATCGGGGAATCTATTTATCATCGAGAATAAATTGATAGCGGCGTAACCCAGCATAGACGCCCTCAAATGTGGATACGCGGGGCTGTCTCCATCGCTGTAGGAAACAACTGTACCCAACTTTGTTCCATTGGACAAGAAAGCTGTTTTGCAGTTCACGTATCTATTTTTCGCCACTGCGTCCTTGATTACGAAATCATATTCTGCGTCATCTATAATCAGCCGTGAGCAATATCGTTTGTAGTCGCAGTTTTTTCCACCTTGTGTGAACTTACCGATTATTCTTCTACCGAGATCTTTTGCCTCGTGGTTTCGTTGGTTGAATATCCTCCTGGACCATTCGATGATATATTCCTCGTCGGCATCAATGTGTTTTCTGGATTCATCAATTATGCTATCTAGACGCTCTGGTTCTGGTAACCAGACTTCAGTCTGCGCCCGGTATGATATAATCGCGTCACTGACAATCAACGAAACTAGCATGCTACAATCAATCATATACCGTAGCAGCGCTATTGGCAACCACTTCTTTTCAGCTATGTGTCTACCGATCCAAATATAGCAACAGCGATGGAGTCCTGCCGCGAATTCAAATGATACTATGCGAGCGAATCCCGTTAAATCAAAATCAGGCAGTGGTCCATTAATAGCAACACGAGTCATTTCATGTCTGGGGTGTCCAAATCGTTTGAAATACTCAGCGGCGGATCCATACCCGAGAAAACTCGCTGGATAACAGGCAACCATATCAACCGAGATCATAGCGTCGCGGTTGTATTCAGTGTTCCATAGTCCACCGTGATAGTATTCCAAACAACTGGATTGTACATCTGGTAAAAATTCCTTGCGCGTTGGTCTCCACGCATTTTTCCTTGCTGCAACATGAGCTACAACCGATGGAATCGTAAAACAATTTGTTAGCAGTTGTTCATCATGCTCCTCAAATTCTATGGCAGTTTTTTTCATCTTGTTGTGAAACGCTTCAGTGCGGTATAATTCACCGTTTGGTCTTACAAACTGATCAAAGGTATCCGCATCGTTTTCAGCGCTGCGAAGTAACCACACTGATACAGGGTCGTTTTTACACAAGTAGGCAATAGCATCAAATAGTTTCCTCTCCGCGAGAAAACCATCCCTGGAGAATTGTTCTCCCAGGAATTCTTCGGGTATATACTTTACTGTTCTATCCCGTGGAAATATTGTGATCGCGGGCGTCCATGCGTGTTCGTTATGATCAATAATTTTGATTGGGGCTCCCTTCGATTTATACTTCGATTCGTATAATACTTCACCGGTTATCGTTGTAACGGTTATTGGAAATCTCAACGACGTTTCTAATCTCGCTATGTCGCTGATGGTTGCTCCACGCTCTTTTACGGTTAGTTCCCACTGGTTGATTTTGCTACGTCGTAAATCAGTCAATTTGTTTCCTCGACACGCATTTGTAAAATGCTCTATTATTCGTTCTGCTACACAATTTATCCCGGTTGACTGTTTCATCGGTTTCAGTTTTCCGATATCAGGTTTCTTATTTAACGGGTATATTCCATAAACAACTGCTGTTTCAGGATACGCTCGTTCATAGTATGGTCTGTCAATTCCGGTTAACAACCCCGGCTTGGAGTCGCGGCTGACAATGACTGTTTTCTTGTCGCTGAGAACTGGTTCAAATTTATCACGTATGATCCAATCACCTGATTCCACCCGGACAATGAATTTTACTCTGAAGAAATACTTTTTACCGTCAAGTTGTGATATTATCGTTGCTGCGCGGTTGTCGTTCATGGTAGCATCAACAACGCCATCGATTCGAAATGTTGACCAACTATGAAATGCACCATCACGCTTGAATTCATCGATACAATCGCGTATTTTACTCAACAGGGTTCTTTCGTTTATTAACGCTTTTGGTGCGTCCTTGAGGACTCTATCAAGATTGAATTTAATATTTTTCCAGGGCTTAATTGCTGCCAATCTCTCAAACTCATCCATATAATTAAAACAAGTATTTAAATGAAAGAATATAGTATAATGAATCACTGCAAATGGTTGATGATTGGGTCGATAACCCCGTGCAATAAATCATGTAGAGGTGAATTCTGCGGGTATCATTTACAAAGCGTTCGTAATGGTTCTCTTGGCCCCCTCCCGTGCTTGGTTTGTCACGTTGGTGTAAGAGGAAAATCGCAGTTGTGTATTAATTGTGGCGGAAAGCGATACAGGGAACTAAAACGCTATTATGACAAACGAATTAAAAACGCCGTCATTGACCCTACCGCAGACTTCGTCATCAAAACCCCCCAAGACTACGTTGAAAGATTTATAATTAAACCAAATAATAAATTAGACAAATAGTATTATTATACAAATGGACCAAGAATTTCAGCCGCATCCTGTGCTCGTCATTTACGAGGCATCTCGCGACGGCATTGTTAGAAACCGCAAACTGAAGAAGCCGGTTGGTACCGTGAATAATCGGGGGTATTTGCAATTTAGTGCTGGAAAGAAGACGTATTTTGTTCACAGGGTGGTATATGAAGCGTTTAACGGATTGATCAAAGATGGCCTCGTTATTGATCACATTAATTCTAATTGTCAAGATAACAGACTGTGTAATCTGCAAGCTATCTCTCAGAGCGAAAATATTAAAAAAGGCCAAACTGGTAAGTGTTCAAATCAAGCAAGAGGTGTCAAATCGTTTAATACATCAACGCACGAGGAAAAAACATTTCACTCCATGCATGCGGCAGGAAAATATTTCGACATTTGTAGGGCCTCAGTACGATTTGTTGCAGAACGAGTATATCAAACAGCGATCTCAAAAAGGACCGGACACAGAATTCGATTTTCATATGTAAATATCAGCGAGTGACGAAGTCACCGGCGCCTATGGCGCTGACAAGGCCACCGGCGCTGACAATAAATTGTCCGTTCCGGAAGAAAACAAAGTATGAACACCTCGGAATTGATACACGGGGTTTTCATTTTTTTTTATTAATATTTTTGATATTAGAAACAAGATGTTTTATAAGAATAATGAATATCGAAGACATCAATAATATATTAACTGAGATTTCAAAATTAAAAAATCAAGGAATTGAATTATCTGATGGTCTCGACAGTGAAAAAATATTATCCGATTATGAGATTATTAACGAACAGTCGAAACGGGGGCGTTTTACCCTGGCCCGCGAGTACTTTTTTATAAAACGATTACAACATACGATTAATGAAAACTTGTACCACAATGACGCAAATGCATTCATTGGACTATTTACTGCCGTTGAAATAATACGAAAAAAACTCGGACGTGTTTATGAACGACGCCGGGAGATTTCTAGTAAGATCAAAAACATTAGAAGGATTATAGACGAAAACTCCGGCGAGAAATTAGAAATTGCTTCGCAATTGCAATAATGGTAGGCGAATCACTTACTACTCGGCTAGCCAGAGAGCGGCTAGCAGCGCTTAAAAAGTTTATACCGTTACGAGACAGGGTCCGAGAACAACTTCAAACGCGGCAGCAACTACAAACCGATTTTACTGTTGGAAGCGAACAACTCTTTGCCCCGGTAACTAAAGCGACCAAAGATGTTACGGCGGCAACTGTACCCGTTCTTGGTGCGCTTGAAAAGATAGCGGCTCAGACCGAACAAACAAAAAGGTCTTTAGAAACACTTCCTGCAAAAATAGCGGCTGCTACAACACGGAGGCTGCCACCACTCGCTATAACCGAACCACAAGAACCCTATGTTACAATGGCCGATGAAGAAGAACTAGGTGCTACTGCGAAAGAATCGGAAGAAGAAATACCAGAAGAGGAAATACCAGAAGAAGAAATACCGGAAGAAAAAGAGGGAAATATACCCCGTATTGTACTCAAGAAGAGCACAATAGATAAAATTAGAGGCTTCAGCAGCAGGGAAGAATTAATTAATTTTGCTGCCAACAATTTTGCTAAGAGCATACGAGATAAGAAGCATATCAATAGCGGTTACGAGAAAAATATAAAGTCGTTAAAGGACTGGGCAAGAATAGTGTATTTAGCGAGTAAACATAAAGATGCATTACCACATCGTAGTAAATCCGATTACGACGCATTCCACAAGGAAGTTAAGAGTATAACACCAAAAAAAGGAAAAGGATACTCTGTTGGTAAAGAATCCTACGGCGTTACCTGTCCTGGTAGTGTTCTCAGTGATATATCACGGCTGGAAGTACTAATCGGAGGAAAACGAGCCGGAAATAACTCTCCGGAAATAATCAATGAAGCCGCTGATATTTGCAAGCGGTTATTTGCAGGCGGTATTATGGACATTAATGCATATCGAACGCTCATAGACGAACTCGTGGATGATTAATTGGAAAACTGGTGTTTTTAATAAGGATGATCATACACTACAACCATGATAAACCAGTACTCGTCTACGTGGTAAACTCGCGATTGCCTGTTTACCGCGCGTACTATGGAGATGGTCTCGGTAGCACCATTGCGGGGTTATTTACAAGAATGGCTCCAAAAGTAGCGCCGTTAGCCAAACAATTAGGGATGAAGGCTATTGATGTTATTCGTGATAAGGGAATTAGTGCTATTGGAGATGTTGCCGGAAAGGCGCTTTCAGCCGCGCGAGACAAACTAATGTCGTTGGTGAAATCCAGGAGAAAAAAACAGAAACCATCGGTAATGCCATCAACGACAGTGATGCCTGCAAATGTCAGTAAAGTAATAAATAACGCCGTGGAAGAAAAACTAGAGTCGTTGGCGGCGACTCAGTCGTTGGCGACGACTCCGTCGTTGGCGACTTCGCCATCCGCCGATGCGGCAACCAACGCACTCATGAACGCGATAGCGGGGAGTGGTTTAAATTCAAAGAATTTACGACAAAAAAATCGCAATTGAAAACATCAACATGATAAATAATAAAATGTTTGCGCGTACCGCTGATCCCGCGTTTGATATGGACGCCCCAGTGCACAGGGATGATTCTGTCCGCGATTATCAATATTATTCTTATTATGCAGCGCAACCTGACCTACGATCGCGAATTGAACTTCAAGTCCAAGATACCAGTAAATATTTTTTGCCGTGTGAAGCGTTTATCGAAATCGAGGGAGAACTCGTGACAAATGCCGCCGATAATGCACCATACGCAGATGACCATCGTGTTCGAGTTGGCTTCGTCAACAACGGTATCATGGCGTTATTTGAGAGCGCCAGATATCTTATTGACGGGCGAGAAATTGAATCAATAGAACGCGAGGTTGATGTTGCAACGACGATAATTGGGTTGGCGAGATACTCGGATGATTATACAAGATCGGCGGGCCCATCTATGATGTTTTCGAAGGACACCACCAATAACGCTGACCATCTTCAGTACATCAACGTGCTGGTGGAAAGAGATACCGCAACTGACCCACAGGCTGAAGCAAATAACCCAGACCGCAGAGCAGGACCAGGCGCTAATTTCAATATTATAAAAAGCACCAACAATGATTTCAATCTAGGATTCGCAACACGAGTAGGGATGTTGCAAGGAATACGCCGAAAGTTTTCATGCGCGATTCCACTCCATCACATATTTGGATTCTGCAGAAATGTCAGAAAAGTTGTCTATGGGGCTAAGCATACAATCGCGCTGACGCGAAGGGGCGATGATAACAATGCAATATGGCGTACTGCTGGCGTCGCTGCCGGTAAAGTCGTTTTAACTAAAATGACATTGTGGATGCCGGTGCTGACTCCATCAGTTACCACGGAAGCACGATTGTTAGCATTTATGGAACAGGGAGGGAAATCGTTGTTGAGTTGGCTAGCGGTAACAACTGATGCTAAAGAGGATAACGTCGCCGATACGTTTACATGGCACCTGGCGTCAAAACAGGGTGTTTCAGCCCCGCGTCATATATTCATAGCGCTGCAGAATAGGGAACGATTGGGTAGTCAAGAACGCAGCCATATGATATTTGATCAATTAGGAGTCAGGGATGTTTCGCTGAGAATAAACGGACAACAGGAACCATCCGAGGATATACAGCTTAATTACGGCGACAACCATATCGCACGTGTGTATCATCGATTGCTGTCGTATATGGGTCGTGATCAAAACGTCGACACTGGTTTGCAAATATCACAACTTGATTTTAAAAACCTGTATCCGATTTATTACTTTTCGTTGGAACATCTTGATTTAACGAGACAATCCGTCGTTGATATACACTTCAGAGCTCGTATAGCCCCGGGTGGTGTTAATTATAGAGCGGTTGCTGTCATTCTCAGCGATAAATCAATGCTGTTGGAAGGTGTTGGTGGACGAATGAGAATCGTTGATGCACCAGTGGAAAACATGTAATTGAAAGCACAAAACGCGTTTACAATAAAATGTCGTATAGTGTCGTCAGTGTAGAGTTGACTGATGGTCAAGTCAAGAAATTACGATCAAAGTCGGCTAAGCAATGCGGAACCACAATAACGCTGAAGCCGTCACAGATGGCGGGTGGTAATCATAAGATATCGTTGACGGCGCGTCAAATAAAACATTTCAATAATGCGATGAAGAATAAAAAGGGTGTTCAAATAGATTTTTCAGCCGCAGCGATTAAAAACATGGAAAAGACCGGTGGGATATTTCCGCTGTTAGCTGCGATTCCGGCATTGATTGCCGCGGCGGCCCCAGCAGTGGCTAAGGCGGCGGCGTTAGGAGCCGTTGGTACCGCGGCGGGAATGGCATTAAAGAAGGCAACCGGGAAAGGCTACAAAAAAAAACGACCCTTGGCCGGAAAGGGTCTAAGACTACCGGGAACCCCGTATTCATGGTACTCGGGAAAGGGTCTAAGACTACCGGGAACCGTTTATTGACTCGGGAGTCAATGACTCCTGAGTCAATGACTCCAATGTCTAATTTTGATTTAATAGACGCCGCAAACGCGTTAGCGATAAAAAACTTCAGAGGTGTTTTTATGAGGGATCAATTACCGGCGGCACCAAGGAATATTGAAACCGGTATAATTAACCTCGATGGGTCCTCCGGAGCGGGAACTCATTGGGTTGCGTACGCGATTGATCCGCGTGCGATCGTCTATTTTGATTCATACGGGTTAGCCCCGCCGAAAGAGTTCATGCGGTATATCCGGGCGTGTTCAGCCCGGGCGTGTTCAGCCCGGGTTTTTTATTCCACGCTGCCAACACAGCGATTAAGTGACCCACCGATATGTGGCCGCGAGGTATTGAACGTACTTGCGGCGATTTCATCATCGCGGAAACCACCTCATGTGGTTGTAAACGAATACACTAGTGGGGTCGTAGAAGCTCAACGGATTTTAGAGAATAACATTTACAATAATAATGATTGATATCTGGGGGCGACCGGTTTCGGCGCTGAAAGAATCCACGGAAACGACCGCCGCCGACATAAAAAAACTAATTGAGGATGAAATCGCTGATATGTTGAATCTAACAAGTGTTGACCCGGGCGAAATAGTTGTATTTCAAGACCGCCAGGGTAAATTGAAATCCGGTAATGTGTCACTGAATGACGTTTTAATACGACAGCGTGATGCCGCCGAGGACACTATCGCGCTGTATACCAGCGACGGACGACTCAAACCGGGTGAATCCATCTTGACGATAAATGGAAAAATAAGTACACTTGGCAACAATTATGTAACCATGTCGGATTCGTTAAAGGGTTTACGTGGTGAATTTAACTTGCAGGGAGAACAGTTCAGGTCGATAATAACGCACATCGGCGAAATGCGAGACATTGTCGAAAGATTTTTTCGGGGACCCCCGACGGCAGACGAACCAAATCTTGTAAAAATAAAAAATGCTATTTCGGATCTTATGGAGATGTCGGCCAATTTACCCCCGTTGCGAAAAAATGTTAACAGGATCGATGACAACTTTGATAAATTCTTTGGTAAAAAAAATACCAAGCCGGATGAGATTACAATAACTATAAATGATATCACTGCGTATGGACAGGAAATAAAAACAATCAAAACTGATGTTGCAACAAACAAAAGGAGTGTAGACGCGCATGAACGGGAAATAGAAATAATCGGCGCTAATGTTGCAACGATCATAAATAATGTAGACTCGCATGGACGGAAAATAGAAACAATCAAAACTGATGTTACAACGATCATAAATAATATGGACACGCATACACAGGAAATAGGAACAATCAAAACTGATATTGAAGCGAGCAAAAAGAGTGTGGACGCGCATACACAGGAAATAGGAACAATCAAAACTGATGTTGAAGCGAACAAAAAAAATGTAGACGCGTATTGGCGGGGAATAGGAATAATCAAAACTGATGTTGCAGCGAACAAAAAAGGTATAGACGTGCATACATATGAAATAGGAACAATCAAACTTGATGTTGCAGCGAACAAAAAAAGTATGACCGAGAATACACGGGAAATAGAAACAATCAAAACTAATGTTGTAACGATCATAAATAATATAGACGCGAGTCGGCGGGAAATAGAAATAATCAGAACTGATGTTGAAGCGATTAAAGACGGACTACCGAGAGTAGCAGAGCAATTCGAAAAAATAAAAACCCCTCATGAGAACATCATCAACACAGTATACACAATTCGGCATGGATCATTCGATTGGACTCCTACACAGAATACAGTAAATATCACCGCAACTGTTAAGGGTATTTATCGACTGACACTGGTTTCAATGATGCAGTTTAATATATTATCGTCGAGTTCATCCGGGTTTAACAATACAATATCAACAATTATAGACAAGAACGCAACTGAACAGTTTACAATTTATGCCGTTGATGGAAATTTAACCAGGGCAAACATTACATGGTATGTGGAATTTGTAGCGAATCTAAGTAATTAAAAACACTAGCTCTTTTAAAATAAAAATGACCACCAAGGAAATTGAATCAGAGGTATCACCGACGTCACATCAATATCGATTCGATACCGCAAAAGAATTTTCCGCGAACTTGAAAACGCTTTCCGAACAATACCGTGCAAAAATAAAAAAATACCGTCGTAAAATAACCGCCATCGACGCGGTCGTGTACTCAGTGTCGGGCATAGTAGCTGGCGCCGGTGTTATTTTATCCACGGTAACCACGATAACCCCGATCGCTGTTCCAATCGCTGTTTCCGCGATGACAACAGTTGCTGGAGTCGCCAACGCAATCACTAGGAAGATATCATCGTGTTTTCAGAAAAAACTCAACGAGTACACAGTAAAACATCAAATAGTATCCGACGCATACTCGAAATTATCCGGGTTAATCTCGTTATCGATTGATAATTTGTTCGTATCCGATGTTGAATTCTCCACGATGGTCCAGTTGTATAGCTCCGCGATGTCAAAAATCGAGGATTTTCAACTGGAAGCCGGAACCACCTGGTTGTTGAAATTAGACACTAAAAACAACGAATAATAATAATGTCGCTGAACCCCGAAGGGTCTCAATTACTTCAGCGGATCGCGGAGAATACCACTCCGGTACAAACAAATATGATATCGATAACGTCAACGAAGCCAGAATTCAATGTGAACTTCCCGTCGCCGGTTCCAGTGAAGGAAATAGCGCTGGCAAAATTGCGAATATATCACAGTTGGCCTAATATTCGAGCGAACGCATTTAACGGACAACAACCTAATAACTCGCTGGTTTTTGCACGGACAAATAAACCCGATGGAACCCCAAACTGGGAGGAGGTTACAATACCAACTGGGTCATACCAAATAGAGCAAATCAATAAAGAATTTCAACGCAGGATAAAATCGATCACAGGAAAGGAATCAAAAATCGCTATTACGGTTCATGAACCGACGTTATCGTCGACGATTGAAATAAGCACACCGGGGTATATGGTTGATATTTATAACAGTTCAATAAGAACCATACTAGGATGGCCTGAGAATCCACCCGCGGACACCCCCCCATCAACTATCCTCAGACACGATAACGGAGATGGTGGTAGGCATATTGCTCCATACAACGTAAATATTGCATCGGTGATAGCGATTAATCTAGTGTGTGATGCTATCGAAGGAAGTTACCAGGTAGATACCAAGCAATCAAATCAGGCTCAACAGGGATATATCCTTTATTCGTTTTCACCAACAGCCCCTCCGGGATTTTTAATCGTTGAGAGTCCGATTAATCCGGTCTATATGCGATGCCATGATCGGTTTTTAACGAGAATTAATTTTAGAATTACCGATCAGTCAAATAACCTAATTGATCTGCAAGAGGAGGAGTTAGTGATCACTCTGTTTGTAAGATCATAAAGATTTTCATTGTAAATAACTACTTAGCAGCAGGGGGGGGCGATGACATCGACGCGGTCGTCGCTGTGCTTACCGGACGCTGACGACGCTGGGGATCGGCGCGCAGAAGGTGTTAATTAAACCAAATGACGACGCGCCGATCCCCCAACGACATCGTCGTTTTTTTTTTACCAGGCGCTGACGACACTAGATCGTTGAGTGCAGAAAGTAATAATTAAGCAAAATAACGATTGGACAAAATGTCCGATTCGCCCCCTCTGCTGCTGAAGCTCAAGTCATCTCTTCATTTGAGATTACAAAATATCAACATATTCGAATAACTTAAGTACTTTTGTATACAAAAGTCATGCCATCACGTAGTGAAATAAGATCACGCGTGATTTTATCATGGTTGCGAAGCGAATGCTACTGAATACTTGTTTTAATGCCAAATAGTTGGAAACTGCTGGAGATCTAAGTCGTTCAATTTTTCTTTCTTCTTTCCTTCATTTCAAACGTATCCTTATTCTTTGTATTCCTTTCTGTTATTTTGTATCTTTTAAAATATCGTGAGAAAAACATACATTCTGGTCACCATACAAAAATTAGGTGTGTTCCACGTTTTAAAAGTTATTATATTCGTCGAATTGCACCGTAAGAAGCACATATAAACATACATACATACAAATACATACATACATACAGCGTAAATATATGACCTGTTACATACATACACGTAGGTCCTTGCATGTATATGTGCATTTATGGGTACATACATAAGTACATTCAGAAGTGTATTCATCCATCCATGCATGCATACGTACGTACATAAATACATAAATACATACGTACATAACATTGTAATGCATTGTGACATGCATAGTACCCAAATTATATATATATATATATAGAGAGAGAGAGAGAGAGAGAGAGACAGAGAGAGAGAGACAGAGACAGAAACAGAGAGAGACAGAGACAGAGAGAGAAACAGACAAACAGAGTGACATAGACAGAGAGAGAATATTTGATAGAGAAACAGAGAAACATTCTTAATGTACAAAAATAGTTTCGTCTTTTTCACTAACAGAAAAATAGGCGCATCATGTTTGTTGGGTGTTTGTTAGATGTTCTCTTTCTTTACATATTTTCTTTTTTCCATTGTAATGGCAGGCAATTCGATCAATTCATTTAATGCACTTTTTAATTATATGGATGATAAAAACGTATAGCAGGTGCCCGTACTAAATTAATGTCATGCATGAACATAAGACGAATCCTAGAAAAGTACTTTTAAACTTTCTTATTAGTTTAGAAAAATAAGATGAAGCAGAGAAGTTTACATCCTTTCATGAGACTCTGGAGTTCAATAAGGGGGAGGTTATTACAGATACGTTTGCAGGTATATAAAACGTATTTTAAAAAATATAATAGCACTGGATTCAAAAACTGCTTGTGTGTGTGTGTGTGTGTGTGTGTGTGTGTGTGCCGTTTCGAACACTTTCCAAATAGGACGGTATTTTTTTTCATTCGCATTTGAAGAAGGTATATTTTGCCGTGATTTGAATAAAAACACTGATGTACACTGTAAATAGAATTTAACACTTGATATCAAAGGACTAGGTTGAATATTGTCTAAAATTGGACCTAACTGAGATTTTAATGATATTTTTTACGAACACATTATTGCTACTTCAAAAAATCTTTATTTCTGCATGGTTATTAGACTTTCTGGTGTTTTAATGCAAAATGATGGGAAAAAAGACGGAATGAATGAGTGGATAAATGCACAGAAACAGGCACTGACGGAGATTTGAACAGATAATAAAGTTGATCTGTGAATAATGAGATGTGATGTGATTTTGATTTTTAACTTTGTTTTAACAATTTTTAGTCATTTTGCTACGATGTCTGCAGTGTGGCAGTTTATAGTGATGTCTAGCACTGTGGCATCATGCCATAGACATGTAGCATGATGTCCCACCCAGTTACATTATCCTGACACCAGGCCGACCAGTCCTAACACTAACGTTTCAATGCTGAGCGGCTATCGAGGTAGTTGCAAGTACCATTTTTAAACGTTTTTGGTATGACTTAGCCGGGGTTCGAACTCGTTACCTCCCGCCTCCAAGCCGGTGGCACAAATTGGAGTGAAAAAATAGTTCTTATCAATTCACTAGTTTTGTCCAATGCTTTATCTTTGTCTACTTAATGAAAGTTAATGCTAGGTAAATAATAAGAAGTCCCTACGGTTTTGCCAGTTTCAGTTTGAACCGTGATAGGCTTTGAGACTTATTCTGTAGAGAGTATGTTTATTTATGGCTTTTGATGACTATGATCCGTGCCAGGTTACCAAATAGACAGAAAAGGCGTAAGCCTATGGGCCCCGCAACATCATATCAAAATAATATTGATAAAACATTTTAGGATATAATTTGCTAGGGTGGCTCCAAGATTTATACTGCCTAAGGGCCTCCACATGGTTTAATCGGGCACTGACTATAATTTATATATATGTTGACTTAGCCTGCGAATAATTGGACGGAAGTACGGGTATACTTCCCAGTAATCACTACACTCTGTATGGATGTAATTATGCATAATTATTTTGCTATTTTATTCTCATTACAAATTTTGTGAAATGGGGTTTCAAACCTAGCAGCCAAAAATGGAAAACGCTAATTGTTAACCTTAAATCGTACTGACAGAAAAACGGACATCTTATATTATATAAACCGATTTGTTGAATTAAGTCCTAGAAAGAAAAGTTCTGGGTTTTATTTTGTTTTCATATAATGAGTCCAACTCTTGGCATAATCGGTTGAGTTGTCTACCTTTACGCCATAGTCGAGTATTTTTGCGATTCAGTCAGACATACAGTTGTCATCCCTCCATGAACTACACTCGTCTCTATGTATACTCATTCAAGCTAAATCTCTAGTTAACTGTCTTTAAATTCTCTACCAAAAATTGTACAAAATATCTCTGTATATTAAATATTGTCCAAAAGGTCATATTTATTTCTAAAATGCATTTTCAGTGTTACAATACCATTTCTTAACGTAATATTGTGGTCATTGTCACGTGCCTATGACGTAAGAAATGTGCCAGTATGAACTCTTGTTGATAGTGTAAAGTGTTGAATAAAATTACATTAATAAATACAGTGTTAATTGTCGCTACTAAACGATGAGGGTACTACAATACTTTCAGATTAGAGACCTTGACCTTGACAGAGTAAACAGTCAGGAAAATGAGTCATATAACGAAATAGAAAATATTTTTAAATAGTTTGGAACTTAGCAAGAAAACAGATGCTTTATAAAATAACCAATCGTTACAAAAATTTACCTTTTCCAAAATAAATTTGTAATAATTATATTTCATGTAGAAGCAATTCATGATTTAATAAGAAATATATTTGTGACATTGTCTTATTAAGATAAACTGCATTAAATAAATGAATAAAAATATTCCGGTTGTAAAAGAAATTGACAGAGGAGGACCAATGTGCATGTCTATTTATTGAATTTGTTTAATTTGCTGTGACATCTCTCTCTCTCTCTCTCTCTCTGTACTGCAATGTCCAATGACGATGTTTTAATACTGTTAATTCGTGATCAAATGCACCTAACTACGGAAATCAGATAGAAAATATACCACAGTAATTCGATCCGTCTCACTGACCTTAATTGCTGTTGTGATATTTTTTCCAGAAACGAGCGGCATCAGCGTTTGCTAAAGCCGGCCTTTGTTACGTATTTATCACCGTACCATACGCACACATATCAAAGTCCCTTCTCAAATCATCAATGAAATACAGAACAATACAGTTTGATTCAAATCAGTACAAATTAATATAATGTCCATGGCACTGTAATGCGTAAGTCATCTTAAATTACCATATATAATGTAGGGTTTTGCGTACAAACAAACTATATGGCAAATCATCTAAGCAGATTTTCGACTGTAAATAAACTTTCTTTTAGGTTTGGATGTAAGGATATACGTCCACAAGCATCATTTCCATTGGATGAATATACAAAATAAATGACTAATAAGATACCAAATTACAAGTCAGTTCATCCTCTTTCTTTCCGATACATATTACTGGCTACAAGTTATTTGGCAATTCTCTGGTCATTATTGAATTCTGCCTTTGATATTGTAATTTCAAAATTTATATATACTGCACAAATCTTTATACATTGCATATATCTTTATACACTGTATGTATCTTTATACACTGCATGCATCTTTAAAGATACGATCCATATATGTTTATACGATGCAAATATATTTATACACTGCATATATCTTTATACAATCCATATATATGTATACACTGCATATATGTATACACTGCATATATCTTTATACACTGCATATATTTTTATACAGTCCATCGATCTTTACAAAATGAATATAAATACACATTGCGCATATATTTGCTGTATTTGTTTTTATGTACATACTTTTATCAAGTTGAAAACATAAGATGAATCAGAGAAGTTTACATCCTTTCACGAGACTGAGGAGTTCATGAAAGCGGAGATTGTTAGAGATATGTTTGCATGTAAACGAGTAGTAAAATTATAATAGTATTGGCTAACATAACTGCTTTTAAAGTGTGTATGTGTGTGTGGTACACGGTACGTTTCGAATCCTTGTCAAATCTTACAGTATTTGCGTCTAATACTCATTTGAAGGAGGTACGTTTTGCCCTGATTTGAATAAACACGCTGATGTACGATGGCAATTGAATTTAACGCCTGATACCAAAGAGCTGGGTTGACTTTTGACTAATATCGGCCCTAAGTGAAGCTTTGATGATAATTTTGCGAATACTATATGGGTATTTCAAAATAGCTTTGTGTTCTGCATGGTTATTTGACTTTACGGTGTTTTAACGCAAAATGCTGGATAAACAGACGGTATGATGTTGTTGTTGATGAAGTGGAGTTTAACGACATTTTGTGGTGGAGTTTAAAGCCATTTTCAGCTATGCATGGTGGCCAGTATTAATGGCGGACTAAGAACCCGGGAAAACCCCGGGAAGAACCACCGACCCAAGAGAAGCTACTGGCAAGCTTTCTCAGATACCCACATTGGCCAAATCCTAGACTTGAACCCACGCAGACAGTGGTGAGATGGCAGTGATCCGTAACGGACAGCGCATTAGTGCACTGGGCAACTCTGGCCCTCAGACGGTATGTAAGAGACACACATGCATGTAGGTATTTACATGCATATGAACATGCATGGATACATACGTATATGCAGAGATCCATCCATCCATATATGTATTCGTAGGTACGAACGTACATAAATTATGCATTCCATTACATACCAATCTACATACCTACATAGATAATTCCACAATATATACAGAAAGTGGGTGACAGACAGACGGACAGATACAGACAGAGAGAGAGAGGTACAAAATGTACACCCGTAAACACAAGTTCCATTGGTTAAATTTTGTTTTATAATATAACCATTTGTTCGCTCTTAAACTAAAACTTTGTGTTAGACAATAAAGTTTGCAGGAGGCTAAAGACTAATGTAATACATAAATAACGAATGTAAACAGGTTTCATTTTAATATCATTTTTATTTTAGCGACGAAATTTACATATGTCTTTCGGGCACCAATTGTTTTCCCGTTTCTTAAATGAGAGTTTTCATCATCATTATATACTTATATATAATTCATCTCCCGTTAATAAATATATAGATAAATAAATAAATAAATAAATATAAATCACAAAAGTATCACCAATAAGAAATTAAACGTCTAATTTTTCCTTCCAACTTTTCATGACTTTTTCTGGATAGAAATTATCACATAAATCTCTAATCAAAACCACGTGGTCTCAGATTTCGTATATATATATATATATATATATATATATATATATATATATATATATATATATATATATATATATATTTGTCCTGTTATTTACATATCTATCATATTTTTAAAAGCAAGATCGACATAACAATGAAACTTTACCACCACAAAATAATGTGACGTTCAACGCTCGCTAATGTTTACAAAGTTTGAAAATTGACAAATTTTTATTGAATCTTGCAAGCAGATTCACAAATGGTTTGAACATCATTTTCATAAATGCGAGAAATGAGTGAATTTATCAATGATTAAAGAATTAAATAGATGGATCAATTTTTGGCTCATTCAATATCCGGGTATATTTTCTACTTTTCTTGCTGATGGATAGAGCGTCCGAATATGAATACAGACTTTAAGATTGCAACTCGCCTTGTTAAAAGTTTATCATATGATGACCGATCCATCACACGTTTTCATCACAATCAGAAACCTTATAAAGGATATGATTTGTAAAGAAAGAGATGAAACATAATGATTACAGATTAATAGAAGTCACGATATATTGTCAGTGAGTAAATACGTAAGTTCTCAGGCAGTTTGCTTCCTTATTATATACGATTATCATTTAGTACCATTAGGTCATACAGAAGCGTGATATGTACTTGAAGGTTAGAGGGTTCGAAGTGTTAAATCCGCTCTGCACCATAAAATAGGATGGTAGTACGATATTTAAAGGTGATATTTACTTGTGCTAAGATATATAGTTATACCCCTATCTCTCTAAACGGCACACAGGTAAAAACAAGGATAAAAATAAATGTTCAAAATTATATTTTCAATATTCAATCTTAATTCATTATTTTATACACCATTCATGTCATTAATATGATCACATGACTGTATGTGTTGACATTCGTTACAAGACTTTAGAAGACTTGTTTATATAAGATATACTGCAAACATACATCAAATGGGATATTATATCTGTATTTAAATTGTATCATGCCCATACATTGTAAATGGCACAAACTACGCAAAGGTAAAAACAAGGATAAAACAAAATCTTCAACATTCTATTTTCAATATTCAGACTAAATTTACTACTTTATAAACCAATCATGTCATTAATATGACTTCGCATCGTATCATCTAACTTTATTTGTTGACATTAGCTACAAGACTTTGAAAGACTTGTTTATATAAGATATACTGCAAACATACATAAAATGACATATTATATCTGTATTTAAATGTAACATGCCCCTGCGTTGTAAATGGGGCATACAACATGGCTTGGTCTTAAAAGAATTCTAGTTCTCTTTCTCCTTTGTCTCGATCTTAATTCGTCTTCTTCTTCAAATTCTCATTTCGCATTGTCACAGTCGTCATCGTCTGGAATCTTCAATCACATGTCACCATTTTGCGTTTCAGGCAGCATCATGCATGTTATCTGGTTTGTGACAAGACATTCCTTATATTAAAATATAATACTTTAAACAAATCAAAAATAATAAGAGCTTAATTACAATATCAATATCAACTGTCTGATAGAAATAGCATGGAGATAAATTTCCATTGCAAGCCGATACTTTACATCTTCTTTCTTGCTATCCACGAGTAATTTTGTCTTAAAAGAAATACTATGTATAGGAGTTTTGTTTCCACGTCACCGTCTAAAATTCAGATGTGTTTTTTGTGGTTATTTTGAAAGGCATCATAATAGCAGATAACAATTTCGTCGATTTATTGTGAACAGTGACAATATTTTTTGTTTATTAGGTAAAGTTCTTTTTTTTTTGTTTGCTTGATGATTTTTTTTTTGTAAAAAAAATTCGTTACCACGTTTAAGGTATCAGAAGATGTTTTTAATGTTATTGTATAAAACAATTTAAGATTTAAGATAAACATGAATTGCTAAATCATTCAAGCTATTACTTTTACACAAATTGGCAGGACCCGAATGTGTGCGCACTATCGACTAGGACAGTAACGCTTCCGGTGCTCTCGAGACTGCATATAAATATCCTCCATGGTAGAGAAAGTATGAAATCAACGCACGTATCTCCCATGATGCAACACGCTGGTATGAGGTGTCAGCACATTTATGCATTTCGAGTGGGATGGCGATTTTTCAACAAGCCGTTTTAGTAATGGTTCACTATTGTGTGAATGACGTCACTGTATAGTCAATCTGGAGACATCGCTTTTAATAGTTACTTTTTATGATATGGGCTTGAACATTTAGGCCGGGTATCAGAAAATTATGCACTCAGATTTTTGTGTGTGTGTGTGTGTGTGTGTGTGTGTGTGTGTGTGCGTCTATGCGAATTATTAGTTCAGGGAGCTTGAAATGAGCATTACATAATAATTATACATGTAAGAGGGCAAAACACTAAACATACATTACCTGCATTTTCATCTGACTCAGTTTTAGCTTAACGTGATGATTTTCTTTAATGCATATCACTTAGTAAACGTTGCATAATTTACTATTAATGTGTCACGTTGCATAATTATGCATTAAAATGTAATATCTGCTAATTTATGTGTAGTTGTTCTAATACGTAATTGGTGTTATGGTCCTTGGAATGGAAAATGTATTATTTCATATAAAACAAACACAACTGCTGTAATATATATATATATATATATATATATATATATATATATATATATATATATATATATATATATATATATATATATATATATATATATATATATATGTATATATATATATATATATATATATATATATATATATATATATATATATATATATATATATATATATATATATATATATATATATATATACATAGATAGATAGATAGATAGATAGATATCAATCTCCAACATTTATTACTTTATATCATATGTAATTTGTATCAACTATTACTTTATGTGCTCTTTTGTAAAACCTACTAACGTGATATATGCATTTTGTAAAAAAGTATATCTTTATACAACATGTTTTCTTAAACGTATGATTGTATATGCTATATAAATTTAAAAGAATCGCTTTATATAATGTGCAGTTTATTAAATGCATCCCTTTGTCACTTTTTAGAGTTTCATTAATACGGAATATGTCATATTTATTTATATACAATATAGTTCATTGAACTAAATACTTGTGTATACGGAATATTTTTTTATAATTAGCATGCATTTTATATCTTGCATTTATTTGCATTATAAATCATTACGATTGTTTAATTGAATTACGGGACATAATAATTGCGTCGCTCAGTTGCTATACTCCTATATTAAATTATATAATTTATTATTCTTTTTATATATGAATGTATATCATTTAACAAAACACGTATCATAACATTTAAATGAATTTCAGAATACGTATTGCAGTTGTCGAATTAATATATGCATTTTAATCGATACGGTTAAAATATTTAACTGAAAATGTTAGTGGTTAAACGATTACGTATTATATTAATTTAATCAATCATATTGTAATACTTAAATCACTTAAATCGATAAATATAAAAACAATTAAATCAATATGTATTATTAAAGTTAAATGAATACACGAATATGTATTGGGGTAGTTCAGTGAATATTCGGTTGTTTTGCGTAAAACAGTCGCAATTTATGGTGTTTATAATCATAGAATTAAACAATCTATTTCATTCCGCTGTTTCGGAATCAGTCACACATAGTGTGTTCCTGTTGTAAGTCTGCAGACTTGTATTATGTTGTAGTTATCTATTTTTCGAGAGGAAACACATTTTTATTGTTCAGTGGAACTATAAACTGCTTATTATTTGAGCTGTAATATTATTCGGTAACTGTTGAAGGAATTCTAGACAACGCCATATTGACACAGTCACGATTATCGAAGGACCAGCATTGTTATTGAGTCTAAAAGTCTTAACCACTTGAGTTTTTTAGACCACTCAGGTCGTCGACAATGCGTACTTGTTTTCCTTCTAGTTCTTTCGTATTGGTGACTCCATTTGTATGTGTCTTAATTTACTGATTGCACCCTAACACGTTTAATACCCGTGGCTTAGAGGCAAAGTTGTAGGCCGAAACTTCGTTATGGCTGAGGTCTGAAGTTAAAGCGAGGCTGATTAAAATATATTTACATTTATAATAATGAACGGCGATCGCTCACCCATCTCTCATCCGTTCTTGGCCTATACATTCGTGTCAGCATGTGCAACTTGGCTTGTGTGCCATTTACGCTCATTTCTAAATAACACGTTATTTGGTGATCTATGTTTCATGGAGGTGTTTTGATTGACCACACACCTTTGACATCAATAAGTCTGTATTATATTACACAAAGATACTTTAAGAGATAGTTTGATCTCAGCATATCAAGGTAGTTTGATCTAAGCATGACAATTTAGTTTGATCTAAGCATAACAAGGTAGTTTGATCTAAGCATAACAATGTAGTTTGATCTAAGCATAACAAGGAAGTTAGATCCAAGCATAACGAGGTTGTTTGATCTAAGCATAACAATGTAGGTTAATCGAAGGATAACAAGTTAGTTGGATCTAAGCATAACAAGGTAGTTGGATCTAAGCGTAACAAGGTAGTTGGATCTAAGCATAACAAAGTAGTTGGATCTAAGCATAACAATGTAGTTTGAGCTAGGCAGAAAAATAAGATAGTTTGATCTAAGCATGTCTAGGTCAGACGTATCTTTCAAAATGTTCCATAAAGTTAATTGAATCCATGAAGAAATTCTGTGTGGCAGTTTAACTTTTATTATACAGTAAAAGTGATGGTTCAAGAGTTTTTAGTTTGATTTGTTTTCTTATATTTGTTCACGTATTTATTTGTCTTGTGAGCACAATAACACGTTTCAAATATATTTAATATTTGTGTCATCCATCACATTTACAATATAGTTTTATTATAAATCATTAAAATTGATAACGTTTATATTTTAAATTCTTTAATTCATTGGCTGGCTATCATTACAATAAAGAGCATGTGTACTTCGTTTTAGGAATCTCATTCATAAACCAAAGCCGATTTTTAAGGTCAAGTGAACAGCTATTTAGGTCAAATACCCCACGCTTTTATTCGAAAGGAGGTCAGACAAACCTCGCGTGAAAATAGGAGCGCAATTGGTATGCAAAGCTGTCACGAATTGGGTCAGTATTAGTACTTTCAGTTCAGTAACCACGAATGTAGTTCTAATCTATTTTTAGAACATTATTTCCTCTCTCATTTTCGTGGAGATACAAGAGTTTTATTTACGCATTTGTTGTAGGGATTTAAAGGTAATTGTTTATTCTTGAGAATATGAACTCAGGGTGTGGTTGTACTTTGTATTTCGGCGACAGTACACAGTGAGTAATAAGGACTAGTTGATGATCCGGAAGTGAAATCTGTGTTTTGTTTACATGCTGCTCTGTTGACAGTCCAGCCTCTCCACACACAAAAATGTAGGTCAACTTTTGACAAGTACTTTACCGTGAAGTCATCGTTAAAGGCATTTATGATTAACACATGATTTGTATTTATTCTCACACTGGTCATTATTGACAAACAAATGTAGAGAACATATATTAAAATTAATTGTGTTATATGTCCTTCAACCTATTTGCCGAATGACCATCCAATCGACAAAGTGAAACATGTTCATTATTGGAAAAGGGGCAAAACTCAACCTTGTTCCAGGGAGTGAAAACATTTGGTATGCTTAGACCTTATCCTAACTGGTGTATTAAAATTATAAAGTCATTACTATCTGAAAATTTTAACTATGGTTTTAAAAAATCAGAAATAAATACTGAATTTGATTCATGACTGGAATTTCTTTAAAGGAAAATAATAACTTTTACACAGTTGTGGACGTGTTTATAGGTTAATATTATACGCACTATATATGTAGCATTACCAATTGGTCGTCATGACACCGTGTGTAGCATAACCGATTTAGCACCATGACAATGTGTGTAGCATTACCAATTAAGGAAATGAAAGTCTGTGATCATTATTGTCATCTGCATTGGTCCAGACGCTGATAATTGTCATCAGGAAGGCGCATGTATATTAAAGGAACGAAAAAAGACTTTATGTTAATTCAAAGTATGATTTCGTCTGTATTTCTATAATATTAAGATGATTTTGTCTTTGAAATAAAAGTAAAGAGCTATTTGAGAGAACAAAAACTTTGATAGCGGGGATATTGTGTATAATTACTGCTAAACACGAGTTATGTGATATACATTTATAAGTTACTTCAATTGAAAAAGAGTTCTCACGCCCTTTAGATTCAGTTATACAGACACTTTCACACATTAACCAGTTTGAAACACTACTGTGCATCTGGCCACATGGAAGTAGCTAACAACAAAATACAGCACACGATGATGTAAAACAAAGGAATGTCATGCTTGATGTATATTATTACTCAAGCTGTAATGGCCGTGCTCATCGTGAGAGTATTATTGGTACACTTACTTGCATTGTTACTGTTTACACACGTCCCACAGCAGTAATTATTCATCCATCATGTATTGGTCAGGCAATCACCACGCCTCGACCACTTCAGACATCTGCCACTAGGATATATTTTAGCACATGTCCCTATCAAAATATTTAAATGTGAACTCAAAGCATGTAATCATTTTACTAACAACGGTTAATATTACCTTTGAACCAAAAAATGTAAACATTGTTATTAAACACTTTATTTTCGAGGAAGAGATAAGATCCGTTATACACACAATCTACTAAACAGTTATTTTAGAAATATTAAAAGTAAATAAAACAGAGCAAATAATAATGCAAACCTTATATCTTGATAAGTTACATGCTGTTCTTTCTTGCTAAAAAAAAACAACATAAAATCGAATACGTTTCTATAGCATCGAGTAACACGATTTGTGGCAAGTGTGAGATGTGATGTCTCCATGAATGTGCCTTATGATTTAGATGCTATGAAATGCACTCAAGCTTTTGCAGGAACAGGATGACGAATGTTAAAAAGATAAATTCCTTCAGAACGTCTTTACCTGGCTTTCTCTTGAGAACACAATGACAACAGGCCCTGGCACACACTTTGTTCATGAAGGAGGGATGTGCATCACATTGGCCGTGTTGCGCCCACGCAAAGCATTTCCATCTATCGCCATATGCGCTTACACCACATGTACGTCTAATACAGAGCATGCTTCCAAAAGTAATAGGTAAAAATCCATTGCAGATTCATTATGATAAAGAAGTTAATATGGTAGTATGGGTATATTTTATCAATTCGAAATTGCAAAGTAGTGCCCATCCATCTTACATCATTGCAAAGTACAAACTAGCATCTTCCAGTCTTAAAAGATTTCACAGTGCCAATAATTCCCAGTGCATATTACAACATTCGACAGTGCAAATATTACATGTCCTTCATAAAATGTTCCACTGCGCAAAGTAGTACCAGAATTACCAGTGCATATTACATTTCACGGTGCAAAGTTGTACCTGATCTATAGTTCATATTGTCATCGAAGGAAGGGAAGTTTTGAGAATATAGTTTCATCTTACCCTATCAATACTACATATACTCTTTAATGGAAACTACGAATTTCAGACTTTGCTTTTCTGACTATTGTATTTAACGGGGGCCTTTATTTTGTCAGTAACACAATCGTTGAGTTATTTTGAAATAATACGATTTTATTGTTCCATAATCTTTTAGTGAATCAGATTCTGTTGATTTTGCTTTTTTAGAAATTATGTATTCCATTCTTCGGTTTATGCTAGTTTAGTAAGAGTTATCGTGAAGAAATAGTGAGTTATTTATCATATTTGTGTGCTGGATTACTTGAGATAAATATCATTAATTTAAAAGTCAGAACTTATCGGATTATGTGAAGTTATTCAAGGATTTCAATATTCAAATAATTCTATTGGATTATGTGAAATTTCCAAGGACTTGTGTGATATTCTGTGATCGAGAAGAAATACTGATTTATTGATAATATTTGTTTGTTGGATTAGTGGAGAGAAAAATCTTTAAATTAAAAAGTGAGCACCTGTTGGATTACGTGAATTTATAGAAGGACTTGAATATTTATATAATTATATTGGACTATGTGAAACTTTCAAGGACTACAGTGATATTCTAGCTTGACTAGAAATAATTGGATTTACAATTGTGGTTTTTCAGGCGTGCAAGCGAGTTAGAGCATAAACGAATAAGAACTTCCATTCCGAATACCGTTGGAATGTTTTCCGATTAGGGAGAAATTGATAAGACAATTTAGAATATTCTAGCAATTTGTACAATGTAAAGTTAGTTTTAATTCTTTTACTTTGTGTTACTGTCTTTTGTTTCTCAATAAATTTATATTTTAGAAAATTGACTGTTTGTTAGGTTTACCTTATCTTTTGTAGTAAGTTTAAGCGCCTTTACGTAACCTATGCAGCAGCAGAGGGGGCGAACAGAACGACCTTAGGAGGGTCCAAAACCCAAAATAAGGCTTCTAACTCAAAAAATATTTCGAGCTGAACATTTGCTTGAAATAAATGATTGTCTAAACAAATTGAGGTCTCCGGTTAATTAGACCATTTATTTTCCTGATCTGAAAACTCGTGAAATGAACCAACTTGAGGTCATCGCCCCCTCTGCTTCTATAATTAAATCATTATGTTATAATAAAATGGTACATCCGGAATCTCATACTGCAAGGATAGCTCGAGAACGATTAGAAGCAATTAAAAAATTTCTTCCTGTTAGAGATTCATTCAGAAAAAATCTACAAGCGCAGAAAAAGGCTCAAGTTGAGTACGAAGAAGAAACTAAAAAACTGTTGAAGCCCGTCACTGCAGCTGCTGAGAAAGTTACAACAGTCATCAAGGAAGATCTTCTTCCGGTATCAAAACAAACTGTAGCGCAGACTGAAAAAATAGCAAGAAGAACTAAACAAACAAAAAAGATTTTACAAGATCTTCCAACTGATATAGCTGCAGCTCAACCTCCACCTGTCCATGAAGAAATACATGAAGGTATTGGAAAACTTCGTACTGAAGTCGCCGACGTGAGAAAAAAACTTGCATCTGAATCCAAACCAGTAAGAGAAAACTTAGAATTAATTGCAAGATTTAACGAAGGAATAGTTGAAGATATTAGAAATACTGAAAGAGAAAAATTACCTGAAATGATTTTCTCTGGTATATTTAATAAATCTAGTATTTTAAAACCTAGTCATGAAAAAGTAAATGATGATAATTTCATTAGATGGATATATCGCGTATATTACAACAAAAAAACAAGCTAGAGGTCCAGAATACGAAAGTCTTGGTAGAGAAGTAAAAAGACTTTATAGAGAGAGACTGGAACAACTAGAACAAGAACAACTCTCTCAGTATCAACTTCCTCCACCTCTGCAACAAATAGAACAACAACAATCTTCTTCACCGCAGGAAGAGATGATGTTGAAATCACCTATGGAGAAAATAAAACAGGTGGCGAGAGAAGTAAAGCAAAGAATGAAGAAAGGATTGAGAAAAAAAAACTGAACAGGGGGGAATTACGTTCACTGGGTGAAGAAAGAGATCCTGACGATGATCCTTCTGGCGCTGTAGGAAGTGGTTTTTTGACTGCATCAGGAGAAAATAATTTTGTTTGTCCTAATAATATCATCAATGACGTGTCACGGTTAGAAGTTCTTATAGGCGGAAAACGTGCAGGAAATAACTCAACAGAAATAACCAGTGAAATATCTGGTATTTGTCGAAGATTATTTCAAGGCGGTATTATGGATCACAGCATTTATCGTTCACTTATTGATGAAATTGCTGATGCTTATCACAGCGACTAAACAATTAATTAATCAGTATATAAAAATGATTATACATACTGCTCAACGTGGACCGATCATGGTCAGGGTAGTAAACTCACGACTGCCAAATTACAAAGTAATTTACGGAGTTGGACATGGTGATGTTGTTCAGGGTCTATTTAGAAGGATGGCTCCAAACGCAATACCGATTGCAAAACAATTAGGTATGAAGGCTATTGAGGCTATTCGTGAAAAAGCTCCTGGTGCAATTGTCAATGTTGCTGGTAAGGCGTTCTCGGCAATCAAAGATAGACTAGCACGATTAATAGGACGAAAACAACAACCATCAGTGAAACTGGCAAGTACTGAGGTTATGCCAGCAAATGTCAGCAAAATAATAAATCAGGCTGCAAATCAAAAACTAGCGGAATTATCTGAAGAAGCAGAAAGAAATATAACAGCGAATTTAATAGCAGGAAGCGGTCTTTGTCGACGATGATTACCATTTGGAAAAATGGTAATTACAATAAAATCTTTAAACGCATGTCCGACCCAGCATTTGACATGGATGCACCGGTCCTCAAAGATGAATCAGTGCGTGATTATCAATTTTATTCCTATGACGCAAGACAACCAAATCAGCGGGGGAGAATCGAATTACAGGATCATGATACAAGTAGATATTTCTTGCCTGCTGAGGCGTTTATTGAAGTAGAAGGTGAACTTATAAAGGGGGATAATACGGCATATGGTGCCAATTTGCGAGTTGGTTTTGTCAACAACGGGAGTATGGCGTTGTTTGATAGCGCCACCTACATGATTGATGGAAAAAATATTGAATCAATTCAGAAGGATGTCGATGTTGCTACAACAATAATTGGTCTAGCCAGATATTCTGATGATTACACAAGATCAGCCGGTCCAACAATGATGTTTGCCAAGGATATTACCAACCACGCTGATCATATCAGGTATGCTAAAATACAAACACCACAAAATAATGCAATTAATCCACAACCAGTTGATGAAGGTCCTGAATACGCAGCCAGACCAGCCGCTGATTTTGATATTGTACGAGGCGATAGCGCGACTTTCAACCTAGGATTTGCAACACGCCAAGCAGCGTTGTCAGGAAATAATAGAAATTTTTCATGTGCAATTCCATTATCTCACATCTTTGGATTTTGCAGAAATGTCAGAAAGGTTATTTTTGGAGCTAAACACACAGTTGTGCTCGTAAGAAAATGTGATGATAATGATGCAATCTGGCGAGGTGTTGGTATTGATGATGATGGTAAAGTAAATATATCAAAGCTTTCATTGTGGATGCCAGTAATGATTCCATCTATTATTGAAGAACAAAAACTACTTTCTTTTATGGATCAAGGCGGTAAATCATTGATATCATGGTTAACAGTAACCACAGATGCTGTTCAAAGCGCTGTTAATGGTTTATTTACATGGAATATAGCATCACAACAGGGTGTTTCTGCACCACGACATATTTTTATTGCGCTGCAAGATAATGCTCGGACGAGTAATCAGCAACGCTCACATATGATATTTGATAACCTTGGAGTTAATGAAGTTTCCTTGCGGATAAATGGACATCAAGAACCGGCTGAGGATATATTGTTAAATTTTGATCAAAATCACGTAGCGCGTGCATATCATCGTTTGATGTCATTCATGGGACGTGATCAAAACGTAGATACTGGGCTGCAAATATCACAGTTAGATTTTACAAAACTATATCAGATTTATTACTTTTCGTTGGAACATCTTGATTTATCCAAACAATCTGTCGTTGATATACACTTTCGAGCTCGTGTTACTAACCCTCCTCCTGATATAACTGGTCCACC
The DNA here is from genome assembly GCA_028554795.2 of Sinohyriopsis cumingii. Taxonomy (NCBI): domain Eukaryota; kingdom Metazoa; phylum Mollusca; class Bivalvia; order Unionida; family Unionidae; genus Sinohyriopsis; species Sinohyriopsis cumingii. Next base: position 151,471,476 of record CM068828.1, on the reverse strand, counting down.
ACTTGTTCGCGGCGCCTACAAAGCAATCGCGGTTATACTCAGCGATAAAGCCATGTTACTTGAAGGTGGTAGTGGTCGAATGAGAGTCGTTGATGCACCAGTGGAAAATCTTTAATCATGTTGTTTAAAAACACGAGTATTATCATAAAATGCCATATCAACACGTTAGTGTCAGTCTGACTCACGGTCAGATTAAAAACCTTCAATCAAATTCAGCAAAAAACTGCGGAATGAAATATCACTAAAGCGAGATCTGATCACGGGTGGTCAAAATAAGCTATCATTATCAGAACGCCAGCTTAAACATTTCATCGACGCTAAACAATCAAAAACAGGCGTCAAACTCAATCTCTCTGCGGGTGCGGTTAAAGACTCAATTAAAACAGGCGGTATTTTTCCACTCCTCGCGGCTATTCCAGCGTTAATAGCTACTGCCGCGCCAGCCGTAGCAAAAGCAGCCGTGTTAGGTGCTGTTGGAACAGCTGCTGGAATGGCTCTAAAGAAAGCAGCAGGAAGTGGATACAAAAAAAGGGACGCGGCTTAAGATTCCCAGGATCTCGTTGGGGAAGAGGTCTAAGGCTTCCACGTTAGACGTTCCAGCATCAAATTTTGATTTACTTGATGCTGCTAAACGATTAAAAATAAAAGCCTTTAGAGGTGTTTTCATGCGAGATCAATTACCAAAACAACCAAACAAACTCGAAACAGGTATTATTAATCTCGACGAACGTTCCGGACCTGGTACTCTTTGGGTATCATACGCGGTTGATCCACGTGGAATCGTTTATTTTGATTCATACGGGTTAGCTCCACCTGTTGAATTTATCAAGTATGTTGCACCACTTCACGCAAGAACCAGAGGTTCCAAAGTTTGGTATTCAACGCTACCCATACAAACAATGACAGATCCGCCAATATGCGGCCGTGAAGTAATTAATGTACTTGACGCTATATCAAAATCATCCAGGCCGCCACATAAAGTCGTGCATGATTATACAAGCAACCGATTCGTTTTAAACAACAGGTCTTATTATAATGGTTGATATATACGGAAGATCTTCCTCACGCGTTAAGAAAAGCCCAGCGACATTGATCTATCGAAGTACGCGACTAAGGATGACCTCGCTGATATTATGAACCTGGCTGGAGTTGACCCAGATGAAGTTGTTATTTTTCAGGATCGACATGGTAAACTAAAAAGCAGCAATATCAAATGGAATGATATAATTCGACGAGTACTTGGTGCAGTTACGGATAATATACCCGTGTTTACTGACAGCGGCAGAATCAGGGATTCAAGTATATCGTTTACAACCATCAGAAATCAAATTACGGCAGCTGTTGCTAATCGCGTAAAAAATACCGGTGACACAATGACAGGTGAACTTAGCATGAACGGAAATAAAATAGTAGTTTTAGGAGATTCAACATCCGGTGAAGATGCTGCAACGAAAAATTATGTTCACATTAGCAATGGTATCGTAGATAATAAATTATCCACGCTGCGAGCCGAATATGATGTTCACGTAGGCGCTTTTGGAAGATTTCGAAGAAATTTTCAAAAAACCGACGAATCCATAGATAAATTCTTCGGCACTCCGCACGCCATCGACATAAACCTCGTTGATATCAAAACTAACCTAGACACGATCAATCAAACACAGCAAAACATTGTAGCGGGAATTCCTGAAATCGTTAATAAAACCAATTTGATTAAAATTCCAGCCGGAATAACTTCCGGGCATATTACCAACATCGTATGCACGGTATCATCGGGATTTGCAACATGGTCGCAGCAAAATACTATCAAATATACTACAACAGTCACTGGCGTGTACAGGCTGTCTGTGTTTAGTGCTGCAAAATTTGAAATATTTACAACGTATCCATGGCGTCATTCAACTGATAAGTTTTCCGGGGTTGTATCTGTCATATTAAATAACGGAACCGAGGAAATATTTATTCTGGAAGCAGCTGATAAGAAATTAACTGAAACATCCTTCTGGTGGTGTTTGGAATTTGTAGCTGAAACACCTCAATTGGTTACGGCATAAAATATAATGAGTGCTATCGACGTTCAAGGATTTAGGTACAATCAAGCGCGTGAATGGCAGGCAGCGTTGAAAGATCGAGTTGAACAATATACAGTTATCAGCGAGTCTCAATGATGGAATTATATCCGATTTTGAGTTTTCAATGATGATCAGCGTATACAATTGCGCTGGTATTAAAGGTACGAGTCTCAATAATGACGGAATTACTGCAGCAGATCGTGACGAACACGACCCCGCACAAGACCACGATGATCTCGCTAAGCTCGATTAATCCTGAATTTAACATCAATTTTCCAACAGCAATTCGCGCGAATGAAATTGCACTAGCAGAATTACGAGTATATTACAGCTGGCCAAATATCAGACCAAAATCATTTAATGGTACACCAGCAAATAATTCGCTTGTATTTGCTGATAAAAGCAAACCCGATGGAACACCTGACTGGGTTGTTGTTAGAATACCAACTGGTAGTTATGAGGTCGAACAAATAAATGATGAATTTGCGCGTAGAATAAAATCAATAACAGGAAAAGAAGCCAAAATATCAATTAATGTTCATGAGCCTACGCTGTCCTCGACGATTGAAATAAACTCGCCTGATTATACCGTTGATATTTATCAGTCCACGATAAGATCCGTACTAGGATGGCCTGAAATATCACCACCGATAACACAGATACCACCAGAACCGAAAAAGTCTGATTATGTCACGGATAGGCAATCATATCATGAAATTAATCCATCATACCGGGAACTATTACGTAATTTAAAAAATAAATCACTGCTTAGCACATTTATCCATGGTATTGAGGCATGGACCTTTAAAAATCCGGGGGAAATAACTACTTTAGGTATTCGTCAAAGTGATATTGTTGAATATTTTCAGGAAATCAATCAAGAATGTAAAACACAACTAGATCAACTAAATCAATATTTTAACGAACATATTTTTGACATATCAGCGTCATCACGTGAAAAAATCATCACGCATGTGGAAATATTAAATCAGCTTGTATCAGATATGGAATATTTTAATGACCGAATAGTTCAAGCTATGGTTAGTTTAAAAATTTTTGAAGGATCTAATGCAAAAGCATGGTTAGATAAATATAAATTAACAGAAGCCGATGTACCAAATTTTAAATTTCCCGGGTATAGTGTAGTTGAGTTAAGAAAATCTGTCAATGATGTCATTGATGAGTTCTTTCCTAAAATACTTAATGCATGGAAAAAAATAACTCCACCATCAACTGTTCTTAGATATAATAATGATCCACTCGGCGGCGGCAGGCACGTATCTCCGGGAATCGTTAATATAACGTCGACGGACGCGGTTAACCTAGTTTGTGACGTAATCGAAGGAAGTTATCAATCAGATCTTGGAAAATCAAATCAGGCTCAACAAGGATACATCCTATACACGTTCACACCACAAGTTCCCCCTGGCGATTTGATCGTACAAGTACCAACCAATCCTGTTTATCTATGCACACATAATCAGTATTTGTCACGAATAAATTTCAAACTCACAGACCACCTTAATCGCTTAATTTACCTACGTGGAGAAGAGCTTGTAATAAATCTGTATGTTAAATGTTAATTAATCTAGTAATGTACCAGCACGTGAGGGTTTTTATACACTTGAAAACGCGCGTTTTCACAAAACACAGAGCAATTTAACGTTAATTTAGTTATTGATGAACACGGAAACGAGGATTTCTTATTAACACAAGACCAGTTAGATGAACTCCGTCGAGATCATTTGTAACAGAGATCAGGCACACTCCTGCATCGAAGTCGATCAACTTAAATAAATAAATATATCTAATGAGATAATTCATCTTTTTTAAAATGTTTTTATTTTTTTCTGAAAATTTGATCATTTCACATAAATCTGAGTACCAACTCACCCATCAAAATTGCAAATTGCATAAATCTGAGTACCAACTCACCCATCAGAGTTATAAATTGCATAAATCTGAGTACCAACTCACCCATCAGAGTTATAAATTGCATAAATCTGAGTACCAACTCACCCTATCAGAGTTATAAATAAATAATAATTCAGAAATAAAATAATAATTCAGAAATAAATAATTTGTAAAATTATACTCAAAATTAAGAAATTTGTACAATTTTGTAAATTTGATGGGGTAAATGGTAGTCAAAATTAACAAACTTGTACAATTTTGTAAATTTGATGGGGTAAATGGTAGTCAAAATTAAGAAATTTGCACAATTTGTAAATTTGATGGGGTTAATGGTAGTGAAAATTAAGAAATTTGTACAATTTTGTTAAATTTCAGTAAATAAATAAATTAATTCAGTAAATAAATAAATTTATTCAGTAAATAAATAAATTAATTCAGTAAATAAATAATTTGTAAAATTATACTCAAAATTAAGAAATTTGTACAATTTTGTAAATTTAATGGGGTAAATGGTAGTCAAAATTAAGAAATTTGTACAATTTTGTAAATTTGATGCGGTAAATGGTAGTCAAAATTAAGAAATTTGCACAATTTGTAAATTTGATGGGGTTAATGGTAGTCAAAATTAAGAAATTTGTACAATTTTGTTAAATTTCAGTAAATAAATAAATTAATTCAGTAAATAAATAAATTTATTCAGTAAATAAATAAATTAATTCAGTAACTAAATAATTTGTAAAATTATACTCAAAATTAAGAAATTTGTACAATTTTGTAAATTTGATGGGGTAAATGGTGGTCAAAATCAAGAAATTTGTACAATTTTGTTATACTTTGTGAAATAATTAAGAAATTCTTCATTTTGATGGGGTAAATGGTAGTCAAAATTAAGAAATTTGTACATTTTTATGTTTTTGATGGGGTAAATGATAGTCAAAATTAAGAAATTTGGACAATTTTATGTTTTTGATGGGGTAAATGGTAGTCAAAATTAAGAAATTTGTACAATTTTGTTAAAATTTCAGTAAAAAAAAAACAAATTAATTCAGTAAATAAATAAATTAATTCAGAAATAAATAATAAATCTGAGTACCAAGTAGCCCATCAAAATTATGAATAAATAATAATAATTCAGAAAAAATAAATAATAATTCAGAAATAAATAATAAATCTGAGTACCAACTAGCCAATCAGAGTTATAAATTGCATAAATCTGAGTACCAACTAGCCCATCAAATTCAGAAATAAATAATAGTTCAGAAAAAAATAATAATTCAGAAATAAATAATAATTCAGAAATAAATCTAAGTACCAACTAACCCATCAAAATTACAAATTGTATAAATATGAGTACCAACTCACCCATCAAAATTGCAAATTGCATAAATCTAAATACCAACTAACCCATCAAATTCAGAAATAATCTCAGAATAATATTTCTGATCAAAGATCTCAGTCATCTTCATCGGAATTACTACTTTGGATCGTTTCACCAACTAGGTTACTCGCTAACATAATTTTTCTTAATAGTCTTATGCGAGTACTAATTGTTTTCTTTTCCTCGTACTCGTGGGATAACAGCGATCTAATTCTTTCCACTGCGGCTGAGAGAGGAACGAATTCCTTCACCTGATTGTCTTCTACGGTAGCTAGCGACTGAAACATTGCCGCCTGAATCCGTTTCATGAGCTTATATTCAGATGATAGTGTGTGTATTCCTTGGTTTTTACGTTCTTGTAAAATCTCAAAATCAGAAAATATTTTTTCAGGATTTAGTTCATTAGATATATTAATTCCATCTTTTTCCAATATTTTAACAGCAACAATTACATCATTGATATTTTCGTAGTTCATTATTTAGTATATATATATTTAAAATAAAAAATTATCTCTATAGAACTCCTAGCGAGTGTTTAGCGAGTTCGTCGGGATGTTTCAAGGACAGCACAAACATATATTATGAAATGTGAACCTCTATTCGAGTCTTTTAGCAGGTTTAAGTATGCAATGAATGAAAGACAGTACAACCAAGAACTCATAGCTTGCCATCGCATTCTATCAAGTTCATCAGGCACACGAAATATTCCTCCTACGAGAGCTTCTAACCCGTCAAACAACGGTCTAGAGGCCCAAGAAGGGGGACGGCACAAACATATATTATGGATGAACCTCTATTCGAGTCTTTTAGCAGGTTCATTGAGTATGAAATGAAATGAATGAAACGAATGAATGAATGAATGAAATGAGATGAAATATATATAATGAGATGAAATGAATGAATGAAATGAATGAAGGAGGCCATTTTCTCCGCTCAACAGAAACAACTACCCCAATAATCAACCCGTAGGTAATACAAAACATGTATTAACCACCGGTGATATGTGGTTTGGGTGGTTCTGAGAGCGGAGAGGGGCTGGCGGAGCCCCAATTAATTATAAAAATCGCTAATATGCGTACCCACCCGAAAAATTGTCAGTCATGGGATATGATCCTGGACCGCGAGCGTCACAGTCCAATACGATACGGATTGAGCTATCGAATTCATCTAACACTATATGTTTCGGAAGTTAATATATAGCTACAGCATTTCTGTATTAAAACAGCGGAATAGTTTCTACATTTAAATAAATGTTTCTACATTAAAATAACGGTTTCTGAATATATCTGTATTATAACAGAGTTTTTCGTAACAGACTGCAAATACAAACCTGCGTATCAGTCCTAAGCGGTATGAATACACCTGCATATCGAGTTGTGCATAACAACGGTTTATAAGCAGATTGTAAATGCAGCATGTTCTGCCTACAACTACTTGCGGATCAATAACAACGGTCAAGTTACCTCAGTTTCTCGCTATGTTGTATGATGGGAAATTTCTATTTTGTAAGTTAGAAACCATAAATATACTTCTACGAGTAATTAATTACGACGTAAATGGTTGATCTGACCATAAAAATCGGAAATTTACGAAGAAAACTATATATTACAAAGTAATCTCCCTTTTGCATAATTAAAAATTCAGTAGTATAAGGGGACATACAGCGACTCCAAATAATAAATATAATTCGAGGTGGTTATGATAGTTAATAATGTGGTGATGATAATTATTGATACTGAAAGATGATTTTCTGCTTATATTTCTTTGAGAAAGTAGACTTGGTTATATTTTCTGCGACGTATTTTACAACACGCGAGTTAATATCAAAATATTTCGCAGCCGCGTTGATAGACTGAGATATAATTTCTTTGCCAGTTTCTGTGTTTGTAGCCTTGATCACTCTTCTAGAAACTGTCTTACATCTTCCAGTATTACCACGTGCAGAGTTCACGCTTTGCGTGACAACACGAAGGTTGGATAAGGAGTTGTTCTGAGGATCCCCGTCAATATGATCAATAACAAAACCATCTTCGATCAATCCGTTGAAACACTCGTATGTGAAACGATGACAGAGATAATTTTTCCTTCCAGCAGTAAACATTAGATATTAATGACAAAACCAACCGGTCTTTTAAGCATACAATTTCTGATCATACCATAAATATTTGATTCGTAGTTTGTTACGACAGGATGTGGGATAAATATATTTTGCTCCATATATGCAATAATATTATTTGTTTAAATCATTGTTTGTCTGAAATCTTGATATATAATCCTCCACGGATTTTATAGCGTTTTCACGATTATTATTTTTTTTGTCATAATATCTTTTAAGCTCTCTGAACCGTTTTCCCCCGCACTTTCCACATAATTTTGTTTTTCCTCGCACTCCAATACCACACCGCAGACATGGTATTGGTCGTAGACTTCCTCGCCGTATGCCCTGTAAGTGCATCCAACAAAATTCACCTCTACAGGATTTGCTGCATCCATTTACTGAACCCACCATGAGCCATCTGCATTGAGACATTGTATACATAATATTTTAATTTAAATACTTGTCTGAAATATAGAATGAACGAATTCGATAGATTATCCCGAATAAAGCCCTGGAGCGTGGATAAATTAAACCTCGACAGAATATCTCCAGACTTACCAGTACGAGATCTGGTTGATCCGAAAAATAAAAGTTTGATTAATAAAATTCACGACGCCAAGAAAGAATTTCACACAGATGGTGCATCTCATGTCTGGTCAACGTTCAAGATTATACGCGACAAAAATATCATTAACGCTACGATGAACGACAAACGAGCAGCAATTATCATTAACTATCTTGATAATCGCAAGTATCTTTTCAGAATAAAATTCGTCGTGTTGACAGAAACAAATGATTGGATTATCCGTGACAAATATGATCCTGTCCACGGTAATAAACAGACTGTAGTACTAAGTAAAGATTCCAAACCAGGTCTATTGACAGGTATTGCCAAACCGTATTATGAACGAGCATATCCTGTGACCGCGGTTATTTATGGAATCTATGTGATGAATGAAAAACCTAGCGTTGATAAACTAGCGCCGATGAAATTTTCAAAAATAAATTGTGTAGCTGAACGAGTAAAAGAACATTTTACCGTTTCGACTCGTGGAAACGGTCTAACGGATAAAAGACGTAAAATAATAAATACGTGGGGAGAAATGGTTAACGATACTGGTGCGTCTATTAAAGATGTCGCTGAGTTAGGAAAAAAATTAAAATTTCCAATAACCGTAGCGACGATAACAGGAGAAATTTTGTATGAATCAAAATGTAGATCAAAAGGAGCTTCGATCGAAATTATTGATCATAACGCACACGCGTGGACTAACGCAGTAACAATATTTCCACGAGATCGAACTGTTAAATGTTATCCCATAGATAATACTGATGGAGGCATGTTTGATTTTATTAACGAAATAAGTAAGAACGATCCTGTATCAGTATGGTTATTTCAGTCTTGCGTGGAAGAAAATAATCAATTTGATCAGTTTGTGAGACCAAATCTGCGTTATTTATCGAACAAATCCTCTTCACGAGAAAATGAAAAATCTTGCACTGCAATATACTGATGACACTGACGAATTATTGAGCAACTGTTTTACTGTTCCGTCAGTTGCGGCTCATTTTGCTAGAAAGAAAAATTCGTGGAAACCAACTCGGTTTGATTTTCTAAATGGCATAGTATCCAGTTGTGTCGAATATGGACACGGCGGACTATGGAATACTAAATACGATCACAGAGATGTTATTTCAGTTGATATGGTTGCGTGTTATCCCGGAAGTTTTTCTTGAATACGGAGATTATTCTGTGTATTTTGAACGATTCGGTCATCCGACGCACGAAATGACGCGAGTATCGATAAATGGACCATTACCGGATTTTGACCTGACTGGATTTGCTCCTATCGAGTCATTCAAAATGTCTAAAGGACTCCATGCAATTTGTTATGTTTGGTTTGGAAAACATTTTTCAGAAAAAATGTGGACACCAATAGTACTATTACGGTATATGCTTGATTGCACGATGTTAATATCGCTGACGATCAGCGAAGCAATTATATCATATCGAAAACAAACCGAAGTTTGGTTACCACATTCGGATGAAACCGATTCGAAGGATCTTGGTAGAAAAATAATTGGCAAATTTACCCAAGGAGCAGCATATGATCACAGACGACATTGTACAAGATTGATCATGGACGACGCTGAGTTAGATTTTATAATCGCTGATACAACGAGCAAGAACACGTTTGTAAGTCGAGAAACAGCTTTCTTGTCAAATGGAAATAAACTAGGTACCATTGTGAGCTACATGGACGGTGAGTCACCTCAGTATACTCATTTAAGATCATCGATGCTCGCGTATGTTTCAATAAATCTATTATCGATGATAAATAAGGTTTCTACGCATCCCGTCAGAGTTGCTACTGATTCGTTTTATATAAGTAAAAAACATTCAATAATGTTAGAAAAATTAAACATAGGCACTTATGCATCGTGTGGTTCGTGAAGAATAAAAAAAGAATATATGCTCGATTATTCCGAATCCGCTGATGTTGCGGTTAAAGATATTTACTGTAAAAAATATCAAACGTTGACAACTTCGTTGTTACCATCGGCATACGATCTAATAACTAGACACAAAACAGTTTATCTAAACGGACCTGGGGGTTCTGGTAAAACCACTCGAGCTATCGAACTATTTCAGAATTCAGATATGATCGTGCTAACACCCACACATATACTCGCGCGAGAGATGAGACAACGCGGTCTTAATTCCTATACTTATCACAGCTTTTTTCGATGGAGGGGTGATACATGGACATCTTTAAGGATGGGCGAGAAATACATTCCAAGGATTATAATATGGGATGAAATATGCACTGTACCGCTAGAAACATTAAAAACATTTCTTGATTGGTTGTTAACAAGAAATACCGCTGTGATAATGTGCGGCGATCACGGTCAACCACCACCTGTAGCTAGACCATCTCCACATGATTGGCTGAAAAATTTCGTTGATCACGCTGAAGAAATAACTGATGATCATAGAGCACTTGATGCAGCGTTGAAGGAATTTAAAAAGTTAATCAGACTACAACCGAATAAAATACAATGTGAAGTAATGCGCGAGATAATTTCAGAAACACCTATGAAAGACTTTCTGCAAACGTGGCGACCAAACGATTTGATAGTTGCAAGTAGAAAGATAGTTTGTGATACACTTCAGCGGGAGTTGTTTCAGTTACAACGAGAAAAGTTTCCAACGTTGTCAGTTCCATTATGTTATCGACCAGCAGACACGCGACGGCAAAATATCGACGTTGATATACCAGGAGAGTCAAAGAGGAAACATAATCTTGTATTGAATGATATTGTTGCAGTCGACGTTGATGTTGTTGAAGATACTCTACGTGCTGATAAATCCCCGTGGACGCTCGGATACGCGATGACGATTCATTCATCTCAGGGATTAACTATTCTTGATACAGTTGTTTGGATCGTTGATGATCACATCGAATGGTCGAACATGGTTTATCTTGCAGTGTCTCGAGTTAGAAAAATATCTCAATTGAGACGGATCGTCATGGACTCGTCAGTGATTAGTGATGATGATGTTGACGGTGATATAATAAGAAAAAAATTATCTGGTTATAAACAGTGTGATAAAAAAAATAAACGCAATTTTGATCTTGATGTTGATTTTATTAATGCGCTGAAACAACAACAGAATAATCATTGTGCAAGTTGTAATTGTATAATGTTATGGCGGTATCTGAAAAATGATCCAAGACAATTTACCATAGATAGAAAAAATAGCAATCTTGGTCATACACGAGAAAATATCATGTTGACCTGTCTTGAATGTAATCGACGTCGTGGTGCTGGCACCCTTGGTGCTAGTTAAGTGATTTTGGTGGTAATTGTGTATCCGTGGGGATTACTTGTAATTGTTCACGTACAAATCCGCGTTGAGGAGCAGCCGAATCTAGTCTATAGATTGCGGATCTACCTGAGGATCTAGTTACGGTGGATATCTTATGTGTGGTAACACTCCAAATAGGATCAGTCGCTCTATTTTTAGCACCTTCGAGTTCGCCCGGCTCATATAAATACCTTACAGTGATATTACCTAATAATGGTTGTGCTGAAAGATCACGTCGTTGTGTAGGTATGTGTGCGCTTGCAATTGCATTAATAGGTTTCATGTTGGTCGTTCGATTTACTTCATTATTTAACGCTGCTATCACATTTGGTAATCTTGCCACCCATTCACGAGATCTTTTATCCTGAATCAATTCCTTCGCGTACTGATATCCAAATAACCGCTCGGCAAGTGTTCGATTAAATCGCTCAACAATTGCCTGATCACGATGAATTGCAGTATGTCCTCGTCGTATTTTGGTATTATGTTGTTTCATCAACGATGATACTGGACCAAAAAATTCCTTGCCAGGATCAACCTGTAGCAGCTGTGGCCATCGCAGACCACCTCGTTGATAAATTCGTTTAAATGCGTCGGCTACTTCAGCAGCTGTTTTAGTCGCTAACGGTTCTGCTTCTTTATATCTACTTACAACATCAACAACAGTTAGGGCGTATTTATACGTTTTTCTACGTACAGTATCATACGGTAAAAATAAAATATCAGCTTGATGAACTTCATTAGGAACACTGACACTGAAATGTGCAAATTGAATTTGCTTAGGACGTGGTAGATAAATTTGCCATATTGCCTGCGTGGACAACCACGTTTTAGCAGCAGAATGTTTAACTGCTGCTGCATCAGCGAGTTTACTAATTGCTGCTTTACCCTTCCAGTATCCAATTGGTGAATAAAAAATCGATTCCATTATATATTACCAGCCCCTAGCGCTAATTTACTTTTCATCGCAGATCTTACTAACCAATTAGCTAATGATTCTTTGATATTTTTATTTTTTATGGAATTTAATGCATGAATTAATTTCACATCTGCAATATGCCTATCTTGTAGATTTTTACTCTTATAAGCTACATCATGAACATGACAAGCTCGATCAATAGCGTTTACTGGTTCCTCGCCTGGTTTTGGTTGATCCTGATTATCAAGCCTGATATCGAGTCGAGTACCAGGACCGCAATAATTATATCCTGGTAGATGTTTTTCTCCGCTGTATTTAGCCCATGGAGCACCTGGAAACTTTGACATCAAATTAGCACTATCACCACCGCGCCTGTTATGTAAAAAAGAAAATTTCTTTCTACCGCATACACAACATTTTCCACCATACGCTATTTTTTTTTTTTTTTTTTTTTTTTTGTTATAACCGTAGCTAAATCAGTGGTTGGAGTTTTAACTTTACAGCGTAAACAATATAAATTCATGTTATAATATATATGGATATAATTGATTTCTCAGCAACTCGGCAGCGAGAGCCAGTTAAACACCATCCTGCACTACCGAATTCCATCAGAATGATTATCATGGGACCATCTGGATCGGGTAAGACGCAATTATTACTTAATCTGATAATGAGATTGTTGAAATGGGATAAGTTGTGTTTGGTAGCACCATCCGCTGATGATCAACGATGTTATGAAGTACTTAAAGATTTTAACGAAAACGCGCGATTACTGGACGAAAATAATGATGTTATAGAGTTTATAACAGATATTGATGAAGCACCGTCCGTTGATGTTTTAAACGGATTTATTAATAATTTACTTGTGTATGATGATGTGATGCTAGATAAACAGTCAAATCCAGCTAGGATTTTTTCCCGTGGTAGACATAAAAATACCGATGTTATTTATGTTACTCAACGATACACACAAATACCAAAAGTGATCAGAGATAACTGTAATATTTTAGTTGTGTTTAATGGCGTAGACACACACACGTTGCGAAATATTCATCAAACCTGGTGCAGCGGTGACATGAATATAATTAAATTCAGAAACTTCTTTTCACGAGCGCAAACTACTCCGCACGGGTTTATAACAATAAATTTGCACGATCCTAGAACAAGATATCGTATTGGACTTGATAAAATATTTGGATAAATGAATAGCAGCAGAGGGGGCGATGACCTCAAGTTGGTTCATTTGACGAGTTTTCAGATCAGGAAAATAAATGGTCTAATTAACCGGAGACCTCAATTTGTTTAGACAATCATTTATTTCAAGCAAATGTTCAGCTCGAAATATTTTTTGAGTTAGAAGCCTTATTTTGGGTTTTGGACCCTCCTAAGGTCGGTCTGTTCGCCCCCTCTGCTGCTTATACACAAGAAGGAGATTACTCTGCAGGCTAATGAATACTAAAACCGATACTTATAGGAAACAAAACGGCCATTTGTTGAACATTTTTCAGTTATATAACTGTAGCTTTAGAAAATATTATGCACAGTTCACTGTGTTTATTTTCGAGAATCATTTGCTTATTCTTAGTGTGCAAGCTTGGTGAAATGGTTTGTCTATGTATAATTTGAACACCAATGTCATCCCTAGCATTGACCTACGAGGCGTTATTATCCATTCATATTACGATTCAATTTCTTAAACGCTGCTATGCATTCATTTAATGATTCAATTACTGAAACGTCATTATCCATTCATTTAACGATTCAATTCATTAAACCTCGTTAACCGGTTATTTCAGGATTCTTTAGACGTCATTATTCATTTTTATTCGGACTGTGTCCTCATGGGTTTTCTTTTATTTAAACAGTTCCTTTATAATGTTCCAACAGCGCTGATTTTCTTTTTTGTAGGAAATGTGTATTTAGTATAGGTTACTGCATTCGTACGGGAAAATATGAACGAGTTTTGGGATGGAATACTGCACGACCTTGAGAGTGCAGTATATCCTTCCGACTAAACGACATCATATTTTCCCATACAAATGCAGTAACCGTTTTATTATATGCTCATTTTTTAAATTCTACCTAAGGTTTAATTATATAAACAACATACACTACAAGAAACAACGTAAATGAATGTATGCCGCATTTCAAACTAAATACACAAGCGCAAATTCATCACTACACAAATCAACATTATTACTGCGCACATAACTCCGCCCAGATTAATTTGAACATAGACGCGCACTCGACATAACTTTAGAAAGTAAATGGCTTGTCTAGTGAAAATTGAAATTTGGATTCGTATTGTGAATGAATGTGCATTGCAACAACTTTTCCATTTGATCTGGAATAAATAGATTTTGGTATATTTCTCGATTATAGGAAATTTCGTGATTATTGACTGGATTTATATATGACGATTGCGCATGTAATACATGAGATTGAAGCTACGGAGAAGCGTATTGACATCTGCAAATGTGTTTCTGTTCCTGTCATTGAATGTTTAAAATCATAATGTGGGAAAAATATGAAGTCTTTCAATTGCAATTATCAAAAAGACGCTATGGAATTTAATGCTTGTTTCATTTTGAGTGCAGTAAAGAGGATTCAATTGCAGTTATCATCGAAATTATAGCACAATTTCGAAATGTTTAATCCAGATTGAAAACCTATGACATGGCTGATGTAATTCAGATTTGCAGAATGAAGAAAATACATTTTGAGGAAATTCAGTATGTAAAACTGTAAGTATATTTTATTTTGCCATTCTTATCACCAGGTAAAGAAGAGAGTATATGGCTTTTCACTTGTACGTTATTTGTAAGGACCTTATTTTGAGTCTGTTATATACTGTAGCTAGCCTTAATCCGTAACATTGTATCAACGCGGAATGTGCCAAAACAGCTGGTACGCGGGATTCCACGAAACATATGTTTTAGTTCATTCAGAAACAAATTTAAACAACCAACACGTAAAGAGCCTCTTACGTGAGTATACATCGCTTGTGTAGAAATAAAAAATGCTGGTGTCTGCGACAATTGTTTGTTTACAATAGAAAGTAGTTCCTTTATGCACATGAATGCTATATGTGTATTGTCGCGCGAGTTCAGTATCGGTTAATACCGAACGATTCTGCCAAGGTAAAATTAACGGGGGAAAAATGAGCATATAATAAAGACAAAATAGTTGATGTTCTTAAAGCCTTGTTTAAAATATTATTGCAGCAAATAAGGAGTCTAGAAGCACCTTACTACCCAATGAATCATGCATCGTCAACACTTACTTGAGGCTGGCTTGATTTTGATCTTATCCCTATTTGCAGGGACCTGAAGACAACATCTTTGTGAACGAAAAGGTCATATAATACGCTAATAAGTTTCCAATACTAAAAACATAACTATCATGCATTCTTGGAACCCCGCAAATATATTATCGTGGATTGACCCTTCAATAACCAAGCCATTAAAAAGTTGTTTCTGTATCCATTTTCCATACTCCGTGAATCAAAATATTTTGTCCGCAGGCACTTTCCATACTCCAATAAGCACACTCCATAATCGATGAATCAAACGTTGTATCTGATGGCAGTCTTCATACTCCATGTAACAAACATTTTTTTCTGATGGCAGTCCTCATACTCCATGTAACAAACGTTTTGTATGATGGTAGTCTTCATACTCCATGTAACAAACATTTTGTCTGATGGCAGTCTTCATACTCCATGTAACAAATATTTTGTCTTCTTCATACCCCATGTAACAAACATTTTGTCTGATGGCAGTCTTCATACTCCATGTAACAAACGTTTTGTATATGGTAGTCTTCATACTCCATGTAACAAACATTTTGTCTGATGGTAGTCTTCATACTCCATGTAACAAACATTTTGTCTGATGGCAGTCCTCATACACCATAAATCAAACGTTTTGTCTGATGGCAGTATTCATACTCCATGTAACAAACATTTTGTCTGATGGCAATCTTCATACTCCATGTAACAAACATTTTGTCCGCAGGCACTTTCCATACTCCAATAAGCACACTCCATAATCGATGAATCAAACGTTGTGTCTGATTGCATTTTTCATACTCCATGTAACAAACATTATGTCTGATGGCAGTCTTCATACTCCATGTAACAAACATTTTGTCTGATGGCAGTCTTCATACTTCAGGTAACAAACGTTTTGTATGATGGTAGTCTTCATACTCCATGTAACAAACATTTTGTCTGATGGCAGTCTTCATACTCCATGTAACAAACATTTTGTCTTCTTCATACTCCATGTAACAAACATTCTGTCTGATGTCAGTCTTCATACTTCATGTAACAAACGTTTTGCATGATGGTAGTCTTCATACTCCATGTAACAAACATTTTGTCTGATGGCAGTCTTCATACTCCATGTAACAAACATTTTGTCTTCTTCATACTCCATGTAACATACATTTTGTCTGATGGCAGTCTTCATACTTCATGTAACAAATGTTTTGTATGATGGTAGTCTTCATACTCCATGTAACAAACATTTTGTCTTCTTCATACTCCATGTAACAAACATTTGTCTGATGGCAGTCTTCATACTCCATGTAACAAACGTTTTGTATGATGGTAGTCTTCATACTCGATGAACATTTAATGGATCTAATGACTGGGTAAATTGTGTTCTTTTGAAAAGGAGCCAAAATTGTCCTAGAATTTGCGTTGTAAACAAGGAATTAGAGCATTATCTCAACATATGTATAAGTGTGTGGGTATGTGGGTCTGTGTGTATGGATAGTTGAGTCTACGTGTGCGTATATGTGTGTGTCTGTATATTTGTGTGTGTAAGTGGGTGTATGTTTGTGTGTCTGTGGGTTTATATGTGTGTGTCTGTCTGTCTGTGTGTGTGGATATGGGTATATGTCTTGGTGTGTCTGTGGGTCCACGCATGTTTATATCTCTGGGTTGTTGTTTTTGTTGTAGTGTTTAACGCCATTTTTCACCACACGATACCCTATACATGGCGGACGGTATTTATGGTGGAGGAAGAACCCGCGAAAACCCCAGAAAGAACCACCGACCCACGCGAAGCTACTGCCAAGCTTTCTAACGTACCGACATTGGCTGAATCCGAGACTCAAATCCACGCCGACAGAGATGAGATGGCAGTGGTCCGTAACGGAGAGCACATTAGACCACTCGGTCTCTGGGATATTGTGTGTGTGTTTGTGGGTCAATGTATGTGTCTCTTTGGGTCTATCTATGTGTGTCCGTGGCTCAATGCGTGTGTGTCTGTACGTCAATGTGTGTGTGTCTGTGAGCATAAATGTGTGTGTATGTGGGTTAATGTATGTGTGTTTGTGGGCCTATTTATGTGTGTGTGTCTGTGGGAGCAGCAGAGGGGGCGAACAGACCGACTTTGGAAGCGTCAAAAAACTGAAATAAGGCTTCTAACTAAAAATATTTCGAGCTGAACATTTGCTTGAGGACTCCGGTTAATTAGAAAACTCGCGAGATTACAAAAAACGAACCAACTTGAGGTCATGGCCCCCTCTGCTACTATTAATTAAATCATTATGTTATAATAAAATGGTATATCCGGAATCTCATACTGCAAGGATAGCTCGAGAACGATTAGAAGCAATCAAAAAATTTCTTCCTGTCAGAGACTCATTCAGAGAAAACTTACGAGCGCAACAACAAGCACGAGCTGAGTACGAAGAAGGCATTGAAAAACTATTTAAACCCGTCACTACAACTACTAAGAAAGCTGCAGCGGCTGCTGAAAAACTATATGGGGAGATATTGCGGAGGAAGATGAGAAGAGAAAAAAGGGTATTTTTCCAGTATTAGAACAAACTGCAGCGCAGACTGAAAAATAGCAGCGAGAACTAAAAAGACAGAAAGGATTTTACGAGATCTTCCAACTGACATAGCTGCAGCTCAACCTCCACCCGTTGGTGAAGAAATACTTGAAGGTATTGGAAAACTTCGTACTGAGATAGGTGATATGAAATATCGTGAATTAATAAAACCAGAAGAAGAGGAACACAATGAAAGGGAAATGATTATGCTGAGCAATAAATTTACCAAGGGGGGTATCAGATTCATAAAAGAAATTAGGGATATTGATATCTTATCAAAACTTGCAGCAGAAAGTAAGGATAAAAAAAGAACAACTTTTAAAACCTGAATATAGTTCGGCTCGTATTAGTAATCCCGAAATCTGGTATAAATGGATATATCGTTTATATTACACTAAAGATAGAGTTTATTCCAATGATGAGGTATATAATGATTATCGCAAAAAAATAGACATGTATCTTGCACAAAAAGAATCAAAAATATCACAATCTCTCAGAACAATAAGTGAGGAAGAAGAAGTATTGCCCTCAGGACTATTTAAGAAAACAACAGAAGAAAGATCACCCTTAAGACTATTTAAGAAAACAACAGAAGAAAGAGCTACTGGCAGTGGTTTGGGAAATAATTTTTTTTGTCCTAATAATATCCTCAATGACGTGTCACGATTAAAAGTTCTCATAGGGGAAAAACGTGCCGGAAATAACTCAACAGAAATTGTTAATGAAATATCTAATATTTGTCGAAGATTATTTCAAGGCGGTATTATGGATCGCAGCATTTATCGTTCCCTTATTGATGAAATTGCTGATGATTATCACAGCGACTAAACAATTAATTAATCAGTATATAAAAATGATTATACACACTGCTCAACGTGGACCGATCATGGTCGGGGTAGTAAACTCACGACTGCCAAATTATAAAGTAATTTACGGAGTTGAACATGTTGATGTTGTTCAGGGTCTATTTAGAAGGATGGCTCCAAAAGTAATACTGATTGCAAAACAATTAGAGATGAAGGCTATTGAGGCTGTTCGTGAAAAAGCTCCTGCTGCAATTGTCAATGTTGCTGGTAAGGCGTTCCCGGCGATCAAAGATAGACTAGCACGATTAATAAGACGAAAACAACAACCACCAGTGAAACTGGCAAGTACTGAGGTTATGCCAGCAAATGTCAGTAAAATAATAAATCAGGCTGCAAATCAAAAACTAGCGGAATTATCTGAAGAAGCAGAAAGAAATATAACAGCAAATTTAATTACAGGAAGAGGTCTTCGTCGACGATGATAATTTTAGATCACCATTTGGAAAAATGGTAATTACAATAAAATGTTTAAACGTATATCCGACCCAGCATTTGACATGGATGCACCGGTCCTCAAAGATGAATCGGTACGTGATTATCAATTTTATTCCTATGAAGTAAGACAACCAAATCAGCGGGGGAGAATCGAATTACAGGTTCATGATACAAGTAGATATTTTTTACCCGCTGAGGCGTTTATTGAAGTAGAAGGTAGACTTGTAACGAATGTTGTAGCTAATACGCCATATGGTACCAATTTGTGTGTTGGTTTTGTCAACAACGGGATTATGGCACTGTTTGATAGCGCCACATACATGATTGATGGAAAAAATATTGAATCAATTTAGAAGGATGTCGATGTTGCTACAACAATAATTGGTCTAGCGAGATATTCTGATGATTACACAAGATCAGCCGGTCCAACAATGATGTTTGTTATAGATATTACTAACCACGCTGATCATGTTCAGTATATTAAAATACAAACACCACGAGATACGGCAGATGTTAATCAACCAGTTCATTTTGAACACGCAGACAGACCAGGTGCTGCTTTTGATATTATAAAAAATGTTAATGCGAATTACAACCTAGGATTTGCAACACGCCGAGCAGCGTTGTCAGGAAATGACAGAAATTTTTCATGCGCAATTCCATTGTCTCACATCTTTGGATTTTGCAGAAATGTTAGAAAGGTCATCTTTGGAGCTAAACAAACATTTGTGCTCGTAAGAAAAGGTGATGATAATGATGCAATCTGGCGAGGTGCTGGTGTTGCTGATGGTAAAGTAAATATATCAAAACTTTCATTGTGGATGCCAGTAATGATTCCATCTATTGTTGAAGAACAAAAATTACTCTCTTTTATGGATCAAGGTGGTAAATCATTGCTATCATGGTTAACAGTAACCACAGATGCTGCTCCAAGTTCTGTTAATGGTTTATTCACATGCAATATAGCATCACAGCAAGGTGTTTCTGCTCCACGACATATTTTTATTGCGCTGCAAGATAATGCTCGGACTGATAATCAGGAACATTCACATATGATATTTGACAACGTTGGAGTTAATGAAGTTTCCTTGCGGATAAATGGACATCAAGAACCAGCTGAGGATATATTGTTAAATTTTGATCAAAATCACGTAGCGAGTGCATATCATCGTTTGATGTCATTTATGGGACGTGATCAAAACGTGGATACTGGGCTGCAAATATCACAGTTAGATTTTACAAAACTGTATCAGATTTATTACTTTTCGTTGGAACATGTTTATTTATCCAAGCAATCTGTCGTTGATATACACTTTCGAGCTCGTGTTACTAACCCTCCTCCTGATATAGCTGGTCCACCACTTATTCGCGGCACCTACAGAGCAATCGCGGTTATGCTCAGCGATAAAGCCATGTTACTTGAAGGTGGTAGTGGTCGAATGAGAGTCGTTGATGCACAAGTGGAAAATCTTTAATCATGTTATTTAAAAACACGAGTATAGTCATAAAATGCCATATCATCACGTTAGTGTCAGTCTGACTCCTGGTCAGATTAAAAACCTTCAATCAAATTCAGCAAAAAACTGCGGAATGAAAATATCACTAAAGCGAGATCAGATCACGGGTGGTCAAAATAAACTATCATTATCAGAACGCCAGCTTAAACATTTCAGCGGCGCTAAACAATCAAAAACAGGCGTCAAACTCAATCTCTCTGCGGGTGCGATTAAGGATTCGGTTAAAACCGGTGGTATTTTTCCACTTCTCGCGGAGATTTCAGCGTTAATAGCTGCTGCCGCTCCAGCCGTAGCAAAAGCAGCCGCGTTAAGTGCTGTTGGAACAGCTGCTGGAATGGCTGTAAAGAAAGCAACAGGAAATGGATACAAAAAAGGGACGCGGCTTAAGATTGCCAGGATCTCGTTGGGGAAGAGGTTTAAGGCTTCCACGTTAGATGCTTCAGCATCAAATTTTGATTTACTTGATGCTGCTAAACGATTAAAAATAAAAAGCTTCAGAGGTGTTTTTATGCGAGATCAATTACCAAAACAACCGAACAAACTCGAAACAGGTATTATTAATCTCGACTCGAATTCAGGACCTGGTACTCATTGGGTATCATATGCGGTTGATCCACGTGGAATCGTTTATTTTGATTCATATGGGTTAGCTCCACCTGTTGAATTTATCAAGTATATCGCGCCACTTCACGCAAGAACCTCTGGTTCCAGAGATTAGTATTCAACGCTACCCACACAAACAATGACAGATCCACCAATATGTGGCCGTGAAGTAATTAATGTACTTAACGCTATATCAAAATCATCCAAACCACCACATAAAGTCGTGCAAGATTATACAAGCAACCGCTTCGTTGCGCGTAAAGCGTTTTAAACAGATCTTAGATCCGAAGGATCTTATATAATGGTTGATATTTACAGAAGAAGATCTTCTTTACGCGTTAAGAAAAAGTCCGATGACATTGATCTGTCGAAGTATGCGACTAAGGATAACCTCGCTGATATTATGAACCTGGCTGGAGTTGACCCAGATGAGGTTGTTATTTTTCAGGATCAACATGGTAAACTAAAAACGAGCAATATCAAATGGAATGATATAATTCGACGAGTACTTGGTGCAGTTACGGATAATATACCCGTGTTTACTGACAGCGGCAGAATGAGGGATTCAAGCATATCATTTACAACCATCAGAAATCAAATTACAGCAAGTGTTGCTAATCGCGCGAAAAATACCGGTGACACAATGACAGGTGAACTTAGCATGAACGGGAATAAAATAGTAGTTTTGAGAGATCCAACATCCGACGAAGACGCAGCAACAAAAAAATACGTTTACGTCAACTATGGCACCGTTGACGGTACATTATCCACGTTGCGGGCCGAGTATGACGTTCACGTAGGCTCTTTTGGAAGAATTCGAAGAAATTTTCAAAAAACCGATGATGCCATAGATAAATTCTTCGGCACTCCGCACGCCATTGACATAAAACTCGTTGATATCAAAACTAGCCTAGACACAACTAAAAAAACACTTGAAGATGTCGTAGCGGGGATTCCTGAGATCGTTAATAAAACCAGTTTGATTAAAATTTCAGCGGGAATAACTCCCGGGCATATTACCAACATCGTATACACGGTATCATCGGGATTCGCAACATGGTCGAAGCAAAATAAAACCATCAAATATGCCGCAACATTCACTGGCGTGTACAGGCTGTTTGTGTTTAGTGCTGCAAAATTTGAAATATTTACAACGTATCCATGGCGTCATTCAACTGATAAGTTTTCCGGGGTTGTATCTGTTGTATTAAATAGCGCAAACGAAGAAATATTTATTCTGGAAGCAGCTGATAAGAAATTAACCGCAACATCTTTCTGGTGGTGTTTGGAATTTGTAGCTGAAACACCTCAATTATATACTGCATAAAATATAATGAGTACCTCAATCGACGTTCAAAAATTTAGGTACAATCAAGCGCGTGAATGGCAAACGAACTTAAAAGATGGAGTCGAACAATATACAGTAAAAATAAAAAAGTATCAGCGACGATTAGTTATCGTTGACGTTGTTGTTTATTCGGTATCCGCTGTTGTTGCTGGAGCTGGAATAATATTATCCGCGGTAACAATGATGGCACCAGCAGCTGTGATTATTTGTATTTCAGCAGCAACAACGATTGCAGGTGTACTTAATATCATTGCAAAAAGAATATGTACTTGCACGAATGAAAAATTATACAAGATAAAATTACACATAGCAACTGTCGCATACACGAGGTTATCGTCGTTGTTATCAGCGAGTCTCAGTGATGGACTTATATCCGATTTTGAGTTTTCAGAAATGATTAAAATATACAACTGCGCTGTTAAAGGTACGAGTATTAATAATGACGCAATTACTCCAGCAGATCGTGACGAACACAATCCCGCACAAGACCACGATGATCTCGGTAAGCTCGATTAATCCTGAATTTAACATCAATTTTCCAACTGCAATTCGCGCAAATGAAATTGCACTAGCGCAATTACGAGTATACCATAGTTGGCCAAATATCAGATCGAGATCATTTAATGGTACACCAGCAAATAATTCGCTTGTATTTGCTGATAAAAACAAACCCGATGGAACAGCTGACTGGGTTGTTGTTGGAATACCAACTGGCAGTTATGAGATCAAACAAATCAATGAGGAATTTCAATTTAGAATAAAATCAATAACAGGAAAAGAAGCAAAAATATCGATTAATCTTCATGAGCCGACGCTATCTTCTACAATCGAAATAAACACTCCTGATCATGTCGTTGATATTTATCAATCTTCAATCAGATCCGTGCTAGATTGGCCTGAAATATCACCACCAATACCTGCACAGATACCAGAACCAACTCGGGCTGATTTTACATCCACGAAGAGTTTTCGTCATAATATTAAAATGAATTATACGAGTTTTTGGTGGAACATAGAAAAACGAGTATGGAATAAACGGGATCAATTTCGTGTTGAGCGAACTGGTGAATACTATTGGCTTTTACACAACGCTGATAACGGTAATAACCTGTATAATTCATTTTACGATATAAATATCAATAATGTCATTAATATCATAAACTCAGACCACAAAGAGCAACTAGTCATTTTACGTGATCTTTTCCATGAATATTTGTCTGATTTGACATCTACGCGTGAAGAAATTATTAAACGAATAGAAACTTTAAATCATATAGCTGATACCATTGAATATTTTCCTAACAGAATCATAAACCTGGTTTTTAAATCATCGGGCGATCATAGAAGGTTTTTCGCAACCAAATATAAAATACCGAAGCTGACATTGTAACGTTTAAGTTCCCTGATTATAATCCAGATGGATTAAGAAAATCTGTCAATGATGTCATTGATGAGTTCTTTCCTAAAATAATCGATGCCTGGACAAAAATAACTCCACCAGCAACTGTTCTTAGATATAATAATGATCCACACGGCGGCGGCAGACACGTATCTCCGGGAATCGTTAATATAACATCGACAATCGCGGTTAATCTAGTTTGTTACGTAATCGAAGGCTGTTATCAAATAAATCTTGGAAAATCAAATCAGGCTCAACAAGGATACATCCTATACACGTTCACACCACAAGTTCCCCCTGGGGATTTGATCGTGCAAGTACCATCCAATCCTGTTTATCTACGCACACATAATCAGTATTTGTCACGAATAAATTTTAAGCTCACAGACCACCTTAATCGCTTAATTGACCTACGTGGAGTAGAGCTTGTAATAAATCTGTATGTGAAATCGTAGATCTTTGATTTTAAAGATCCAGTAAATATTATATAATGTACCAGCACGTGAGGGGTTTTATGCATGACAAAGAAGTACTTGAAAACGCCATCAGAACAGCGTTTTGACAACCTCCAAACACAGAGCAATTTAACGTTAATTTAGTTATTGATGAACACGGAAAGGAGGATTTCTTATTAACACAAGAACAGTTAGATGAGCTCCATATTGTCGCGATCATTTGTAACAGAAATCAGATTCTAAATTATACACACTCCTATATTAAACTTGATCAACTTAACAAAATAATATTTCAAAATAAATAAATAAAAATATTTTTTATTATTGACACTCAAAATTATACAAATCAATCAGTTTTGTAATTCTGATGGGGTGATTAGATCTTTGATCACAAATATTTTATCATAGATCTTTGATCTTAATTTTTTATTTTATCAGGAATATTTTATCATAGATCTTTGATCTTAATATTTTATTTTATCAGAAATATTTATTTTATTTTATTTTATTTTATCAGAAATATTTTATTTTATCAGAAATATTTCAATATTTTTAGTCAAATTTGTTATTTTTTCAGCTATTTTAGTCGATTTGTCAAGGAAAATTTGTCAAATTACAATTTTTCTTCAGGTCAAACCTCCAGCGGTTCTCTAATTGATTTATCGATAAATCGTCAAAATCCTCAATTTTTCGAAAATTAACAGAAAAATTAACAACAACCGAAAGAAAAATCTCATTTTTGGAGCTAATTTTATTGATTTTTAACGATTTATCGATAAATCAATTAGAGAACCGGTCGAGGTTTGACCTGATGATATTGGAAAATTCATCAATTTTCCTTAACAAATGTTGAAATATTTTATTTTTTTCTCAAAATTTGATCATTTTACATAGTTCTAAGTACCAATTAGCCCATCAAAATTACGAAATTGATTGGTTTGCATGATTCTGAGTACCAGCTAGCCCATCAAAATTACAAAATTGATTGGTTTGCATGATTCTGAGTACCAACTAGCCCATCAATCTCAGAATGACTATAATCTCAGAATAAATATAATTTCAGAAAAAATATAACCTCAGAATAAATATAATCTCAAAATAAATATAATCTCAGAATAAATATAATTTCAGAAAAATATAATCTCAGAATAAATATAATCTCAGAATAAATATAATTTCAGAAAAAATATAATTTCAGAAAAATATAATCTCAGAATAAATATAATTTCAGAATAAATATAATTTCAGAAAAAATATAATTTCGGAATAAATATAATCTCAGAATAAATATAATTTCAGAAAAATATAATCTCGGAATAAACATAATCTCAGAATAAATATAATTTCAGAATAAATATAATTTCAGAATAATATTTCTGATCAAAGATCTACACGTGGTCAGGCCCAGTTACCGAAACTTTCATTTTCATTTTCACCAGTAACGAGGTTACTTTGGATCGTTTCACGATCTAACATAATTTGTCTTAATCGTCTTATGCGAGGACTAATTGTTTTCTTTTCCTCGTACTCGTGGGATAACCCTAATCTAATTTTTTCTACTGCGGCAGAGAGAAGAACGAATCCCTTCACCTGATTATCTTCTACAGTAGCTAGAGACCGGAACATCGCCGCCTGAATCAGTTCCATGAACTTGTATTCAGATGATAGTGTGTGTATTCCTTGGTTTTTACGTTCTTGTAAAATTTCAAAATCAGAATCTATTTTTTCAGGATTTAGTTCATCGGATATATTAATTCCATCTTTTTCCAATTTTTTAACAGCAACAATTACATCATTAATATTTTCGTAGTTTATTATTTAGTATATATATATATAAATATTTAAAATAAAAAAATATTTCCCCTATGAACATCTATTCGAGTCTTTTAGCAACTTCAGGAAGGAGCATACAATGAATGAATGAACCTCTATTCGAGTCTTTTAGCAGGTTCAGTAAGTATGCAATGAAGGTGAAATCTTAATTAAGGACAGTACAACCCAGAACTCGTAGTTTGCCATCGCATTCTACCAAGTTCAACGGGCACACGAAATACTACCCCCTATGAGACCCCTTAACCCGTCAAACAACGGTCTAGAGGCCCAAGAGGGAGGACGGCACAAACATATATTATGAAATGTGAACCTCTATTCGAGTCTTTTAGCAGGTTTAGGTATGCAATGAAATGACAATCTTAATTAAGGACGGCACAAACATATATTATGAAACGAACTTCTATTCGAGTCTTTTAGCAAGTTCATTAAGTATGCAATGAATGAATTAAGGACGGCACAAACATATATTATGAAACGAACTTCTATTCGAGTCTTTTAGCAAGTTCATTAAGTATGCAGTGAAATATATGTAATGAATGAGTGAATGAAATGAAACATATGTAATGAATGAATGAATGAATGAGTTGAAATGAATGAATGAATGTGATATGAATGAATGAAATGAGGCCATTTTCTCCGCTCAACAGAACCCCACCCACCCAATAATCAGCCCGTGGGTGACACAAGACATGTATCAACCAACCGATGATATGTGTTTGGAGGGGTTCTGTTGAGCGGAGCGGGGCTGGCGGCGCCCCAATTCATTATAAAAATCGCTAATATGCGTAACCACCGACGGTTGTCAGTCATGGGATTCGATCCTGCGGCCGTGAGTATCACAGTCAGATACGTTATCAATTGAGCTATTGAATTCATCTAACAGTACAAGTTTTAGAAGTTAATATACAGCTACAGCATTTCTGAATAGATTGTAAATTTCTGTATTTCTGAATCGATTGTAAATTTCTGTATTAAAACAACGTGTTCTGAAATAGATTGTAAATTTCTGCCTTATAAACAGTGGTTATGAATAGATTGTAAATTTCTGCATTATAAACAGTGGTTATGAATAGATTGTAAATTCTTGTGCATTAAAAACAGCGGTTTCTGCCAAGATCTTGCACTAACAGCGTGTTTTCTATTACCATGGCACCATTACCACCTACAGATCCATTTATTTCTGAACAGATTGTAAATATCTGCATTAAAAACAGCGTGTTTTGCCTCGATTTCTCATAACAGATCTAAAAATAACTCGCTATATTGTACGATGTGAAATACGTTTATTTTTCTATTTTGTAAGTTAGAAACCATAAATATCTTTCTTTGGTATTAATTAATTACTACGTAGATGATTGATTAACCAATTACGACCATAAAAAATCGGAAATCTACGAAGAAATTATATATTACAAAGTAATCTCTCTTTGCATAATTAAAAATTCAGTAGTGTAACGATGAGGCTTTCTGACAAAAAAGGATAAATGGTCAAAACATGGTTATTAAATATAATTCGAGGTAATGATGATAGTTTATCTCATTAACAATATTGGAAGGTGATTTTCTGTTTATATTTTTTTGAGAAAGTGGATTTGCATATATTTCACGCGACAAATCGTACTGAAGACGGATTAACATCAAAATATTTGCCAGCTGAATTCATTGATTGAAATATAATCTCTTCTACGGTTTCTGTATTTGTAGACTTTACCGCCCTCCTTATAATTGTTTTACATCTTCCAGTATTACCACGTGTATTATTCTCGCTCTGTGTAACAGCTCGAAGATTGGATAAGTTATTAGTTTGAGGGTTCCCGTCAGTGTGATCAATCACAAGACCGTCTTCAATCAACCCTTGTGACACTCGTATGTGAAACGATGACAGAGATAAGGTTTCTTCCCAGCAGTAAACAATAGATAACCATGATTATTAATATAACCAACTGGTTTTTTCTTCTAACAATTTCTTATCATACCATCAATATTTGATTCGTAGTTTGTTATTGTAGGATGTGGGACAAATTTATTTTGCTCCATTGTACAATAATATCTTTTGTTTAAATCATAATTTGTCTGAAAACTTAGTTAGATAATCCTCCACGGATTTTATAGCGTTGCTATTGACGTTATTTTTTTTTGTCATAATATCTTTTAAGCTCTCTGTATCGTTTACCACCACAACACGCACACAACTGTGTTTTTCCTCGCACTCCAGTACCACATCGCAGACATGGTATTGGTCCTAAGCTTCCACGGTGAACGTTTTGCATGTGTTGTCCGCAGAATTCCTTTTTACAGGATTTATTACAACGAGTCAATGAACCCACCATGAGCCATTTGCATTGAGACATTGTATACATAATATTTTAATTTAAATACTTGTCTGAAATATAATATGAACGAATTCGATAGATTATCTCGAATAAAGCCCTGTAGCGTGATAAATTCAACCTCGACAGATTATCTCCTGACGTGCCGATACGAGATTTGGTTGATCCAAAAAACAAGGGTTTGATTAATAAAATTCACGACGCCAAGAAAGAATTTCACACAGATGGTGCATCTCATGTCTGGTCAACGTTCAAGATTATACGCAACAAAGATATCATCGACGCTATGATGAACGACAAACGAGCAGCAATTATCATCAACTATTTTGATAATCGCAAATATCTTTTCAGAATAAAATTTGTCGTGTTGACAGAAACAGATGATTGGATTATTCGTGACAAATATGATCCTGTCCACGGTAATAAAAAAACTACGTACTAAGTAAAGATTCCAAACCAGGTCTATTGACAGGTATTGCCAAACCGTATTATGAGCGAGCATATCCTGTGACCGCGGTTATTTATGGAATCTATGTTATAAATGAAAAACCCAGCGTTGATAAACTGGCGCCAATGAAATTTTCAAAAATAAATTGTGTGGCTGAACGAGTAACAGAACATTTTACCATTTCGACTCGTGGAAACGGTCTGACTGATTAAAGACGCAAAATAATAAACACATGGGAAGAAACGGTTAAAGATCCCGGTGCGTCTATCAAAGATGTCGCTGAGTTAGGAAAAAGATTAAAATTTCCAATAACCGTAGCGACGATAACAGGAGAGATTTTGTATGAATCAAAATATAGATCAAAAGGAGCTTCGATTGAAATTATTGATCATAACGCACACGCGTGGACTAATGCAGTAACAATATTTCCACGAGATCGAACTGTTAAATGTTATCCCGGAGATAATTCTGATGGAGGTATATTTGATTTTATTAACGAAATAAGTAAAAACGATCCTGTGTCAGTATGGTTATTTCAGTCTTGCGTGGAAGAAGAAAATCAATTTGATCAGTTTGTGAGACCAAATGCCGTTATTTATCGAACAAATCTTCTTCACGAGAAAATGAAAAATCTTGCACTGCAATATATTGATGACACTGAAGAACTAATGAGCAACTGTTTTAGTGTTCCGTCAGTTGCGACTCATTTTGCTAGAAAGAAAAATTCGTGGAAACCAACTCGGTTTGATTTTTTCAATGACATAGTGTCCAGTTGTGTCGAATATGGACACCGCTATTATGGAATACTAAATACAATCATGGAGATGTTATTTCAGTTGATATGGTTGCATGTTATCCCGGAAGTTTTCTTGAATACGGAGATTGTTCTGTGTATTTTTGAGCCATTCGGTCATCCGACGCACGAAATGACGCGAGTATCGATAAATGGACCATTACCGGATTTTTACCTGACTGGATTTGCTCGTATCGAGTCATTCGAAATGTCTAAAGGACTTCATACAATTTGTTATGTTTGGTTTGGAAAACATTTTTCAGAAAAAATGTGGACACCAATACTACTATTACGGTATATGCTTGATTGTGCGATATTAATATCGCTGACGATCAGCGAAGCAATTGTATCATACCGGAAACAAACCGAAGTTTGGTTACTACATTCGGATGAAACTGATTCAAAAGATCTTGGTAGAAAAATAATTGGCAAGTTCACCCAAGGAGGAGCATATGATCATAAACGACATTGTACAAGACTGATCATGGACTATGCTGAGTTAGATTTCATAATCGCTGATACAACGAACAAGAACACGTTTATAAGTCGAGAAACAGCTTTCTTGTCAAATGGAAATAAACTAGGTACCATTGTGAGCTACATGGACGGTGAGTCACCGCAGTATTCTCATTTAAGATCATCGATGCTCGCGTACGTTTCAATAAATCTATTATCGATGATAAATAAGGTTTCTACGCTCGCCGTCAGAGTTGCCACGGACTCGTTTTATATAAGTAAAAACATTCAATACTGTTAGAAAGATTAAACATAGACACTTATGCATCGTGGGGTTCGTGGAGAATAAAAAAGGAATATATGCTCGATTATTCCGAATCCGCTGATGTTGCGGTTAAAGATATTTACTGTAAAAAATATCAAACATTAAAACTATCGTCGACAACTTCACTGTTACCATCGGTATACGATCCAATAACTAGACATAAAACGGTTTATCTAAACGGACCTGTCGGTTCTGCTAAAACCACTCGAGCTATCGAACTATTTCAGAATTCAGATATGATTGTGCTAACACCTACACATAGACTCGCGCGAGAGATGAAACAACGAGGAGTACAATCATGTACTTATCACAGCTTTTTCCGATGGAAGGGTGATACATGGACATCTTTAAGGATGGGCGAGAAATACATTCCAAGGATCATAATATGAGATGAAATATGCACTGTACCGCTAGAAACATTAAAAATATTTCTTGATTGGTTATTAACAAGAAATACTGCCGTGATAATGTGCGGCGATCACGGTCAACCACCACCAGTAGCTGGACCATCTCCACATGATTGGCTGAAAAATTTCGTTGACCACTTCGAAGAAGTATCTGATGGTCATAGAGCACTTGATGCAACTTTGAAGGAATTTAAAAAATTAATCAGACTACAACCGAATAAAATTCAGTGTGAAGTAATGCGTGAAATAATTTCAGAAACACCCATGAAAGACTTTCTACAAACATGGCGACCAAACGATTTGATAGTTGCAAGTAGAAAGATAGTTCGTGATACACTTCAATGGGAGTTGTTTCAGTTACAACGAGAAAAGTTTACAACGTTCCCAGTTCCGTTATATTATCGACCAGCAGATACGCGACGGCAAAATATCGACGTTGATATACCAGGACCCTTGACTCTGTCATCTTGTATTGAATGATATTGTTGCAGTTGATGTTGATGTTGTTGAAGATGCTCTATGTGCTGATAAATCCCGGTGGACGCTTGGATACGCGATGATGATTCATTCATCTCAGGGATTAACTATTACTGATACAGTTGTTTGGATCGTTGATGATCGTATTGAATGGTCGAACTTGATTTTTCTTGCAGTGTCTCGAGTAAGAAAAATATCTCAATTGAGACGAATCGTCATGGACTTGTCAGTGATTAGTGATGACCTCGATCGTCGAGGCCTTGACAAATGTCAAAGCGATATAATAAGAAAAAATTATCTGGTTATAAACAGTGTGATAAAAAAACAAACGCGATTTTGATCTTGATGTTGATTTGATTAGTGCGCTGAAACAACAAGAGAATAATCATTGTGCAAGTTGTAATTGTATAATGTTATGGCGGTATTTGAAAAATGATCCAAGACAATTTACCGTAGATAGAAAAAATAACAATCTTGGTCATACACGAGAAAATATCATGTTGAACTGTCTTGAATGTAATCGACGTCAGGGTGCTGGCACCAGTGCTAGTTAAGTGATTTGGGTGGTAATTGTGTGTTATCGGGAATGATCTGTAATTGTTCACCTACAAATCCACGTTGAGGAGCAGTTGAATCCAGTCTGTAGATTGCGGGTCTACCTGAAGATCTTGTCACGGTGGATTTCTTATGTGTGGTAACACTCCAAATAGGATCAGTCGCTCTTTTTTACCGCCTTCAAGTTCACTGGGCTCGTATAAATACCTGACAGTGATATTACCTAATAATGGTTGTGCTGAAAAATCACGTTGTTGTGTAGGCATATTCTTTTTTGTAATTGCATCAATAGGTTTCATGTTGGTCGTTCGAGTAATCTCATTATTTAATGCAGTTATCACATTTGGTAATCTTGCCACCCATTCACGAGATCTCGTATCCTGAATAAATTCCTTCGGGTATTGATATCCAAATAACCGCTCAGCAAGTGTTCGATTAAATCGTTCAACAATTGCCTGATCACGATGAATTGCAGTATGTCCTCGTCGTATTTTGGTATTATGTTGCTTCATTAACGATGATACAGGACCAAGAAATTCCTTGCCAGGATCAACTTGTAGCAGCTGTGGCCATCGCAGACCATCTCGTTGATAAATTCGTTTAAAAGCATCAGCTACCTCAGTTCCTGTTTTCGTTGATAGCGGTTCTGCATCTTTATATCTACTTGCAACATCAACAACAGTTAGCGCGTATTTATACGTTTTTCTACGTACAGTATCATGTGGTAAAAACAGAATATCAGCTTGATGAACTTCATTAGGAACACTGACACTGAAATGTGCAAATCGAATTTGCTTAGGACGCGGTAGATAAATTTGCCATATTGCCTGTTTGGATAACCACGCTTTAGTAATAGAATGTCTAACCGCTGCTACATCAGCGAGTTTACTAATTGCTGCTTTACCCTTCCAGTATCCAATTGGTGAATAACAAATCGATTCCATTTTATATATTACCAGCACCTAGCGCTAATTTACCTTTCATCGCGGATCTTACTAACCAATTAGCAAATTTTTCTTTGATATTTTTATTTTTTATAGAATCTAGCGCATGAATTAATTTCACATCTGCAATATGCCTATGTTATAGATCATTGCTTTTATACGCAACATCATGAGCATGACAAGCTCGATCAATAGCGTTTATTCGTTCCTCGCCTGGTTTTCGTTGATCCTGATTATCAAGCCTGATATCAAGTCGAGTACCAGGACCGCAATAATTATATCCTGGTAGATGTTTTTCTCCTGGGTATTTAGCCCACGGAGTCCCGGGTAATTTTGTTAATTTTACTGCAATATCACCTCCTCGTTGCTTTTTTTAACGCTGACTTTGTCCCTGAATTATCACCGGAAATAAATTTAAATTTCTTTGAACCACACCGCGTACACTTACCCGTAACCGCTGATCTGTTATTTTTTGTGGTAATAGTTGTCAGTGTATCCGTATGGGTACGCATCCTGCACTTCACACAATATAAATTCATAGATATTTTATACAGCATGGATATAATTGATTTTTCAGCGACAAGAAAACGAGAACCTGTCAAGCACCATCCTGCGTTACCAAATTCAATTAGAATGATAATAATAGGACCATCTGGAAGTGGAAAGACACAGTTGTTACTCAGTCTTATAATGAGATGGTTAAAGTGGGATAAATTGTATTTGGTAGCCCCGTCAGTTGATGATCAACGATGTTATAATGTGCTTAAGGATTTTAATGAAAACGCGGATAACGTGTTTATAACTGATATTGATGAAGCACCATCAGTTGATTCCATAGACGGATTTATTAATAATTTAGTTGTATACGACGATGTGATGCTGGACAGACAATCAAATCCAGCTAGGATTTTTTCTCGAGGTAGACATAAAAACACCGATGTTATTTATGTTACTCAACGATACACACAAATAAGTGATCAGAGACAACTGTAATATTTTAGTTATGTTTAATGGAGTTGATACACACACGTTGCGAAATATTCATCAAACCTGGTGCAGCGGTGACATGGATATAATTAAATTCAGAAACTTCTCTTCACGAGCGCAAGCTACTCCGCATGGATTTATAACAATAAATTTGCACGATCCTAGAACACGATATCGAAACGGACTCGATAAAATATTTGGATAGATTAATAGCAGCAGAGGGGGCCATGACCTCAAGTTGGTTCGTTTTTTGTAATCTCGCGAGTTTTCTAATTAACCGGAGTCCTCAAGCAAATGTTCAGCTCGAAATATTTTTAGTTAGAAGTCTTATTTCAGTTTTCTGACGCTTCCAAAGTCGGTCTGTTCGCCCCCTCTCCTGCTGTGGGTCTATATGTGTCTATATGTGTGTCTAAGTGTGTGTGTGTGGGCTACAGTGTGTGTATATGTGGGTCTTTGTGTACATGTACGACTAAGCGTGTGTTGCTGTGGGTCTATGTGTCTTTTCTGTTACATTTTTAAACAAATCTAAATAGTTCACTCCTATAACACTTCTTATTCAATTAGACACATTTAATTATTAATTTCCTTGTGGAAAAATATTAGTGAATAAATCTCATCCCAATGTGTTTGTTACATTCACTCCAGTCTTTTATCTAAATTTTTGATAATATAGAGGATATTTGCTTGAAACGAGTGAATAACGGATATAATTCATCGAGTGGATGAAAATCTCAGTATTTTCACGAGTTGCTGTGGAGCGTAGAGAGCTTTAAATTGTACATCTATTTTCCAGTATAATGTTCAGGTGTGAAACAAATAATATTTGCATCATTGCACATACAAGAAGTACATAACATGAAATAGTTGAAACTAAAGAATAAAATGTGATAGAAGATTAATGTACAAACCTAAAATGGGGACAAGAATCTGTGAAGAATTCGAACAAAATAATTAAATATTTGGATGGAGTATGGAGACAAGAATCTGCTTTACTGACTGCGTGAACTAGTTATTTACGTCAAATTGTTAAAGCCATCTAATGGGGCGCATCACTTTTTATTCCGGTCGTGACATATTCTGGAAAAAGTGTACCTACGAGAAAAAAAGATATGAATGCATCTTGCAGTATTAATAGAAGTAGTAGTAGTAGTAGTAATATTTTCTCAATTCATGACGAAAATAGCCACAAACAGACTGCTGCAATATTAACCAATTAGCAATATTCCAAAGCATCAATACCGATGTATGGTTAGCCACAAATGATTTGCGAGTGTATA
The DNA here is from genome assembly GCA_028554795.2 of Sinohyriopsis cumingii. Taxonomy (NCBI): domain Eukaryota; kingdom Metazoa; phylum Mollusca; class Bivalvia; order Unionida; family Unionidae; genus Sinohyriopsis; species Sinohyriopsis cumingii. The sequence goes on along the minus strand of CM068828.1, from coordinate 151,435,922 downwards.
AAGATAGTGACCATTTTAACTAAGCTAGACACTCAGTTCTCTCCTTCGAAAAGTTGTCCATTGAGTAAACTCACAATGTATAGAAAATGAACGTGGCCAAAATGAACAAATATATCCCATGCTGCGGTTAACAACACGTACTGAACTTGGCTTAAATGAAATGATCCGGTTATTGCTTTTATGGAAACTCGTTCTCTCTTGTTTACTCTGCACGTATGTGCTATGTTTTCTTTGAGGCATGTAACTAATTGTTTATTATTGTTGCTTTTGTTCAGTTTAATTCTCAGTCTTGACCTCATCTGTATTCTGGATAATCCATGTTCTCCTCGTCAAAGTATACATAACCTTTGTTTTCCTCTTGACTGTGTGTGCTTGTTTGCGTCCGTGTACGTATGTGTATTCATTGTCCCATGGGGAAAACATTTTTTCATGAAATTAAGCGAAAACCTCGATTTCTTTCCTCACCGTTTTAAATCGTCTATCATTATATAATGTATACTGTTTGTGCGCGCTTTCATTTTATTTATTTTGAACTTCAGAATCGTGTGCGTTATAAAACCTATACATTCTCTACACTGTTATGACTAATACAAGAAAGTCTTCTTCCCAAGCCAGCTTTTATAAATTGTATTTCTTTGTTAATGTTTTAAGGACAAGTAAAACATTAAATAAAATTTAAACTTAAAAGAAATATAATATAATATTATTTTACCGAGTATATAGTTTTTTGATTCGTGAAATGTATAGATTCTGAGAGTCAATGCTTTCAGAGATGTTAAAAACTAATGACGTCTCAATCAGTTTTAAGAGACATTATAGTGGTTTTCTTTGAAAGAAAACAAGAGATACCAGTGAAGATCTGAAGAGGTTATATGTAGATATTTTGCAATGAAAACAAGAAGTCGAAATGTGTCAACATATTTGGACACAAGGACGAATACGGCGCCCAATTCCCGACTCGAACGAGACGAACGCGTTAATATTCGATTCGAATTCTTATAAACAACCGATTTTAATGTTTAATGTAATTTCCATGAAGTTATGTCGAGCGTGCTCTTATTTCTGATATCTTTGCCTGCAGCCCGTCTTCCACAAAAATAAGGCATCCGTGAAAAATTAACAAAAACAATGTTTATCATTCTACAATTAAACGATGAAATAATGTTACACAGATACCAGCAGAAGATAAGAAATGTCGCAAATACGTTGCATAATCTGCAGCAATAAATAATTATAACAACACGTCAAGTAAACAGAATAAAAAAGACAATTACGTTTCTTTTTTCCAGAGAAGAAATGGACCTAAAATACACTTCAACTTATATTAATGTAATTAAATAAATGTTTCCTTTAAATTTAAATGAATGAAATACATGTTTGTTTAAATTTCAATATATTAAATACATGCTGGGTATACATTTAAATTAATTTAATACATTTTTTATTTAATTTTTAATGTAATTAAATACATGTCTGTTTAAATTTGAATTAATTAAATGCGAGTTTGGTTTAAATTTAAATGAATTAAATACTTGTTTGGTTTCAGTTTAAAGCACAATGATAATACTGAGTTGTTGCAATTATTTTCTTGTCTCTTAATTATTTTCAGGATTTTCTTGTCACGTGCGTAGTCATAGTGATTCAGTTTTTGGTTTTATCACTGAAATATTCTCTTTAAACATTGGCTTGGCACAACGTTAATTTGGAAACAGAAAACAATAACGTAAAGGATCCAAGGCGAAATATATTTTCTTTATTCACGAATAAATAAAATATTTTTTAAGAAATATAAAAAACACAAATATGAAAAAATGTTGTTTTTTTTCTAGTAAAAAAAAATGTATTGCTAAACACATATTTTGGCGATTTCTTTGATTTTGTATATTCGAAAATAATTCATCTCACCTTGATCCAAAAACATACATTTGCATATTTTCGGTTATTTATCCACTGGTTTAAAACACTTCCTCACGGGATGGACAATGCGGGATAGATCAAAAGAGTTATCCTGCATGTCGCACGAGAGAACTAATAGAAAAGAATCCACGGTGATTCAGTAGGTGGCATGCCTGACTCAAGACGGAAGAAAGTTGGTCGAATCCCACCATCGGATCAAGCCAAGTTGCCTACCGTGTAGTGCCGTTTATTAGGAAAGCACTTCAATCCATATTTTAGCAACTAAATAACCCATCTGTTTTGCAGTAAAGTAAGACACCGAAATGCCAATCTTTCCCCACTCATAATCATTTCCAATCCCCGTCTATCAAACACAAAGATATGCATCGGTAGTATTGAGATGTAACACCAATTTTTAAAACACTTCCATCCCTCTATGGTTTCAAATTTATGTCCTCGGTGGTATTCATGATACAGACATTTATGCGGATACACACAACTCCACAAATGAACAAACAAAAGAACAAAATGCACGGCGAAATCATGTCAAAAAAGATACAACCTTAATGATTAGAACAAAACAATCGCATATCTACCAGAACTAAGGATACAACAAAGTCCTGAGTATTGGATGTCCCTCGTTTTTGTTCATTTTTAAGTGTCTGAGAATGATTAAAGTAACTAATTACTGATAAACATAATTATATACCTAAAGTATAATTAGGAACGAAACAATTTAATTGAGATAAGTATTGTTTCATTCATATGAGTTAAAATAATGAATAAAGATGTAATAAATATTTAAAAGATGCTAAAACTCACAAAATAATACGTCAGAAAAAGAAGGAAAATATAATTTGCCGCTCATTGGAATAGTTGCTAGATAATGAGATGGCGATTACAGATAACACTAAAAATGTGGCCACGATTCATCTAAAGATGAAACAAAATGCTTAAGGTCTTGCTTCTAATTAACGCAAGGTTTTCCTAATATACTGTCTGACTTTTGTTTCAACATACTGGGCACACGTCATTTGATTCGCAGCAAGTATTCGTGTAGAATGGATTCTGACTAAACTGGTCTCGTTTCAAACACTGTATTATCGTAGTAGCAGTCTGAAATGCAAGGAAAAAAAAGACAGGTGTTACTTCAAAATGGTCTAAATAAAATAAACCATGAAATTGATACTCTAATGATTTGAGTCCATGTTAATGTACAGTTGACTGCTGTCCAGATAAAGGTCGACATTATGTGAACGATTTAAAACTCAAATGCAGTAAGTGTGCTGACGATATATAATAGCTAATCTAAGAAATGAAGTTACAACAGTTACTGAGTAATATATTGATTCACGTATATCACGTAGACTAATATATTCAATTACAAAAATCTTATTCTCATTACGATGATTATATTGCACTACAGTCCGTTGCTAACCAAAAGGCTATGCCGGGTAGGTTTGATTAAATAGAATTTGTTGTAGGGTTTTTTAAAAGACAATAGATATAGAGAAAATTTCACAAATTTAATTCAAACATTACATTGTGTCGAGTAACAAAGCCACGAGTAACGGTACGCAGAGCTTCGACTTCAAGAACAAAATACGTTTCTGAATCTATTTAAGATATAGTACTCAAAACTCATGTATTATTTTATTACAGATGTGAAGGTTGCAAAATTCATGGATACTTTTATTACAGATGAGAAGGTAGCAAAACTCATGTATTCTTTTAGTACAGATGTGAAATCTGCAAAACTCATATTATTTTATTACAGATGTGAAGGTTGCAAAACTCATGTATAATTTTATTACTGATATGAAGGCTGCAAAACTCATTTCCATTAAATGTTCGCATTATTTCGGTGTCGATGTAGTTAACACAACAACCAAGCAAACCGTATTACTGCATATAATTGTTCCTCAAATATTGTAATTCTTTACATGGACACGTTTACTGCGAGAATTGGTACTGCAAATATTACTGGAGTAGAGCATCAATATATGGTCTTATCTGACAGCATTCCGTCGTGTCTGACAGTGTTCAGTCGTATCTGACAGTGTTCCGTCGTATATGACAGTGATCAGTCGAATCTAACAGCCTTTAGACAATAAGATCTTAAACTAACGGTTATAATAAGTGTTCTAGTTTTTATTTTTATTTTGCTGTTTCTTCGTCCAAATCTGAGTTACGTAGCCTTGAGAATCGGTGGTCTCGCTCGGTGACAGACGCTAACACCACACTATGACAGTGATTTTATTTCAGTATTTCAGTTTGCAATCAGCAGTATCACATGCCTGATTTATCAAAACTTTACAAACTAAGGGAAGGGTATAACCACTTTCAATAAGCACAGACGTCAACCGGATGACCATACGAAAAAATCTTATTGCCGAGTTAAAAGCACATGGTTGTCTCGACAAACAAATGTTTTAAAATAATTCACATTTGAGAAAACCTATTGATTTAAAATTTCAAACTTTACCGCAACTTTAAAATCGTTGTGTTATTGTTTGAATTTTTATCACATTCCAACACGGAAACTTTCCCCTACTGACAATGTTGGCACATGTAACGTGTTTAATGTTCTTAAGGTGTATAAAGAAACAGAGAGAGAGAGTGAGAAGAAGAAGAAGAAGAAGAATAAGAAAAAGTTGAAAACGATAAAGAAGAAAGTAAACACGAAAAATTACTCAGATATTGAAAATATATATTATCTAAGGGAATACATATTTTCTAAGTAGAAATGAAAGTGATTACAAATGTCATATCGCCACTGTGGCGGTGCCGCTTTTAAATTGTTCTCACGCTGATATATTTGATACTGATTCTATTATTAAACATTGAGTTAAAGCTCTGTAGGGTTACCATAGCAACTCAACAATAACCTGTCATGGCATAAAATTAGTCCATTATAATTATTTTGCAGTATCGATATATGAGAGCGTGCATACAATGCACTTCTACCTAACATTATTCATAAAGGCAATACCTACGCTATTAAAATGTTGAATGATTTTACCAAAGTATTAATAATTGTATGGAACATCTGTCTGACTATCATCCAGCAAAACATGAATCAGTCAACACTCGTCATAAATAGACTATATCATCACCGAGGATACGTAGACTAAATTACCATCCAACGCAAATAGACTAAATCATTCTTACATATTGTCTCACGTTTGTATGGTACTATTGAAGCAAAGAAAGAAATGAAGAATGGTATTCTCATTTGATTAATATGCAGAAACGTTTTCATGCTTCATATACGAACATGCGTGCACTTAAAGCATTGTTGACTATACTTTATCTAGAAGGATGCTTTATCATGTACATTTCTGATGATTAAATGTTTAGTGCTTTGCTTTGATTTTTGACGCAAACATTTCCATCCTAAAACTTAATCAAAATGTTTTTACCTAATCCAAAGAAAAGATAACTGTTTAAAAGAATAAGATTCCAAATAATAATAAAATAATAACAAATAATAATAAAATAGAGAAGAAAGTCTTACCCCTGACGCTGAACACAGAGATTGCATGTTTTTGGACACAATCGTACTGCTTGATCTCTGTTATTATCACAGAAACCATATCTAGCCCAGGTTACACAGGTATCCTTGTCGTCTCTACAACCACCTAAATAGTATAGATAATTGACTCATGGTTTGTTCACCTCCATGGAAACAATTTTTAAGAAATATTAAAATGACTTCAAAAGAACAAAACAAAGACTAAGCATGGATTAGAAGACATGTATTATTAACGTATCAGCTTGTTCAGTTTATAGTTCTCAAAGAGGTAATGCTTTATGTAATACAAATCTTAGCCGTCGCCACCCATGCCATAATATGTACAGATCCACATACACACCCATGCCCAAAACAACACAGATATTCAAACAAAATCATGCCCAAATAAACACAGCTACGCATACACACACACGTCCAAACACAATAACACACTTATACATTTGCAACAGTCACTCTTAGCCGTGCCACCTATGCCAAATACACACATATACGCACTCAGACCCATACCCAAATACTAAGATAAACTTACACACTTGTAACAGTCACACTTAGCCGTAGCTACGCATACGGACATAGTACACAATTAATTTTACTATATGTTCTCTACATTTGTTTCTCAGTACTGACCTTTCCACTGTGTGACAATCAATGCAAATCATATGTTAATCTAAAATACCTTCAAAGATGACTTCACGGTGAAGTTCTTGTCAAAGGTTGACCTGCTCTTTTTTTAGATTATTGACTGTCAACATAACAGCATGTAACCAGAACACGAATTTCACTTCCGGATCATCACCAAGGCCTTATTACTCACTGTGCACTGTCGCCAAAATACATACAGACAACAACACCCTGAGCTCATATTATCAAGAATAAACAGTTACCTTTAAATCCCTACCAAAAATGCATAAATAAAACTCTTCTATCACCACCAAAATGAGAGAGGAAAAAATGTTCTAAAAATAGACTAGAACTACATTCGTGGGTACTGAACTGGAAGTATTAATTGTGATGTAATTCCATACCCAAACAGACACAAATGTGCAAACGCACTCATGCCTAAGCACGGAGACAAATTAACACACTTGTAAATACAGAATGAACCGCTGCCATCCACGCCGTGATAAATACAGATCCGCATACACGACCATGCCAAATCACACAGATATACTTAAATACCCGAGCCCAAACACATTGATACACTTACACATCCAATCCCAAACATACAGATACGTTTTCGCTCCCATTCCCGAACTCACCGATACAAATGCATTGCTATGACACTCATCATATCTTACCAGTTGGATCGTCAGCAGGTGCTTCCTCATTCACTTTACTTATCAGTGGTTTTTCATTCGTTGTCTTCACTATGGTATTAGCGAATCGTACATTGCTTGATGTCGACAGACCTTGATCAGAACAATTGCCACATGATTTAGCACAATTTATTGTCACATACTGATTCGTCTTGCAGTACCCTGATTTTGCCCATGCGTCACAAGACCTGCTATCGCTGAGCAGATTTTTACATTCACCTGTTGTGGAATCAAATTTAGAACACGTTAAGCAAGAAATACACGCACACAGAATAAAATGGATGACTAGAAATTACATTAATTAGTTACAATGTTCTCCTGGCATAGGAAAATGCAGTAAATTCAGTGACTAACAAATCTAATTTAAATTCATATTCAATATTAGTATATATTAAAGACTTTCAAACGAATGAAATACACGTTTCTGATGTTGTCGCTACGCAGCACACACACACAAAATGTCAAGCGTGAGCATTGAGTCAACGACAGTGGCTTGGTTAAGTATTTAGCTGAAACAAAGTAATTTACATATTCTTTTATTGAACTCTATCATAGGCGAAATGATGTTGAATTTCTCCAGGATATACATGTACCTGTATAATAAAAACCAACTCATCTCTGTGTTTATTTGAACAGATAATGCCAATATATAATGGATGTCGGTTTTATCTAAATACCAATCAAACTAACTACCTATATTTATATATCTCTATCTATCAATGCATCTCTTTATCTACTTCTGCCTATTTTGGATTTTGAAAATATTGAAACATAATATTCACCAATTGATTTTTGTGTTGTTAGTTTGGTGGTTGGACGGGGTGTTGTCGTTTCTGTCCCGGAACATCTGTCACATGACCTTGCACAATTCTGAATCATCCAGGTATTCGCATTACACTGTCCGGCCTTCGCCCAAGTGTCACATAGCTTGTTGTCCTGATACTTGTTTGTACAAACAGCTGTAAATCAACACATAAAAGTGACCATTATTGTATACAGTATTATGTACATAAGGGAATTAGTTTGATTCTTAACAATGGGTACATCCTGTTGCTGAAGCATTCATCCCCATTTTTACCATTTGCACCATACTTAAAAAAGTATCAAATAGGATATAAACGGTCCATGTTAATCTAACGTCTTGATGCTTCATAGTTAGATAATTAATGAGAAGTTTCTTCCATTTAATCAATGCATCATATTTCACGTTACATTGAAGCATAATAAAATGAATCATTTTGACCTATGATTAGTTTCGTGTCTTCATGTTATGTTAATGTAGATTGTCCAAAAAGCCGTAACTATTGTTTACAACGTTCGCTAGGGAAATCACATATGCCTTCATCTAATTTGGAGGGAATATGAAACCCCAGAAGTAACTGTTCAGCAGTTTGGAATAGGCAAATGTTTAACGTTTGCACGTTTCTGAACCAGCTATGGAGCCAACAAGTTACGTTTAGGCGTATAAGATAGGATATAGGTGGAAATTTATTAGTAGTAAAAGTCAAAAATAGGATATAAACGGTCCATGTTAATATAACGTCTTGATGCTTCCAATTTAGGTAACTAATGACAAGTTTAGTCCATTTAATCAATGCAACAAATTTCAAATTACATTGAAGAATTATGAAATAAATTAGTTTCATATACGATTAGTTTCGTGTCGTCATATTTTTTTAATGTCGATTGTCCCAAAAATCATAACTATTTTTGCAACATTTGCGAGGGAAATCACATATTTGTATGAGACTTAATCTGGTTTGGAATGAATAGGATACTCAAGAGGCAACTGTTCGGCAGTTATGAATAGGAAAATGTTTAACGTTTGCACGTTTCTAAACCACCTATCGAGCCAACAAGTAACGCTTGGGCGTATAAGAACCAGCTGTCGAACCAACAATTTACGTTGGGCGTATCTGAAGCAGATGTCCAGTGACATTTTGTATAGTAGCAAATGTATTTCCATCAAAGTGAGAAACAGCAACAAGTAAACAGAAGGAAACAAACGTGTGCTCGTTGTGTATAGTCTTCAAATTTTCTATAATAAATTATTAATTGTATGACAATGTACCTCCTTATGAGACTTATTTTATTCTCAAGGTCGAGTGGGACTTTACGATCTCGGAGATGGAGACTGCGAGGAAGACTATATACTTGCCATGAATTTGATTTATTCAAACGTTTTCTCATTAAACTTACTTTGTGTACTGTTCCTGGTTGTTGATGGCAATGCTGTTGTAGATGCTGAACTTTTCGTTGTTGAAGTGTTAGTGGTATTGTTGTTACATTGCCCACAGCTCTTCCTGCAGTTCACCAGCATCCAACCAGGGTTTTTATCACATTCCCGACTTGCGGCCCAGATATCACATTCAAAGTCATCGTATAAATTGATGCAACCTATTTAAAGAATGTAGTATTTTCATTAAAAAATCGAGATGTTGGACAACGTGTGCATTTTGGTGGAATGTTAATCAAGTTTTAATAATGCAAGGTGCCAATATAGGAAGATCCCACAATTAATGAAATCAACTCCACGAAGCAGACAAAAAGGGACCCTAGCTTGATCATAAATGAAATCTAGTATAACCACGATTGATTATAGCAGGTTAATATTTCAAAACAAGTTGGCGATAGACATTGACAGTGGAAGCCGAAGGATCCATTTGTAATAATAATAATAATAATAATAAGTAAATAAAAATATTAACGAAATTAATTAAATAGAATAAAATTATAATACTAATGACAAATAAAATTACAAAATTATTATAATATAATGACTATAAATAATTTAAAATTAAATTTAGATTCTAATTTTAAATTTTTATGATTTAATCAATAGTAAATTAAAATTAAAATAAATATACAATAAGTATGATATAGTAAACAATTATATAATTCAGGGGCTTCTTAAGACAAGACAGACTTGTCGTCAAAGACTAATTTCCAAAACTAAGCATTGACGTTAGTAACGGTTAATATCGCATGTTACACAGAAGTTATTATTCTCAAATAGGTGGAAATTTATTAGTAGTAAAAGTCAAACAATAAACGTGGTGTTGTAGAAGTCGTATTTTACTATCAAGGTAAAAGTGCAGAATTAATGACCTTCCCATTCGTTTTCTTCTTAAACAGCAGATCTCAAAATTTAACAACATATGTCGTGGTAAACTGATGCTATTCTATTCGTATATAGACATTTCGGTTACAACACACAATACAATTTAGCACATGTATTTTCACTCAAGACACGTGGTTTTATTTTATTGATTGCAGTGACTGCCAATAATGAACAAAAACTACAAGGCACATGAAGTTTTTGACTACAATGAAACTTGAAGTCTTTGAAATCAACTGAGTACATATTTTCTATCCAAGTTGTTGTTGTTGGTGTTATAGGGTTTAAAGCCATTTTTCATCACAATATATGATATACATGTCGGTCTCTATAAATGTTGGAGGATGTGGGATGAAAACCCCAGAAAGAACCACCGACCAACGAGAAGATACTGACAATCTTTCTCACGTACCCTCACTGGCCGAGACCGAGACTCGAACTTACGCAGATGTGTGATGGTACTATCAAGATACCCACTTGGAAGAAGTTGATGAAGACGGAAAACTTTAACGCTTGGGTAATAATTGCATACTCGTCAGCTTCTGAATAATTGTCTTTCATGTATTCGTATGCACCAGGACTGTTATACGGATCTTAAACGCAGAAAACTACAATCTAATCAGTAATGGGCGGATAAAGGATTATTCCAAAAGGGCTTCTAGTGACTGGTCAAATGGTCTGGGTTTTTGAAACTATAAGTATACTAGTTTAACTGGAAAATCAAAACCGGGGGGATGGGGGCAAGTTAGAACCAGTCGAAATGTAAAAATATAGTGCCAGCACAATGGCATCAAGCCCGATTATGCATTCTAGTAATTTCCTACCGGATAAAGAACATTTTCCACAAGCTCTTTGGCAATTTGGTACCATCCACGTTGGATTCTTGTCACATTCCCCTGCCCGAGCCCAGCTCTGACACTGAAATGCGTCGTGCTTGTCTGTACAGTTTCCTGAAAAGCGGAAGGTTTATTTAAAACCCGGTGTAATATGTTATGCAACACTCAGAAAATAGGCCACGTTTTGTATATCTTATATTTTTCTTATTAAGTTGTATAACAGTAATACTAAATATGCTTACTTCTTTGTGATGCATGTTTTAGTTTTAATCTTTTTCTTGTGTCTTTACTCAAATTTATTTTAACCACAACTCTGGTGGGAAAAAAATCAAGAGAAGCGATATTTTCTTACAATAATGGAGGCATCATTTTAAAATCTCCATATTATAATGTATTTTTATTATTGTTAGAAAAATTAACTTTGACACTTCTCTCGTCTTTCCATTCCTGATAGCATCATTCTTTCACACTTCTTTTTTAAAGGTAACTGATTGAAACTTTTCCCGGAAGTCGGAGGAATGTATGTATGTATGTATGTATGTGTGTCTGTATGGATGTATGTATGCACAACGGCATATTGATACGATAATGACTCTAGAGTGCCAATAAAAAATAGCGTTCTAAATACAGAGCCAGGAAATAGGTGGTATAGTGTCATTGTTAAGCTTTTGGAAAAATGAATATTCGTACTTTTGTCAGTAGTTTCTCGAAATAGTTATTTCATTCCAACTTAAATATTCGTTTCCGATAGCTAGCACTAATATTATGTTCACTTTAAAATAATATAAGGTTGTCTTTCAATACGTCTGATCCAACATGAACATTATTCACTATAAAGATGATACAAGTTTATGTATTACATTGTTTAAATCATTTTCACTAAACAAGATTACTTCCTGAAAATAGTATCATATCAAATTATCCATCGTGACGTAAGTTTAAAACGATGACTTCGACACTTTTTACTGCACATATTGTTTCTACAATTTATTAATTATAATCCAAACAGAATGATATTATTGTTTCGTAATTAACACACCAATATCCGGAGCGGGAGTTGTGGCTGGCTCTTGTGTGGGTATTGGTTTGTCACATGCACGGCACGACTTCTGACAATTTGGAATCATCCACAGAGGATTAGCCTCGCATTCACCTTCGACAGCCCAACGGTCACACTCGATGGAATTACTGTGTTTGTTTTGGCATCCAGCTGGAAAAGTAATTTCAAAATCAGTTACCCTGTCACAATGGCAAACAACACAGACTTCAACGTATTTACCAAAAGGCCAACCAATCGACAAAGTGAAACAAGTTCATTATCGGAAAAGTGGCGAAACGCAAGCTTGTTCCAGGGAGTGAAATCATTTGGTTTGCTCAGACCTTATCCTCACTCGTGTATTAAAATTATAAAGTCATTACTTCCTGAAGATTTTAAATATATTTTTTAAAAAATAAGAAATAAATACTTAATACTTATTGCTATTCTTGACTCAAATTTCTTTAAAGGAAAATAATAACTTTTACGCAATGGTAAAAGTGTTTATATGTTAATATTATACACACTATGTGTGTAGCATAACCAATTAGGGACCATGACTATGTGTGAAGCATAACCAATTCGGAAAAATTAAACTATGTGTGTCGCATAACCAATTAGGGACAATGAAAGTCCGAAGGTTATTTCTGAGATTTGAAGCAACGTTTAAAATAATAAATTTAAGAATAAATTCCCTCCTAATTATGTGATCATTATTGTCTTCTGTATGGGTCCAAACGCTGATAATTGTCCTCAGCACGGTGTTTGTATATTAAAGGAACAAAAATGAATTCTGTTTCTTCAAATTACAATTTCGTCTTTTTTTCTACAATATTAAGCTGATTTTGTCTTTGAAATAGAAAAGCCCTATTTGCGAGAACATAAACGTTGATAGCGGGGAAATTGTATATAATTGTTATTAAGCATATGTTCCGTAATATGGATTTATAAGTTACCTCCATTGAAGAAATGTTCTCACGCCCTTTAGATGCAGTCATACAGACACTTTCAAAGGGTAAATAGTTTGAAACACTACTGTGTATCTGGCCACATCAAAGTAAGTAACAACAAATACAACACAAGGTGATGTAAAACAAAGAAATGTCATGCTAGATGTATAAAATGATTAGCTGTAATTACCCTTGCTCAGTGTGAGAGTATATTGAGACACTTACTTCCAGTGCTACTGTTTGTACATGTCCCACAGCAGTAGTTACTCATCCATTCTGTATTGGTCAGGCAATCACCACGAGTTGCCCACTTCAGACATTTGTCACTGGGATACATTTTAGCACATGTCCCTATAAAAGTATTTAAGTTTGTACTCTAAGCATGTAATCATTTTACTAACAACGGTTAATATTACCTTTCAACAAAAAATGTAAACATTGTAATTTAACAGTTTATTTGCGAAGAAAAGATAAGACCGGTTTTACACACTAACTACTAAACTGATATTTTAGAAATAATTACAATAAATAAAACGCAGCAAATATGAATGCAAACTTCATATTGAGAAATTACACACTGTTTCTTTCATGCTAAAAATCATAAAATCGAATACTTTTATATAGCATCGAGTAATACGATTTGTGTCACGTGTGAGATGTGATGTCACCATGAATGTGCGTTATGATTTATATACTATGAAATGCATTCAAGCTTTTTAAGCAACAGGATGACGAATGTTTATAAATATAGATTCCTTCAGAACGTCTTTACCTGGCTTTCTCTTGAGAATACAAGGACCACAGGCCTTGGCACATGATTTGGTCATGAAGGAGGGGTTTGACTCACATTGGCCGTGTTGCGCCCACACAAAGCATTTCCAGCTATCGCCATACGTGTTTACACCACATGTACCTATAATACAGAACATAAGTCTACAAATAACAGGTAAACACGCATTGAATTGAAGACACGTTATGATAAAGAAGTTAATATGGTAGTATGGGTATATTTTCTCATAGTTGTGTTTCGTGATAATGAACTTTGTTGGGTAGTTGATTGCGAATATTTTGACAAAGATACTAACATTCTATGGTGCAAAGTAGTGCCAGCCCATGTTAATCCATTCTAAAGTGCATATTAGTGTCTATCCATCTTAATTCACTCTAAAGTGCAAAGTAGTGTCTATCCACCTTCCGCCATTCTAAAGTACAAAGTATTGTATATCCATCTTAATCCACTCTAAAGTGCAAAGTAGTGTATATCCATCTTAATCCACTCTAAAGTGCAAATAGTGTATATCCATCTTAATCCACTCTAAAGTACAAAGTAGTATCTATCCACCTTCCACCATTCTAAAGTGCAAAGTAGTGTATATCCATCTTACACCATTGCAAAGTACAAAGTAGTATCGGCCAGTCTTAAAACATTCCGCAGTGCAAAGAATTACCTGTGCATATTACAACATTCTACAGTGCAAAATAGTACCTGTCCATCTTGCAATGTTCCACTGCGCAAAGTAGTGCCTACCCATAATACAACATTTCACAGTGCAAAGTAGTTCCTGATCTATCATTTAGATATTCATCGAGGAAAGGGAAGATTTAGTTTCATCTTACCGTATAAATAATACATATACTCTTAAGTGGAAACTCCGAATTTCGGACTTTGCCCTTCTGACTATTGTATCCTAAAGGGTCAGTATTGCCTTTAGATGGTCAGCAATAAAAACAACCTAAACTGCCTTGCACCTCTGACGTCGGTTTCTGCAATTTTTATTCATTCTGTCACTAAACAATAATTCCCAATACAATTCCTATGATGTCAGTTTTCTCATTTTCTCTTTGTTCCGTTATTTTATCAGAAAATATTAACCCCCTAGAACTTGCCACATATTAAGTAGCTTTTCTGTTTCCTTAATTTTCTCAATAAACTAAATCCATGTGCCTTTCTAATCAAGGTATACATTTATGTATTGCAACGTCATTAATGATAACGGATTTTAAAATGTTGTGGGCGTTGAGCTTCAAATGAAAATGGATATTTTTACAACGTTATGGGTGTGCGCAATCATGTCATATCGATCTCCTAGCAATGGTAATTATATACTAAAGTAATGGAGTGGCTATCTCCTAGCAAGGGTAACTATATACTAAAGTAATGGAGTGGCTATCTCCTAGCAAGGGTAATTATATACTAAAGTAATGGAGTGGCTATCTCCTAGTAAGGGTAATTATCTACTAAAGTAATGGAGTGGTTATCTCCTTGCAAGGGAAATTATATACTAAAGTAATGGAATGACCATCTCCTAGTAAGGGTCATTCATACTACAGCATTGGAATAAGTACCGTGTCTCTCAACGTCCATAGGATAATAGGTGAATGACTATTTCGACATCAGTACTGTTGGTACAAGCTGAAGACTATGAACGTAGATTATTCAGTAGGATGGTATTAAATAAGGTCTAATAAATTTTCATCAACATATACCCTGCACGGCCGATTTACGGCTGATTGTAAGTCACTAAAGATTTCAAATAGCATGTATACATTCCGTTGACTTTATCAGTTGCTTTCAAAAGGAATGTTACTTTTATTATTTCAATAGTTTAATATTTTCCATTGTCTTTTGTGTAGGAGATCGGGGAAGTCACAATTACGTCACTTTACTCTTCTGATTGCTTCAAAACCATTTGTTGATATTTCTGTATCGTGGATTCATCTTCGTATTGTCCTCTCTCTCTCTCTCTCTCTCTCTCTCTCTCTCTCTATATATATATATATATATATATATATATATATATATATATATATATATATATATATATATATATATATCTGAGTGTGTGCGTGTGTCTTCTCTTCAACATACTGCTCCCAAAAAAGTGGAATCTTTATACAAAGGTATGTAGGATGTATGTATACATGGATAGATGGATAGGGTTTAACGACACAGCAGTACGATCCTGGATATTTAGTGCGGAATACGTTTAGATATCCAAAACGGATATACAGAGACATAGACAAATAAGATAAAATTCTTATAGAGTTATGTAGAATTTTGTCTACATATTTCATCTGAAACGTTTCAGACCTTATAGATGAGAACAACATTACGGGAGAAAACCCATCTCAAAAATGTTCCCACTACTAACCGCCTCATACGACATGGAAGTCGAGTGCAACGGGCATATTTCACAACCTCTAGTATGGAGGGGGATACATCTTACGATATGGAAGACGAGTGCAACAGGCACAAACTACACCCTCTAGTATGCAGGGGGATACATTCTAACGAAATAGTAGCAGGATGCAAATGCCATAATCTACTTCACCCCCTAATATTGGGGGGGGGGGGGGGAGAGGGTACATTATTACGACATACTAGAAGGGTGCAAATGACATTATACTTCGCCACTAATACCCAGGGAGATACACAGAGGTTTTAAAAACTCTAAAGCATGTTGAACAAAAGAATAGGAACTCAGTCTGCTGATACTGGGACTTTTATATTTTCCTTCTTGTGTCGGAAACCCATCTTATTTACCAATTCCCTTCAAACAGTAAGTTCAGTTCTTTGTATTTAAAGTCATTCCGTATCATATATATATGTATTACTTATTATTTACTACCTGAAGGTTGTATTCCTCCCCCGATCTGACAGTCCTGAGAGCCATCTTTGCAAACACAGCGGCAGTTTTCATCAATGTAGCCACCCGAACACTGAATGCTTGGATCACACTTTGCTGGAAAAAAGAGGTAACAAAATTACTTTTAATTACTTGCACTTACTTATATTCACGTTTTGTGAACTTCGAATGCTAGTACCACATCACATAAAATATAGGGACAAGTTTATGGATTAAAGAAATATCATTTTTAAATGTATTTTGTTTTCATTTTACAAACCTATTTTGTATTCAATCTGTTTCAAGCATCTTACTTACAACCTGGACGGTATACCGTTACATTTTAAATGTTTGAAATAAAGTCGTTCATTTTTTAAGTAAAACGTATGCCAATATTTAATGTGATCATTGTATTTTAAATCAAAAGTCATCAGTTGAGTAAAGTTGAAATTAGTCAATCGCATTATATTCCTAATTCTGTAATCAGAAAAATTCAGTACTTACCGGGACATTTGTACATTTTGTTTACGATTTCTACATCTGTGAATGACAGCTCTTTCATGTACACTTCTCCTATGCTAGCCTCTTTCTCTGGGTACTTAACACGTATTGTTTTCAACCCTCCACCCTTGGAGAATGCCTGAATGGATGATATAATGAAAATACATTCTACTCGTCTGTGATCTGATACAGGCAAAAGGTGTATGTCCCATATTAGAATCAGTCTCACATGAACACGGTATTGATAAAGAGAGAAAAAAATAAGAAAGGAAAAGAATATGTCGATCATCTGTCCGCCATTTTACTTCCATTCTTTATACATCGATAAATTATGTTGGCCCCCTATGTCTAGTGTGTATTTCTGTCAAGATCACGTCATCCGTGATGTTATCTTGGTCTGAAGAACTTTGGCTGACAAATGACGAGTATGTTCCGAGTGAGATCATCGACAAAAGACGTACCCATGAAACAAGCAGACGGTTACACTAGAGATCAGAGACAATGCTGTAACATGTGTATCTGTATGAAACGTTTACACACACACACACACACATTCACACACACACACACACCAACCAACCAACATAGTATAATCATCTTAAGACGTAAATTAGAGTTCATATATTAATCATAGATGCACTAGACTAGACCAAACGAAGTCTTAAAAAAATCTGGTTACCTTCTTTAAATATTCTAATGTATTTACCAAGCTCCTCGATATGCTACCATATCTCCTTTCTTTAAACCTGTAGTGTGTGTGTGTGTGTGTGTGTGTGTGTGTGTGAATGCGTTTGTGTTTGTATGCATGTTCGTGTACCTATTTCCACACATATATACATTATACAGAGAATACAAGATCTACGAGAGTTGGTTGAGAATATTAAGAAAATAACCACTTACGGTGACACCGTAATGCATTACAGAAGAGTATTCGTAGGGGACATTCATCTGGTCAACGGCCTGTGATGTGTACTTGGTGAACTGGTCCAACAGACCGGGCTGCACGTTGTCCGTAAGGATCTCAACATAATCGTCCCTGTTCGGCAGCTGGTGTTCGTGCACGAGACCAATCGCATGCCCAATCTCGTGTAAGTACAATCCTGTCTGTATAATAAAGATATATATTAAATATTATAATGAGGTTTTTTTTCCCTTTAACCTAATAACCACTCTCCAATCTGCACAGACTTAACAATTCATTTCATAACGATTTTTAGACTTTACGTTAGAATTTATTTCAAGCAGTTTTGTATAATAATCGACTCCTGCATTCCCCACCTTTCATGCATGTATATTGATATTGAAAACACAGGATAGTATATCAGATATAGCAAAATCAAGGCTGCCATTTTGGAAATATTTAGATCAATACAAATTTATCTCTCATGATATTTTAACTTGAGTCCACTTGAAGGGCTCATGGTCCTATAAATGTTCAGTGTAAACTATCTGGACATCCGACTTGTCAGATTGGGACCAACCTGCAGCAGCTAACAAAACCAACATGAACAAAGTATTGCTGTCCAGTATGTGTGAGTTTATACGTGTGTTAAAAACCTAATAACTGGTACTTACATATCTACACCCAGCTAAGGATAAGGAAACCACCTGCTGTCCACCGACCATTCCCAACTGTGAGTAGCAGCTGGAAAGAATAGGAAACGAGTATTAAGTAGCTGTATTTTCCTGGAAGGCAGAAATATAGTGGATATTGCAAACACCCAAAAATGTACTTTTTATTGTGTTACGTGTTTAGGCTCTTACAAAACTTAACTAGAAGAAACAAAAGCGAAGAAAACAAGCTTTGTAAAATTTAACAAATAATTTAGTTCCTTAGAAAAACAAGATACAAATGAGAAAACGAAAATACGTTTCTACAAATCAAATCCAAAAATAATCCAAGGATTAAAAATAGAAGTCATTGTAATAAATAGTCCTAAATGAAACTGAGTTCGAGTCCCGAGGAAATCCAAAATGGAAGGCGACGACATATGCTGTGGTCAGCGTCGCACGGAAGTGTCAACAGTTTTTTGTTGAATTTTCTGAAAATAACATTCCAGTTTGAATTATGTATAACTTTGATAACTTTCTTTGTCCAGGAAATAATTTAGAACACAAGTATTTCAAGGGAAAAATAATCTCTTGGAATCCAAATAATGTGATTAAAAATAAAATAATTAGCCTTATATATATATATATATATATATATATATATATATATATATATATATATATATATATATATATATATATATATATATATATATATATATATATATATCTACAAAGAGAGAGAATGCAATACACAATCGAGTGATTAATTAGAACTTCTAAACTGTCTAGGACCAGTCTAGATCATACGTTTTCAAAAGAGGAAATAAAAGGTATGAAATATCTGAATTTAAAAATCTCTCCGAATATTAATATATGCCTGTAATCACGTCCAATCGAATGAGTTTAATAGCAAATGCTCAAATATTCTTTCTGATTATACAGCAATTCCGAGTTGCCAGATTCAAAAACTGGAGAGATTTCATTGTGTTTTCATCGTCATTGTCTTACCCTTCAGAGTTACGGAAAACGATAACATTGATGTCAGAAGACGCGGCCTCCTTAAATCGTAGACACGTGTAACGCTCCCATTCCGTCATAGCCTGCCGAACCATGTACTGATCTCTCTGATCTATACAAAATACAATGTGTACCGTATACAAATGTATAAGTGTCCCTTTGCTATTGAAATGGCATGTAGAGAATATTGTATGGGTGTTAAATATATATCAAACATTATGACAGCAGTATAATCACTTTCAGTTAGTGGCAAAATTTGTTGCACAACAAGTGTGATATTTTTTTATATACAATGAGCATGGATGTGAAATTCTATTCTTGATATAGCATTGACGATACTTTAATTTCTATCAGATATTGTTATGCAACGTTTGCATGTGCTATTTCTAAACATAAACGGAAACTATGCGATTTCGTCTTATATCCACTATAACGTGGACTTCAGTTGCCCTTTTACTGATGTTTGGGCTTGAGACGTCTTATATCTGTTCCTAAAGTTGTCCGATTTCCGTTACTGTATGTGCCTCAAAGGTCTTATTTCCCTTATTATCTATCCATCTATTGTTTATTTCCGTTAGTCTTCGTTGTCTTAAATCCGCTACTCTGTGTTGTCTAAGTGTATTATTACCATTACTCTCTTATCGTAATTTGACTAATTTCCGTCAATGTGTGGGTCTGAGCAGATTTTTTTTCTCCCTTCAGTGGTTTTTTTTTTTCGGGGATGGGTGGGTGATCCTCTATTGATTGTGTAGGAACCGGTGACGATTGGTACAAACATTAACGGAAATTAGACAACTTGTGCTAACACGCTTCGATAGTGTTTTTGCGTCATAAAGCACCCATCCCTAATCGAAAGAACACATACATTGGTATATGTAAGAAACAATTCGTACGAAATTGTTTGACACTTATTATTCCCCAACAACTATTTTGTCGAACAGAGAGGATTAAAAATATTATAGCTAATTAGGAAACCTTTCAAGGCATATACCATTTCCCTGATTAGATCTATAACGCATGGTTCTTCTTTACATCAGCGTTAACTTACTGAAATGTCCAGGGTAGAAACGATATGGAATTTCTCCGTTTGTCCAACGATAGATTGGATCGCGAATCGCTTTACGCTTACTTCGAATCAGTGTACTGCTGCAAGAAATTATATATATATATATATATATATATATATATATATATATATATATATATATATATATATATATATATGTATATATATATATATATATTGATATATTGATGTACATCCTAGATACATCTACTTCAATTTATGTCGCCGTACTTTACAGAAAATGTACAATATATTCAATACAAATCTGATTTGATCTCTATTCATTATTTTCTTTTGCCATCTTTTTCAAGTAAGTCTGAAAGAGAATTCAAGAAAACGAAGAAGATGTAGCAGATGAAAATGAGGAGGAAGAAAGATGGTAGCGAGGATATGGAGGAAAACATTGTTAATTCCGTTTCTAGTCAGAGAATTGGCTTTTACTAACACGACATTGGAAAATTTTGTCTTCCCCCGACATTTAACATACCTGTTCGATTGATCATAAAGATTGTAGTATTGTTGTTTGGACAATAACATGTCCAGTTCCATAAGGATGCCACCATTTATAGCTTTTAAACTGAGGGCACCTAAAAAAATAAATTCAAACATGCAAATTTAATTGTTAAATTCCATACCGTTATATTCTCTCTCTCTCTCTCTCTCTCTCTCTCTCTCTCTCTCTGATACAATATAAATCTTTAAGAAAATTACTGGAAAATTTTCTTGCTAAAGACCAGTAATTCCCATTCTATCTTGAAAGCTAAGATATTCACCACACAAAATTTGGATATAATATAAATGATAATGTCGATTTTTATTCAAGAAATAAAAAGTAAACAATAGCCAATAAGACCACCCAAGTTTTGAGAAACTCAGATTATTTAGTTTAGATTCGAAGCCTTTATTGAATTGAAAAACATTTTACTGTTTGTGAGGTTCTTAATATGTCTACAGTTCGTGAAGTTCATACTAGAGTATATCTACAGCTTATGTGTTCTTGATTCGCCATTTCTACAGTTTATGAATTTCTTAATACGGGGTTTCTATAGACTGTATTGTTCTTAATACGCCATTTCTACAGTTTATTTGGTTCTTAATACACCATTTATACAGTTTGTTTGGTTCTTAATACGCCATTTCTACAGTGTGTGAGGTTCCTTATACGGCATTTGAACAGGTTGTGAAGTTAATAATACAATATTTATACCATCTTAATACGCAATTTCTACAGCTTGAGAGGTTCCTAATACACCATTTGTACAGCATGTGAGACTCCTAATAGGCCATTTATACAGCATGTGAGGCTCCTAATACACCATTTCTACAGCATGTGAGTCTCCTAATACACCATTTATACAGCATGTGAGGTTTCTAATATACAATTTTGCATAAATCGTATGAGTTTCACCAGTATAAAAATCCTATGTAAGTCCTGACTTTGCATCAAATGATTATCAATCCAGCCATCATGTAGCTATAAACAAACTTTCTATTAAAATTGTTGTTTGATGGAACTGATTCCTCATATTTCACCGTTTTGGTTCGTAATCTATAAATCATTAATTTTCCATTATTGTCAGGGTGATTGGATGTGGCATAATTTAAGATATTCAAAATGTCATCAAACGCGGATTGGAATAGCTGTTGAAAAACATAGATTATTTAGTTTTTGAATCAAAACCTTTTATTAAATTGGATAACATTACACTGTTTGTATGGTTCTTAACAAGGCATTTCAACAGCTTCAGATATTCCTAATACGCCATATCTACAGCCTGTGAGGTTTCTAATACACAATTTCACACAAATCGTATGAGTTTCATCAGTATAAATATCATATGTTATTTAAGTCTTGACTTTGCATCAAATGATCATCAATACAGCCAGTCATGTAGCTATGTACAAAATGTATATTAAATTTCTTATCTACATAGCATAGCTTTTGTATATTTTCTGTTCAATGTTTATAACACTTTTCAAATGCATTTTCATGAAGTAAAACTTTGTTCGAAATTATTGTGTGTAAACTGGCGTAAAACTGGACACTGTTTCTATATTTTTTGTTTTTTGTTGTTTTCTTGTTGTTGTTGTTGTGCCTGATACTTACAGGAAAGTTATCGGGCTGTGATATTTCGGAGACACCTAATGTTGTAATAGATATAAAGGAAATATACACCATTTGACCGGATTGTAATTACACTTTCATCTGAGTTATACCACATTTAACCTACTGTACGATTGATCGTGATACAATTAAGTAAGTATAAAATTAGAATGTATATGTTTGTTACCCACCTTGGAGGCCTCCCATAGCTTCCATAATGAGCTGATCCATGGTTTTGTTAGTCGGAGATTCTCGTCCAAACATGTTTGGAGGGGTAATGTTGTCCTTCTGTAATTCCTCTGGTATTTTCTGTCCATTGCACCAATGCCATATAACAACCTAATAAGATATCAACTATCAACACTTATGACATAGAACAACCTAATAAGATATTAACAGTAAACACCAATTCATACAACAAACTAAAAAGATATCAACAATCAACTCCAATGCCATATAACATAGGAATACAATATCAACAATCAATACCAATGTCATTTGACAACGTAATAAGAAATGAATACTACTCTAGACATAATTGCAAAACAATCATCAAGCAGGAAATATATCTGATAATGAATAAGTTATAATCTTTACATAGTTCTTGCATTCGCAGTACAAGAATAAAGAATCAAAGTTTATTTTTATTTTTAATGTCTCCATGACTAATAATAAGATGACTGAAATTAGATGTAGTCAAATGTAGTCTCACGTCAAATTTATTGACAAGAGACTTCACGTACACCGGATTGACAAAGTACCAGATAAATACTGTGGAATGATCTATTAACTCTGTGATGAGTTATTCTATTAGATTGTCAAAGTACAAGCAATTACCATGAAATTTATCTAACAACTAATGATTTTTCAATTAGATTGTTAAAGTTCAATTTGTAATATAATCATGACACATTAAAGCATGGCACAATACTTACACAGAAAAACAAAAATCCAGCAACACGTAAGTGCATGGCTGTTCGTCCTCTTCCAAGGTATAGATTGGTTCTCTTCTTCTCTTCTGTAATGTAATTTGTTTTTGTTTTGTTATGTGTCTCTTTGTTTATACACCAGTCCTCCTGTAACACTTGACAATTAGTGGTTTCGGCAGTTATCTCTTTTCCTTCTCTATTTAAAGTTCTACAGCGATTTCGATTCTTGGTTCATTATTCCGTCTGTGCTATATCTCTGGCTTTATATACACAGAGAAACAGGATAGGTAACCACAGAAGCAATCCCGGTCCTATGACGTAATTGGATGCTATTGTTCTTTCTGATTCATGAGGATCCGCTTGGTGAACACTTACTTGAATCCGGATAGTGATTCTGTTTGCAATCATGCAAAATATAATTAAACCTTTTTAAACGATATCTTACATAATGTCATGCCACAGATCTATAGAAACGACGTATTGTGTTACAGTTAGGAAACTATCTCCGTTTTTCCCAGTTAGCCACATTTTGGGGGCCGTCATATAAGGGTGTATGAGGAACAAAATACCCAAGTCAATGCGTATGTATGTATGTATGTATGTATGTATGTATATATGTATGTATGTATGTATGTATGGATGGATGGATGCATGCATGCATGCATGCATAAATGGATGGATGGATGGATGGATGGACGGACGGATTCATGCATGCATGCATGCATTCATGTATGTATGTATGACAAGTTAACAAACTCATTCTTGACGTGGGAAGCTGAAGTCATCTCTTCATTTGAGATTACAAAATATCAACATATTCGAATAACTTAAGTACTTTTGTATACAAAAGTCATGCCATCACGTAGTGAAATAAGATCACGCGTGATTTTATCATGGTTGCGAAGCGAATGCTACTGAATACTTGTTTTAATGCCAAATAGTTGGAAACTGCTGGAGGTCTAAGTCGTTCAATTTTTCTTTCTTCTTTCCTTCATTTCAAACGTATCCTTATTCTTTGTATTCCTTTCTGTTATTTTGTATCTATTAAAATATCGTGAGAAAAACATACATTCTGGTCACCATACAAAAATTAGGTGTGTTCCACGTTTTAAAAGTTATTATATTCGTCGAATTGCACCGTAAGAAGCACATATAAACATACATACATACAAATACATACATACATACAGCGTAAATATATGACCTGTTACATACATACACGTAGGTCCTTGCATGTATATGTGCATTTATGGGTACATACATAAGTACATTCAGAAGTGTATTCATCCATCCATGCATGCATACGTACGTACATAAATACATAAATACATACGTACATAACATTGTAATGCATTGTGACATGCATAGTACCCAAATTATATATATATATATATATATATATAGAGAGAGAGAGAGAGAGAGAGAGAGAGAGAATGAGAGAGAGAGAGAGAGAGAGACAGAGAGAGAGAGACAGAGACAGAAACAGAGAGAGACAGAGACAGAGAGAGAAACAGACAAACAGAGTGACATAGACAGAGAGAGAATATTTGATAGAGAAACAGAGAAACATTCTTAATGTACAAAAATAGTTTCGTCTTTTTCACTAACAGAAAAATAGGCGCATCATGTTTGTTGGGTGTTTGTTAGATGTTCTCTTTCTTTGCATATTTTCTTTTTTTCCATTGTAATGGCAGGCAATTCGATCAATTCATTTAATGCACTTTTTAATTATATGGATGATAAAAACGTATAGCAGGTGCCCGTACTAAATTAATGTCATGCATGAACATAAGACGAATCCTAGAAAAGTACTTTTAAACTTTCTTATTAGTTTAGAAAAATAAGATGAAGCAGAGAAGTTTACATCCTTTCATGAGACTCTGGAGTTCATTAAGGGGGAGGTTATTACAGATACGTTTTCAGGTATATAAAACGTATTTTAAAAAATATAATAGCACTGGATTCAAAAACTGCTTGTGTGTGTGTGTGTGTGTGTGTGTGTGTGTGCCGTTTCGAACACTTTCCAAATAGGACGGTATTTTTTTTTCATTCGCATTTGAAGAAGGTATATTTTGCCGTGATTTGAATAAAAACACTGATGTACACTGGAAATAGAATTTAACACTTGATATCAAAGGACTAGGTTGAATATTGTCTAAAATTGGACCTAACTGAGATTTTAATGATATTTTTTACGAACACATTATTGCTACTTCAAAAAATCTTTATTTCTGCATGGTTATTAGACTTTCTGGTGTTTTAATGCAAAATGATGGGAAAAAAGACGGAATGAATGAGTGGATAAATGCACAGAAACAGGCACTGACGGAGATTTGAACAGATAATATAGATGATCTGTGAATAATGAGATGTGATGTGATTTTGATTTTTAACTTTGTTTTAACAATTTTTAGTCATTTCGCTACGATGTCTGCAGTGTGGCAGTTTATAGTGATGTCTAGCACTGTGGCATCATGCCATAGACATGTAGCATGATGTCCCACCCGGTCACATTATCCTGACACCAGGCCGACCAGTCCTAACACTAACGTTTCAATGCTGAGCGGCTATCGAGGTAGTTGCAAGTACCATTTTTAAACGTTTTTGGTATGACTTAGCCGGGGTTCGAACTCGTTACCTCCCGCCTCCAAGCCGGTGGCACAAATTGGAGTGAAAAAATAGTTCTTATCAATTCACTATTTTTGTCCAATGCTTTATCTTTGTCTACTTAACGAAAGTTAATGCTAGGTAAATAATAAGAAGTCCCTACGGTTTTGCCAGTTTCAGTTTGAACCGTGATAGGCTTTGAGACTTATTCTGTAGAGAGTATGTTTATTTATGGCTTTTGATGACTATGATTCGTGCCAGATTACCAAATAGGCAGAAAAGGCGTAAGCCTATGGGCCCCGCAACATCATATCAAAATAATATTGATAAAACATTTTAGGATATAATTTGCTAGGGTGGCTCCAAGATTTATACTGCCTAAGGGCCTCCACATGGTTTAATCGGGCACTGACTATAATTTATATATATGTTGACTTAGCCTGCGAATAATTGGACGGAAGTACGGGTATACTTCCCAGTAATCACTACACTCTGTATGGATGTAATTATGCATAATTATTTTGATATTTTATTCTCATTACAAATTTTGTGAAATGGGGTTTCAAACCTAGCAGCCAAAAATGGAAAAGGCTAATTGTTAGCCTTAAATCGCACTGACAGAAAAACGGACATCTTATATTATATAAACCGATTTGTTGAATTAAGTCCTAGAAAGAAAAGTTCTGGGTTTTATTTTGTTTTCATATAATGAGTCCAACTCTTGGCATAATCGGTTGAGTTGTCTACCTTTACGCCATAGTCGAGTATTTTATGCGATTCAGTCAGACATACAGTTGTCATCCCTCCATGAACTACACTCGTCTCTATGTATACTCATTCAAGCTAAATCTCTAGTTAACTGTCTTTAAATTCTCTACCAAAAATTGTACAAAATATCTCTGTATATTAAATATTGTCCAAAAGGTCATATTTATTTCTAAAATGCATTTTCAGTGTTACAATACCATTTCTTAACGTAATATTGTGGTCATTGTCACGTGCCTATGACGTAAGAAATGTGCCAGTATGAACTCTTGTTGATAGTGTAAAGTGTTGAATAAAATTACATTAATAAATACAGTGTTAATTGTCGCTACTAAACGATGAGGGTACTACAATACTTTCAGATTAGAGACCTTGACCTTGACAGAGTAAACAGTCAGGAAAATGAGTCATATAACGAAATAGAAAATATTTTTAAATAGTTTGGAACTTAGCAAGAAAACAGATGCTTTATAAAATAACCAATCGTTACAAAAATTTACCTTTTCCAAAATAAATTTGTAATAATTATATTTCATGTAGAAGCAATTCATGATTTAATAAGAAATATATTTGTGACATTGTCTTATTAAGATAAACTGCATTAAATAAATGAATACAAATATTCCCGTTGTAAAAGAAATTGACAGAGGAGGACCAATGTGCATGTCTATTTATTGAATTTGTTTAATTTGCTGTGACATCTCTCTCTCTCTCTCTCTCTCTCTCTCTCTCTCTCTGTACTGCAATGTCCAATGACGATGTTTTAATACTGTTAATTCGTGATCAAATGCACCTAACTACGGAAATCAGAGAGAAAATATACCACAGTAATTCGATCCGTCTCACTGACCTTAATTGCTGTTGTGATATTTTTTCCAGAAACGAGCGGCATCAGCGTTTGCTAAAGCCGGCCTTTGTTACGTATTTATCACCGTACCATACGCACACATATCAAAGTCCCTTCTCAAATCATCAATGAAATACAGAACAATACGGTTTTATTCAAATCAGTACAAATGAATATAATGTCCATGGCACTGTAATGCGTAAGTCATCTTAAATTACCATATATAATGTAGGGTTTTGCGTACAAACAAACTATATGGCAAATCATCTAAGCAGATTTTCGACTGTAAATAAACTTTCTTTTAGGTTTGGATGTAAGGATATACGTCCACAAGCATCATTTCCATTGGATGAATATACAAAATAAATGACTAATAAGATACCAAATTACAAGTCAGTTCATCCTCTTTCTTTCCGATACATATTACTGGCTACAAGTTATTTGGCAATTCTCTGGTCATTATTGAATTCTGCCTTTGATATTGTAATTTCAAAATTTATATATACTGCACAAATCTTTATACATTGCATATATCTTTATACACTGTATGTATCTTTATACACTGCATGCATCTTTAAAGATACGATCCATATATGTTTATACGATGCAAATATATTTATACACTGCATATATCTTTATACAATCCATATATATGTATACACTGCATATATGTATACACTGCATATATCTTTATACACTGCATATATTTTTATACAGTCCATCGATCTTTACAAAATGAATATAAATACACATTGCGCATATATTTGCTGTATTTGTTTTTATGTACATACTTTTATCAAGTTGAAAACATAAGATGAATCAGAGAAGTTTACATCCTTTCACGAGACTGAGGAGTTCATGAAAGCGGAGATTGTTAGAGATATGTTTGCATGTAAACGAGTAGTAAAATTATAATAGTATTGGCTAACATAACTGCTTATAAAGTGTGTATGTGTGTGTGGTACACGGTACGTTTCGAATCCTTGTCAAATCTTACAGCATTTGCGTCTAATACTCATTTGAAGGAGGTACGTTTTGCCCTGATTTGAATAAACACGCTGGTGTACGATGGCAATTGAATTTAACGCCTGATACCAAAGAGCTGGGTTGACTTTTGACTAATATCGGCCCTAAGTGAAGCTTTGATGATAATTTTGCGAATACTATATGGGTATTTCAAAATAGCTTTGTGTTCTGCATGGTTATTTGACTTTACGGTGTTTTAACGCAAAATGCTGGATAAACAGACGGTATGATGTTGTTGTTTATGAAGTGGAGTTTAACGACATTTTGTGGTGGAGTTTAAAGCCATTTTCAGCTATGCATGGTGGCCAGTATTAATGGCGGACTAAGAACCCGGGAAAACCCCGGGAAGAACCACCGACCCAAGAGAAGCTACTGGCAAGCTTTCTCAGATACCCACATTGGCCAAATCCTAGACTTGAACCCACGCAGACAGTGGTGAGATGGCAGTGATCCGTAACGGACAGCGCATTAGTGCACTGGGCAACTCTGGCCCTCAGACGGTATGTAAGAGACACACATGCATGTAGGTACTTACATGCATATGAACATGCATGGATACATACGTATATGCAGAGATCCATCCATCCATATATGTATGCGTAGGTACGAACGTACATAAATTATGCATTCCATTACATACCAATCTACATACCTACATAGATAATTCCACAATATATACAGAAAGTGGGTGACAGACAGACGGACAGATACAGACAGAGAGAGAGAGGTACAAAATGTACACCCGTAAACACAAGTTCCATTGGTTAAATTTTGTTTTATAATATAACCATTTGTTCGCTCTTAAACTAAAACTTTGTGTTAGACAATAAAGTTTGCAGGAGGCTAAAGACTAATGTAATACATAAATAACGAATGTAAACAGGTTTCATTTTAATATCATTTTTATTTTAGCGACGAAATTTACATATGTCTTTCGGGCACCAATTGTTTTCCCGTTTCTTAAATGAGAGTTTTCATCATCATTATATACTTATATATAATTCATCTCCCGTTAATAAATATATAGATAAATAAATAAATAAATAAATAAATATAAATCACAAAAGTATCACCAATAAGAAATTAAACGTCTAATTTTTCCTTCCAACTTTTCATGACTTTTTCTGGATAGAAATTATCACATAAATCTCTAATCAAAACCACGTGGTCTCAGTTTTCGTATATATATATATATATATATATATATATATATATATATATATATATATATATATATATATATATATATATATATATTTGTCCTGTTATTTACATATCTATTATATTTTTAAAAGCAAGATCGACATAACAATGAAACTTTACCACCACAAAATAATGTGACGTTCAACGCTCGCTAATGTTTACAAACTTTGAAAATTGACAAATTTTTATTGAATCTTACAAGCAGATTCACAAATGGTTTGAAAATCATTTTCATAAATGCGAGAAATGAGTGAATTTATCAATGATTAAAGAATTAAATAGATGGATCAATTTTTGGCTCATTCAATATCCGGGTATATTTTCTACTTTTCTTGCTGATGGATAGAGCGTCCGAATATGAATACAGACTTTAAGATTGCAACTCGCCTTGTTAAAAGTTTATCATATGATGACCGATCCATCACACGTTTTCATCACAATCAGAAACCTTATAAAGGATATGATTTGTAAAGAAAGAGATGAAACATAATGATTACAGATTAATAGAAGTCACGATATATTGTCAATGAGTAAATACTTAAGTTCTCAGGCAGTTTGCTTCCTTATTATATACGATTATCATTTAGTACCATTAGGTCATACAGAAGCGTGACATGTACTTGAAGGTTAGAGGGTTCGAAGTGTTAAATCCGCTCTGCACCATAAAATAGGATGGTAGTACGATATTTAAAGGTGATATTCACTTGTGCCTAGATATATAGTTATACCCCTATCTCTCTAAACGGCACACAGGTAAAAACAAGGATAAAAATAAATGTTCAAAATTATATTTTCAATATTCAATCTTAATTCATTATTTTATACACCATTCATGTCATTAATATGATCACATGACTGTATGTGTTGACATTCGTTACAAGACTTTAGAAGACTTGTTTATATAAGATATACTGCAAACATACATCAAATGAGATATTATATCTGTATTTAAATTGTATCATGCCCATACATTGTAAATGGCACAAACTACGCAAAGGTAAAAACAAGGATAAAACAAAATCTTCAACATTCTATTTTCAATATTCAGACTTAATTTACTACTTTATAAACCAATCATGTCATTAATATGACTTCGCATCGTATCATCTAACTTTATTTGTTGACATTAGCTACAAGACTTTGAAAGACTTGTTTATATAAGATATACTGCAAACATACATAAAATGACATGTTATATCTGTATTTAAATGTAACATGCCCCTGCGTTGTAAATGGGACATACAACATGGCTTGGTCTTAAAAGAATTCTAGTTCTCTTTCTCCTTTGTCTCGATCTTAATTCGTCTTCTTCTTCAAATTCTCATTTCGCATTGTCACAGTCGTCATCGTCTGGAATCTTCAATCACATGTCACCATTTTGCGTTTCAGGCAGCATCATGCATGTTATCTGGTTTGTGACAAGACATTCCTTATATTAAAATATAATACTTTAAACAAATCAAAAATAATAAGAGCTTAATTACAATATCAATATCAACTGTCTGATAGAAATAGCACGGATATAAATTTCCATTGCAAGCCGATACTTTACATCTTCTTTCTTGCTATCCACGAGTAATTTTGTCTTAAAAGAAATACTATGTATAGTAGTTTTGTTTCCACGTCACCGTCTAAAATTCAGATGTGTTTTTTGTGGTTATTTTGAAAGGCATCATAATAGCAGATAACAATTTCGTCGATTTATTGTGAACAGTGACAATATTTTTTGTTTATTAGGTAAAGTTCTTTTTTTTTTGTTTGCTTGATGATTTTTTTTTTGTAAAACAAAATCGTTACCACGTTTAAGGTATCAGAAGATGTTTTTAATGTTATTGTATAAAACAATTTAAGATTTAAGATAAACATGAATTGCTAAATCATTCAAGCTATTACTTTTACACAAATTGGCAGGACCCGAATGTGTGCGCACTATCGACTAGGACAGTAACGCTTCCGGTGCTCTCGAGACTGCATATAAATATCCTCCATGGTAGAGAAAGTATGAAATCAACGCACGTATCTCCCATGATGCAACACGCTGGTATGAGGTGTCAGCACATTTATGCATTTCGAGTGGGATGGCGATTTTTCAACAAGCCGTTTTAGTAATGGTTCACTATTGTGTGAATGACGTCACTGTATAGTCAATCTGGAGACATCGCTTTTAATAGTTACTTTTTATGATATGGGCTTGAACATTTAGGCCGGGTATCAGAAAATTATGCACTCAGATTTGTGTGTGTGTGTGTGTGTGTGTGTGTGTCTATGCGAATTATTAGTTCAGGGAGCTTGAAATGAGCATTACATAATAATTATACATGTAAGAGGGCAAAACACTAAACATACATTACCTGCATTTTCATCTGACTCAGTTTTAGCTTAAGGTGATGATTTTCTTTAATGCATATCACTTAGTAAACGTTGCATAATTTACTATTAATGTGTCACGTTGCATAATTATGCATTAAAATGTAATATCTGCTAATTTATGTGTAGTTGTTCTAATACGTAATTGGTGTTATGGTCCTTGGAATGGAAAATGTATTATTTCATATAAAACAAATACAACTGCTGTAATATATATATATATATATATATATATATATATATATATATATATATATATATATATATATATATATATATATATATATATACATATATACATAGATAGATAGATAGATAGATAGATAGATAGATAGATATCAATCTCCAACATTTATTACTTTATATCATATGTAATTTGTATCAACTATTACTTTATGTGCTCTTTTGTAAAACCTACTAACGTGATATATGCATTTTGTAAAAAATTATATCTTTATACAACATGTTTTCTTAAACGTATGATTGTATATGCTATATAAATTTAAAAGAATCGCTTTATATAATGTGCAGTTTATTAAATGCATCCCTTTTTCACTTTTTAGAGTTTCATTAATACGGAATATGTCATATTTATTTATATACAACATAGTTCATTGAACTAAATACTTGTGTATACGGAATATTTTTTTATAATTAGCATGCATTTTATATCTTGCATTTATTTGCATTATAAATCATTACGATTGTTTAATTGAATTACGGGACATAATAATTGCGTCGCTCAGTTGCTATACTCCTATATTAAATTATATAATTTATTATTCTTTTTATATATGAATGTATATCATTTAACAAAACACGTATCATAACATTTAAATGAATTTCAGAATACGTATTGCAGTTGTCGAATTAATATATGCATTTTAATCGATACGGTTAAAATATTTAACTGAAAATGTTAGTGGTTAAACGATTACGTATTATATTAATTTAATCAATCATATTGTAATACTTAAATCACTTAAATCGATAAATATAAAAAAAATTAAATCAATATGTATTATTAAAGTTAAATGAATACACGAATATGTATTGAGGTAGTTCAGTGAATATTCGGTTGTTTTGCGTAAAACAGTCGCAATTTATGGTGTTTATAATGATAGAATTAAACAATCTAATTCATTCCGCTGTTTCGGAATCAGTCACACATAGTGTGTTCCTGTTGTAAGTCTGCAGACTTGTATTATGTTGTAGTTATCTATTTTTCGAGAGGAAACACATTTTTATTGTTCAGTGGAACTATAAACCGCTTATTATTTGAGCTGTAATATTATTCGGTAACTGTTGAAGGAATTCTAGACAACGCCATATTGACATAGTCACGATTATCGAAGGACCAGCATTGTTATTGAGTCTAAAAGTCTTAACCACTTGAGTTTTTTAGACCACTCAGGTCGTCGACAATGCGTACTTGTTTTCCTTCTAGTTCTTTCGTATTGGTGACTCCATTTGTATGTGTCTTAATTTACTGATTGCACCCTAACACGTTTAATACCCGTGGCTTAGAGGCAAAGCTGTAGGCCGAAACTTCGTTATGGCTGAGGTCTGAAGTTAAAGCGAGGCTGATTAAAATATATTTACATTTATAATAATGAACGGCGATCGCTCACCCATCTCTCATCCGTTCTTGGCCTATACATTCGTGTCAGCATGTGCAACTTGGCTTGTGTGCCATTTACGCATATTTCTAAATAACACGTTATTTGGTGATCTATGTTTCATGGAGGTGTTTTGATTGACCACACACCTTTGACATCAATAAGTCTGTATTATATTACACAAAGATACTTTAAGAGATAGTTTGATCTCAGCATATCAAGGTAGTTTGATCTAAGCATGACAATTTAGTTTGATCTAAGCATAACAAGGTAGTTTGATCTAAGCATAACGAGGTAGTTTGATCTATGCATAACAATGTAGTTTGATCTAAGCATAACAAGGAAGTTAGATCTAAGCATAACGAGGTTGTTTGATTTAAGCATAACAATGTAGGTTAATCGAAGGATAACAAGTTAGTTGGATCTAAGCGTAACAAGGTAGTTGGATCTAAGCGTAACAAGGTAGTTGGATCTAAGCATAACAAAGTAGTTGGATCTAAGCATAACAATGTAGTTTGAGCTAGGCAGAAAAATAAGATAGTTTGATCTAAGCATGTCTAGGTCAGACGTATCTTTCAAAATGTTCCATAAAGTTAATTGAATCCATGAAGAAATTCTGTGTGGCAGTTTAACTTTTATTATACAGTAAAAGTGATGGTTCAAGAGTTTTTAGTTTGATTTGTTTTCTTATATTTGTTCACGTATTTATTTGTCTTGTGAGCACAATAATACTTTTCAAATATATTTAATATTTGTGTCATCCATCACATTTACAATATAGTTTTATTATAAATCATTAAAATTGATAACGTTTATATTTTAAATTCTTTAATTCATTGGCTGGCTATCATTACAATAAAGAGCATGTGTACTTCGTTTTAGGAATCTCATTCATAAACCAAAAGCCGATTTTTAAGGTCAAGTGAACAGCTATTTAGGTCAAATACCCCACTCTTTTATTCGAAAGGAGGTCAGACAAACCTCGCGTGAAAATAGGAGCGCAATTGGTATGCAAAGCTGTCACGAATCGGGTCAGTATTAGTACTTTCAGTTCAGTAACCACGAATGTAGTTCTAATCTATTTTTAGAACATTATTTCCTCTCTCATTTTCGTGGAGATACAAGAGTTTTATTTACGCATTTGTTGTAGGGATTTAAAGGTAATTGTTTATTCTTGAGAATATGAGCTCAGGGTGTGGTTGTACTTTGTATTTCGGCGACAGTACACAGTGAGTAATAAGGACTAGTTGATGATCCGGAAGTGAAATCTGTGTTTTGTTTACATGCTGCTCTGTTGACAGTCCAGCCTCTCCACACACAAAAATGTAGGTCAACTTTTGACAAGTACTTTACCGTGAAGTCATCGTTAAAGGCATGTATGATTAACACATGATTTGTATTTATTCTCACACTGGTCATTATTGACAAACAAATGTAGAGAACATATATTAAAATTAATTGTGTTATATGTCCTTCAACCTATTTGCCGAATGACCATCCAATCGACAAAGTGAAACATGTTCATTATTGGAAAAGGGGCAAAACTCAACCTTGTTCCAGGGAGTGAAATCATTTGGTATGCTTAGACCTTATCCTAACTGGTGTATGAAAATTATAAAGTCATTACTATCTGAAAATTTTAACTATGGTTTTAAAAAATCAGAAATAAATACTGAATTTGATTCATGACTGGAATTTCTTTAAAGGAAAATAATAACTTTTACACAGTTGTGGACGTGTTTATAGGTTAATATTATACGCACTATATATGTAGCATTACCAATTGGTCGTCATGACACCGTGTGTAGCATAACCCATTTAGCACCATGACACTGTGTGTAGCATTACCAATTAAGGAAATGAAAGTCTGTGATCATTATTGTCATCTGCATTGGTCCAGATTCTGATAATTGTCATCAGGAAGGCGCATGTATATTAAAGGAACGAAAAAAGACTTTATGTTAATTCAAAGTATGATTTCGTCTGTATTTCTATAATATTAAGATGATTTTGTCTTTGAAATAAAAGTAAAGAGCTATTTGAGAGAACATAAACTTTGATAGCGGGGATATTGTGTATAATTACTGCTAAACACGAGTTATGTGATATACATTTATAAGTTACTTCAATTGAAAAAGAGTTCTCACGCCCTTTAGATTCAGTTATACAGACACTTTCACACATTAACCAGTTTGAAACACTACTGTGCATCTGGCCACATGAAAGTAGCTAACAACAAAATACAGCACACGATGATGTAAAACAAAGGAATGTCATGCTTGATGTATATTATTACTCAAGCTGTAATGGCCGTGCTCATCGTGAGAGTATTATTGGTACACTTACTTGCATTGTTACTGTTTACACACGTCCCACAGCAGTAATTATTCATCCATCATGTATTGGTCAGGCAATCACCACGCCTCGACCACTTCAGACATCTGCCACTAGGATATATTTTAGCACATGTCCCTATCAAAATATTTAAATGTGTACTCAAAGCATGTAATCATTTTACTAACAACGGTTAATATTACCTTTGAACCAAAAAATGTAAACATTGTTATTAAACACTTTATTTTCGAGGAAGAGATAAGATCCGTTATACACACAATCTACTAAACAGTTATTTTAGAAATATTAAAAGTAAATAAAACAGAGCAAATAATAATGCAAACCTTATATCTTGATAAGTTACATGCTGTTCTTTCTTGCTAAAAAAAACAACATAAAATCGAATACGTTTCTATAGCATCGAGTAACACGATTTGTGGCAAGTGTGAGATGTGATGTCTCCATGAATGTGCCTTATGATTTAGATGCTATGAAATGCACTCAAGCTTTTGCAGGAACAGGATGACGAATGTTAAAAAGATAAATTCCTTCAGAACGTCTTTACCTGGCTGTCTCTTGAGAACACAATGACAACAGGCCCTGGCACACACTTTGTTCATGAAGGAGGGATGTGCATCACATTGGCCGTGTTGCGCCCACGCAAAGCATTTCCATCTATCGCCATATGCGCTTACACCACATGTACGTCTAATACAAAGCATGCTTCCAAAAGTAATAGGTAAACATCCATTGCAGATTCATTATGATAAAGAAGTTAATATGGTAGTATGGGTATATTTTATCAATTCGAAATTGCAAAGTAGTGCCCATCCATCTTACATCATTGCAAAGTACAAACTAGCATCTTCCAGTCTTAAAAGATTTCACAGTGCCAATAATTGCCAGTGCATATTACAACATTCGACAGTGCAAATATTACATGTCCTTCATAAAATGTTCCACTGCGCAAAGTAGTACCAGAATTACCAGTGCATATTACATTTCACGGTGCAAAGTTGTACCTGATCTATAGTTCATATTGTCATCGAAGGAAGGGAAGTTTTGAGAATATAGTTTCATCTTACCCTATCAATACTACATATACTCTTTAATGGAAACTACGAATTTCAGACTTTGCTTTTCTGACTATTGTATTTAACTGGGGCCTTTATTTTGTCAGTAACACAATCGTTGAGTTATTTTGAAATAATACGATTTTATTGTTCCATAATCTTTTAGTGAATCAGATTCTGTTGATTTTGCTTTTTTAGAAATTATGTATTCCATTCTTCGGTTTATGCTAGTTTAGTAAGAGTTATCGTGAAGAAATAGTGAGTTATTTATCATATTTGTGTGCTGGATTACTTGAGATAAATATCATTAATTTAAAAGTCAGAACTTATCGGATTATGTGAAGTTATTCAAGGATTTCAATATTCAGATAATTCTATTGGATTATGTGAAATTTCCAAGGACTTGTGTGATATTCTGTGATCGAGAAGAAATACTGATTTATTGATAATATTTGTTTGTTGGATTAGTGGAGAGAAAAATCTTTAAATTAAAAAGTGAGCACCTGTTGAATTACGTGAATTTATAGAAGGACTTGAATATTTATATAATTATATTGGACTATGTGAAACTTTCAAGGACTACAGTGATATTCTAGTTTGACTAGAAATAATTGGATTTACAATTGTGGTTTTTCAGACGTGCAAGCGAGTTAGAGCATAAACGAATAAGAACTTCCATTCCGAATACCGTTGGAATGTTTTCCGATTAGGGAGAAATTGATAAGACAATTTAGAATATTCTAGCAATTTGTACAATGTAAAGTTAGTTTTAATTCTTTTACTTTGTGTTACTGTCTTTTGTTTCTCAATAAATTTATATTTTAGAAAATTGACTGTTTGTTAGGTTTACCTTATCTTTTGTAGTAAGTTTAAGCGCCTTTACGTAACCTATGCAGCAGCAGAGGGGGCGAACAGAACGACCTTAGGAGGGTCCAAAACCCAAAATAAGGCTTCTAACTCAAAAAATATTTCGAGCTGAACATTTGCTTGAAATAAATGATTGTCTAAACAAATTGAGGTCTCCGGTTAATTAGACCATTTATTTTCCTGATCTGAAAACTCGTGAAATGAACCAACTTGAGGTCATCGCCCCCTCTGCTGCTATAATTAAATCATTATGTTATAATAAAATGGTACATCCGGAATCTCATACTGCAAGGATAGCTCGAGAACGATTAGAAGCAATTAAAAAATTTCTTCCTGTTAGAGATTCATTCAGAAAAAATCTACAAGCGCAGAAAAAAGCTCAAGTTGAGTACGAAGAAGAAACTAAAAAACTGTTGAAGCCCGTCACTGCAGCTGCTGAGAAAGTTACAACAGTCATCAAGGAAGATCTTCTTCCGGTATCAAAACAAACTGTAGCGCAGACTGAAAAAATAGCAAGAAGAACTAAACAAACAAAAAAGATTTTACAAGATCTTCCAACTGATATAGCTGCAGCTCAACCTCCACCTGTCCATGAAGAAATACATGAAGGTATTGGAAAACTTCGTACTGAAGTCGCCAACGTGAGAAAAAAACTTGCATCTGAATCCAAACCAGTAAGAGAAAACTTAGAATTAATTGCAAGATTTAACGAAGGAATAGTTGAAGATATTAGAAATACTGAAAGAGAAAAATTACCTGAAATGATTTTCTCTGGTATATTTAATAAATCTAGTATTTTAAAACCTAGTCATGAAAAAGTAAATGATGATAATTTCATTAGATGGATATATCGCGTATATTACAACAAAAAAACAAGCTAGAGGTCCAGAATACGAAAGTCTTGGTAGAGAAGTAAAAAGACTTTATAGAGAGAGACTGGAACAACTAGAACAAGAACAACTCTCTCAGTATCAACTTCCTCCACCTCTGCAACAAATAGAACAACAACAATCTTCTTCACCGCAGGAAGAGATGATGTTGAAATCACCTATGGAGAAAATAAAACAGGTGGCGAGAGAAGTAAAGCAAAGAATGAAGAAAGGATTGAGAAAAAAAAAAACTGAACAGAGGGGGGAATTACGTTCACCGGGTGAAGAAAGAGATCCTGACGATGATCCTTCTGGCGCTGTAGGAAGTGGTTTTTTGACTGCATCAGGAGAAAATAATTTTGTTTGTCCTAATAATATCATCAATGACGTGTCACGGTTAGAAGTTCTTATAGGCGGAAAACGTGCAGGAAATAACTCAACAGAAATAACCAGTGAAATATTTGATATTTGTCGAAGATTATTTCAAGGCGCTATTATGGATCGCAGCATTTATCGTTCACTTATTGATGAAATTGCTGATGATTATCACAGCGACTAAACAATTAATTAATCAGTATATAAAAATGATTATACATACTGCTCAACGTGGACCGATCATGGTCAGGGTAGTAAACTCACGACTGCCAAATTACAAAGTAATTTACGGAGTTGGACATGTTGATGTTGTTCAGGGTCTATTTAGAAGGATGGCTCCAAACGCAATACCGATTGCAAAACAATTAGGTATGAAGGCTATTGAGGCTATTCGTGAAAAAGCTCCTGGTGCAATTGTCAATGTTGCTGGTAAGGCGTTCTCGGCAATCAAAGATAGACTAGCACGATTAATAGGACGAAAACAACAACCATCAGTGAAACTGGCAAGTACTGAGGTTATGCCAGCAAATGTCAGCAAAATAATAAATCAGGCTGCAAATCAAAAACTAGCGGAATTATCTGAAGAAGCAGAAAGAAATATAACAGCGAATTTAATAGCAGGAAGCGGTCTTTGTCGACGATGATTACCATTTGGAAAAATGGTAATTACAATAAAATCTTTAAACGCATGTCCGACCCAGCATTTGACATGGATGCACCGGTCCTAAAAGATTAATCAGTGCGTGATTATCAATTTTATTCCTATGACGCAAGAAAACCAAATCAGCGGGGGAGAATCGAATTACAGGTTCATGATACAAGTAGATATTTCTTGCCTGCTGAGGCGTTTATTGAAGTAGAAGGTGAACTTATAAATGGGGATAATACGGCATATGGTGCCAATTTGCGAGTTGGTTTTGTCAACAACGGGAGTATGGCGTTGTTTGATAGCGCCACCTACATGATTGATGGAAAAAATATTGAATCAATTCAGAAGGATGTCGATGTTGCTACAACAATAATTGGTCTAGCCAGATATTCTGATGATTACACAAGATCAGCCGGTCCAACAATGATGTTTGCCAAGGATATTACCAACCACGCTGACCATATCAGGTATGCTAAAATACAAACACCACAAAATACTGCAATTAATCCACAACCAGTTGATAAAGGTCCTGAATACGCAGTCAGACCAGCCGCTGATTTTGATATTGTACGAGGCGATAGCGCGACTTTCAACCTAGGATTTGCAACAAGCCAAGCAGCGTTGTCAGGAAATAATAGAAATTTTTCATGTGCAATTCCATTATCTCACATCTTTGGATTTTGCAGAAATGTCAGAAAGGTTATTTTTGGAGCTAAACACACAGTTGTGCTCGTAAGAAAATGTGATGATAATGATGCAATCTGGTGAGGTGTTGGTATTGATGATGATGGTAAAGTAAATATATCAAAGCTTTCATTGTGGATGCCAGTAATGATTCCATCTATTACTGAAGAATAAAAACTACTTTCTTTTATGGATCAAGGCGGTAAATCATTGATATCATGGTTAACAGTAACCACAGATGTTGTTCAAAGCGCTGTTAATGGTTTATTTACATGGAATATAGCATCACAACAGGGTGTTTCTGCACCACGACATATTTTTATTGCGCTGCAAGATAATGCTCGGACGAGTAATCAGCAAAGCTCACGTATGATATTTGATAACCTTGGAGTTAATGAAGTTTCCTTGCGGATAAATGGACATCAAGAACCGGCTGAGGATATATTGTTAAATTTTGATCAAAATCACGTAGCGCGTGCATATCATCGTTTGATGTCATTCATGGGACGTGATCAAAACGTAGATACTGGGCTGCAAATATCACAGTTAGATTTTACAAAACTATATCAGATTTATTACTTTTCGTTGGAACATCTTGATTTATCCAAACAATCTGTCGTTGATATACACTTTCGAGCTCGTGTTACTAACCCTCCTCCTGATATAGCTGGTCCACCACTTGTTCGCGGCGCCTACAAAGCAATCGCGGTTATACTCAGCGATAAAGCCATGTTACTTGAAGGTGGTAGTGGTCGAATGAGAGTCGTTGATGCACCAGTGGAAAATCTTTAATCATGTTATTTAAAAACACGAGTATTATCATAAAATGCCATATCAACACGTTAGTGTCAGTCTGACTCACGGTCAGATTAAAAACCTTCAATCAAATTCAGCAAAAAACTGCGGAATGAAAATATCACTAAAGCGAGATCTGATCACGGGTGGTCAAAATAAGCTATCATTATCAGAACGCAAGCTTAAACATTTCATCGACGCTAAACAATCAAAAACAGGCGTCAAACTCAATCTCTCTGCGGGTGCGGTTAAAGACTCAATTAAAACAGGCGGTATTTTTCCACTCCTCGCGGCTATTCCAGCGTTAATAGCTACTGCCGCGCCAGCCGTAGCAAAAGCAGCCGCGTTAGGTGCTGTTGGAACAGCTGCTGGAATGGCTCTAAAGAAAGCAACAGGAAGTGGATACAAAAAAAGGGACGCGGCTTAAGATTGCCAGGATCTCGTTGGGGAAGAGGTCTAAGTCTTCCACGTTAGACGTTCCAGCATCAAATTTTGATTTACTTGATGCTGCTAAACGATTAAAAATAAAAGCCTTTAGAGGTGTTTTCATGCGAGATCAATTACCAAAACAACCAAACAAACTCGAAACAGGTATTATTAATCTCGACGAACGTTGCGGACCTTGTACTCTTTGGGTATCATACGCGGTTGATCCACGTTAAATCGTTTATTTTGATTCATACGGGTTAGCTCCACCTGTTGAATTTATCAAGTATGTTGCACCACTTCACGCAAGAACCAGAGGTTCCAAAGTTTGGTATTCAACGCTACCCATACAAACAATGACAGATCCGCCAATATGCGGCCGTGAAGTAATTAATGTACTTGACGCTATATCAAAATCATCCAGGCCGCCACATAAAGTCGTGCATGATTATACAAGCAACCGATTCGTTTTAAACAACAGGTCTTATTATAATGGTTGATATATACGGAAGATCTTCCTCACGTGTTAAGAAAAGCCCAGCGACATTGATCTATCGAAGTACGCGACTAAGGATGACCTCGCTGATATTATGAACCTGGCTGGAGTTGACCCAGATGAGGTTGTTATTTTTCAGGATCGACATGGTAAACTAAAAAGCAGCAATATCAAATGGAATGATATAATTCGACGAGTACTTGGTGCAGTTACGGATAATATACCCGTGTTTACTGACAGCGGCAGAATCAGGGATTCAAGTATATCGTTTACAACCATCAGAAATCAAATTACGGCAGCTGTTGCTAATCGCGTAAAAAATACCGGTGACACAATGACAGGTGAACTTAGCATGAACGGAAATAAAATAGTAGTTTTAGGAGATTCAACATCCGGTGAAGATGCTGCAACGAAAAATTATGTTCACATTAGCTATGGTATCGTAGATAATAAATTATCCACGCTGCGAGCCGAATATGATGTTCACGTAGGCGCTTTTGGAAGATTTCAAAGAAATTTTCAAAAAACCGACGAATCCATAGATAAATTCTTCGGCACTCCGCACGCCATCGACATAAACCTCGTTGATATCAAAA
Source organism: Sinohyriopsis cumingii (assembly GCA_028554795.2). Lineage (NCBI taxonomy): Eukaryota > Metazoa > Mollusca > Bivalvia > Unionida > Unionidae > Sinohyriopsis > Sinohyriopsis cumingii. Next base: position 151,392,840 of record CM068828.1, on the reverse strand, counting down.
CTAACCTAGACACGATCAAACAAACACAGCAAAACATCGTAGCGGGAATTCCTGAAATCGTTAATAAAACCAATTTGATTAAAATTCCAGCCGGAATAACTTCCGGGCATATTACCAACATCGTATGCACGGTATCATCGGGATTTGCAACATGGTCGCAGCAAAATACTATCAAATATACTACAACAGTCACTGGCGTGTACAGGCTGTCTGTGTTTAGTGCTGCAAAATTTGAAATATTTACAACGTATCCATGGCGTCATTCAACTGATAAGTTTTCCGGGGTTGTATCTGTCATATTAAATAACGGAACCGAGGAAATATTTATTCTGGAAGCAGCTGATAAGAAATTAACTGAAACATCCTTCTGGTGGTGTTTGGAATTTGTAGCTGAAACACCTCAATTGGTTACGGCATAAAATATAATGAGTGCTATCGACGTTCAAGGATTTAGGTACAATCAAGCACGTGAATGGCAGGCAGCGTTGAAAGATCGAGTTGAACAATATACAGTTATCAGCGAGTCTCAATGATGGAATTATATCCGATTTTGATTTTTCAATGATGATCAGCGTATACAATTGCGCTGGTATTAAAGGTACGAGTCTCAATAATGACGGAATTACTGCAGCAGATCGTGACGAACACGACCCCGCACAAGACCACGATGATCTCGCTAAGCTCGATTAATCCTGAATTTAACATCAATTTTCCAACAGCAATTCGCGCGAATGAAATTGCACTAGCACAATTACGAGTATATTACAGCTGGCCAAATATCAGGTCAAAATCATTTAATGGTACACCAGCAAATAATTCGCTTGTATTTGCTGATAAAAGCAAACCCGATGGAACACCTGACTGGGTTGTTGTTAGAATACCAACTGGTAGTTATGAGGTCGAACAAATAAATGATGAATTTGCGCGTAGAATAAAATCAATAACAGGAAAAGAAGCCAAAATATCAATTAATGTTCATGAGCCTACGCTGTCCTCGACAATTGAAATAAACTCGCCTGATTATACCGTTGATATTTATCAGTCCACGATAAGATCCGTACTAGGATGGTCTGAAATATCACCACCGATAACACAGATACCACCAGAACCGAAAAAGTCTGATTATGTCACGGATAGGCAACATATCATTAAATTAATCCATCATACCGGGAACTACTACATAATTTAAAAAATAAATCACTGCTTAGCACATTTATCCATGGTATTGAGGCATGGACTTTTAAAAATCCGGGGGAAATAACTACTTTAGGTATTCGTCAAAGTGATATTGTTGAATATTTTCAGGAAATCAATCAAGAATGTAAAACACAACTAGATCAACTAAATCAATATTTTAACGAACATATTTTTGACATATCAGCGTCATCACGTGAAAAAATCATCACGCGTGTGGAAATATTAAATCAGCTTGTATCAGATATGGAATATTTTAATGACCGAATAGTTCAAGCTATGGTTAGTTTAAAAATTTTTGAAGGATCTAATGCAAAAGCATGGTTAGATAAATATAAATTAACAGAAGCCGATGTACCAAATTTTAAATTTCCCGGGTATAGTGTAGTTGAGTTAAGAAAATCTGTCAATGATGTCATTGATGAGTTCTTTCCTAAAATACTTAATGCATGGAAAAAAATAACTCCACCATCAACTGTTCTTAGATATAATAATGATCCACTCGGCGGCGGCAGGCACGTATCTCCGGGAATCGTTAATATAACGTCGACGGTCGCGGTTAATCTAGTTTGTGACGTAATCGAAGGAAGTTATCAATCAGATCTTGGAAAATCAAATCAGGCTCAACAAGGATACATCCTATACACGTTCACACCACAAGTTCCCCCTGGCGATTTGATCGTACAAGTACCAACCAATCCTGTTTATCTACGCACACATAATCAGTATTTGTCACGAATAAATTTCAAACTCACAGACCACCTTAATCGCTTAATTGACCTACGTGGAGAAGAGCTTGTAATAAATCTGTATGTGAAATGTTAATTAATCTAGTAATGTACCAGCACGTGAGGGTTTTTATACACTTGAAAACGCGCGTTTTCACAAAACACAGAGCAATTTAACGTTAATTTAGTTATTGATGAACACGGAAACGAGGATTTCTTATTAACACAAGACCAGTTAGATGAACTCCGTCGAGATCATTTGTAACAGAGATCAGGCACACTCCTGCATCGAAGTCGATTAACTTAAATAAATAAATATATCTAATGAGGTAATTCATCTTTTTTAAAATGTTTTTATTTTTTTCTGAAAATTTGATCATTTCACATAAATCTGAGTACCAACTCACCCATCAAAATTGCAAATTGCATAAATCTGAGTACCAACTCACCCATCAGAGTTATAAATTGCATAAATCTGAGTACCAACTCACCCATCAGAGTTATAAATTGCATAAATCTGAGTACCAACTCACCCTATCAGAGTTATAAATAAATAATAATTCAGAAATAAAATAATAATTCAGAAATAAATAATTTGTAAAATTATACTCAAAATTAAGAAATTTGTACAATTTTGTAAATTTGATGGGGTAAATGGTAGTCAAAATTAACAAACTTGTACAATTTTGTAAATTTGATGGGGTAAATGGTAGTCAAAATTAAGAAATTTGCACAATTTTGTAAATTTGATGGGGTTAATGGTAGTCAAAATTAAGAAATTTGTACAATTTTGTTAAATTTCAGTAAATAAATAAATTAATTCAGTAAATAAATAAATTTATTCAGTAAATAAATAAATAAATTCAGTAAATAAATAATTTGTAAAATTATACTCAAAATTAAGAAATTTGTACAATTTTGTAAATTTGATGGGGTAAATGGTAGTCAAAATTAAGAAATTTGTACAATTTTGTAAATTTGATGCGGTAAATGGTAGTCAAAATTAAGAAATTTGCACAATTTGTAAATTTGATGGGGTTAATGGTAGTCAAAATTAAGAAATTTGTACAATTTTGTTAAATTTCAGTAAATAAATAAATTAATTCAGTAAATAAATAAATTTATTCAGTAAATAAATAAATTAATTCAGTAACTAAATAATTTGTAAAATTATACTCAAAATTAAGAAATTTGTACAATTTTGTAAATTTGATGGGGTAAATGGTGGTCAAAATCAAGAAATTTGTACAATTTTGTTATACTTTGTGAAATAATTAAGAAATTCTTCATTTTGATGGGGTAAATGGTAGTCAAAATTAAGAAATTTGTACATTTTTATGTTTTTGATGGGGTAAATGATAGTCAAAATTAAGAAATTTGTACAATTTTATGTTTTTGATGGGGTAAATGGTAGTCAAAATTAAGAAATTTGTACAATTTTGTTAAAATTTCAGTAAAAAAAAAACAAATTAATTCAGTAAATAAATAAATTAATTCAGAAATAAATAATAAATCTGAGTACCAAGTAGCCCATCAAAATTATGAATAAATAATAATAATTCAGAAAAAATAAATAATAATTCAGAAATAAATAATAAATCTGAGTACCAACTAGCCAATCAGAGTTATAAATTGCATAAATCTGAGTACCAACTAGCCCATCAAATTCAGAAATAAATAATAGTTCAGAAAAAAATAATAATTCAGAAATAAATAATAATTCAGAAATAAATCTAAGTACCAACTAACCCATCAAAATTACAAATTGTATAAATATGAGTACCAACTCACCCATCAAAATTGCAAATTGCATAAATCTAAATACCAACTAACCCATCAAATTCAGAAATAATCTCAGAATAATATTTCTGATCAAAGATCTCAGTCATCTTCATCGGAATTACTACTTTGGATCGTTTCACCAACTAGGTTACTCGCTAACATAATTTTTCTTAATAGTCTTATGCGAGTACTAATTGTTTTCTTTTCCTCGTACTCGTGGGATAACAGCGATCTAATTCTTTCCACTGCGGCTGAGAGAGGAACGAATTCCTTCACCTGATTGTCTTCTACGGTAGCTAGCGACTGAAACATTGCCGCCTGAATCCGTTTCATGAGCTTATATTCAGATGATAGTGTGTGTATTCCTTGGTTTTTACGTTCTTGTAAAATCTCAAAATCAGAAAATATTTTTTCAGGATTTAGTTCATTAGATATATTAATTCCATCTTTTTCCAATATTTTAACAGCAACAATTACATCATTGATATTTTCGTAGTTCATTATTTAGTATATATATATTTAAAATAAAAAATTATCCCTATAGAACTCCTAGCGAGTGTTTAGCGAGTTCGTCGGGATGTTTCAAGGACAGCACAAACATATATTATGAAATGTGAACCTCTATTCGAGTCTTTTAGCAGGTTTAAGTATGCAATGAATGAAAGACAGTACAACCAAGAACTCATAGCTTGCCATCGCATTCTATCAAGTTCATCAGGCACACGAAATATTCCTTCTACGAGAGCTTCTAACCCGTCAAACAACGGTCTAGAGGCCCAAGAAAGGGGACGGCACAAACATATATTATGGATGAACCTCTATTCGAGTCTTTTAGCAGGTTCATTGAGTATGAAATGAAATGAATGAAATGAATGAATGAATGAATGAAATGAGATGAAATATATATAATGAGATGAAATGAATGAATGAAATGAATGAAGGAGGCCATTTTCTCCGCTCAACAGAACCACCTACCCCAATAATCAACCCGTAGGTAATACAAAACATGTATTAACCACCGGTGATATGTGGTTTGGGTGGTTCTGAGAGCGGAGAGGGGCTGGCGGAGCCCCAATTAATTATAAAAATCGCTAATATGCGTACCCACCCGACCAATTGTCAGTCATGGGATATGATCCTGGACCGTGAGCGTCACAGTCCAATACGATACGGATTGAGCTATCGAATTCATCTAACACTATATGTTTCGGAAGTTAATATATAGCTACAGCATTTCTGAATTAAAACAGCGGAATAGTTTCTACATTTAAATAACTGTTTCTACATTAAAATAACGGTTTCTGAATATATCTGTATTATAACAGCGTTTTTCGTAACAGACTGCAAATACAAACCTGCGTATCAGTCCTAAGCGGTATGAATACACCTGCATATCGAGTTGTGCATAACAACGGTTTATAAGCAGATTGTAAATGCAGCATGTTCTGCCTACAACTACTTGCGGATCAATAACAACGGTCAAGTTACCTCAGTTTCTCGCTATGCTGTATGATGGGAAATTTCTATTTTGTAAGTTAGAAACCATAAATATACTTCTACGAGTAATTAATTACGACGTAAATGGTTAATCTGACCATAAAAATCGGAAATTTACGAAGAAAACTATATATTACAAAGTAATCTCCCTTTTGCATAATTAAAAATTCAGTAGTATAAGGGGACATACAGCGACTCCAAATAATAAATATAATTGGAGGTGGTTATGATAGTTAATAATGTGGTGATGATAATTATTGATACTGAAAGATGATTTTCTGCTTATATTTCTTTGAGAAAGTAGACTTGGTTATATTTTCTGCGACGTATTTTACAACACGCGAGTTAATATCAAAATATTTCGCAGCCGCGTTGATAGACTGAGATATAATTTCTTTGCCAGTTTCTGTGTTTGTAGCCTTGATCACTCTTCTAGAAACTGTCTTACATCTTCCAGTATTACCACGTGCAGAGTTCACGCTTTGCGTGACAACACGAAGGTTGGATAAGGAGTTGTTCTGAGGATCCCCGTCAATATGATCAATAACAAAACCATCTTCGATCAATCCGTTGAAACACTCGTATGTGAAACGATGACAGAGATAATTTTTCCTTCCAGCAGTAAACATTAGATATTAATGACAAAACCAACCGGTCTTTTAAGCATACAATTTCTGATCATACCATAAATATTTGATTCGTAGTTTGTTACGACAGGATGTGGGATAAATATATTTTGCTCCATATATGCAATAATATTATTTGTTTAAATCATTGTTTGTCTGAAATCTTGATATATAATCCTCCACGGATTTTATAGCGTTTTCACGATTATTATTTTTTTTGTCATAATATCTTTTAAGCTCTCTGAACCGTTTTCCCCCGCACTTTCCACATAATTTTGTTTTTCCTCGCACTCCAATACCACACCGCAGACATGGTATTGGTCGTAGACTTCCTCGCCGTATGCCCTGTAAGTGCATCCAACAAAATTCACCTCTACAGGATTTGCTGCATCCATTTACTGAACCCACCATGAGCCATCTGCATTGAGACATTGTATACATAATATTTTAATTTAAATACTTGTCTGAAATATAGAATGAACGAATTCGATAGATTATCCCGAATAAAGCCCTGGAGCGTGGATAAATTAAACCTCGACAGAATATCTCCAGACTTACCAGTACGAGATCTGGTTGATCCGAAAAATAAAAGTTTGATTAATAAAATTCACGACGCCAAGAAAGAATTTCACACAGATGGTGCATCTCATGTCTGGTCAACGTTCAAGATTATACGCGACAAAAATATCATTAACGCTACGATGAACGACAAACGAGCAGCAATTATCATTAACTATCTTGATAATCGCAAGTATCTTTTCAGAATAAAATTCGTCGTGTTGACAGAAACAAATGATTGGATTATCCGTGACAAATATGATCCTGTCCACGGTAATAAACAGACTGTAGTACTAAGTAAAGATTCCAAACCAGGTCTATTGACAGGTATTGCCAAACCGTATTATGAACGAGCATATCCTGTGACCGCGGTTATTTATGGAATCTATGTGATGAATGAAAAACCTAGCGTTGATAAACTAGCGCCGATGAAATTTTCAAAAATAAATTGTGTAGCTGAACGAGTAAAAGAACATTTTACCGTTTCGACTCGTGGAAACGGTCTAACGGATAAAAGACGTAAAATAATAAATACGTGGGGAGAAATGGTTAACGATACTGGTGCGTCTATTAAAGATGTCGCTGAGTTAGGAAAAAAATTAAAATTTCCAATAACCGTAGCGACGATAACAGGAGAAATTTTGTATGAATCAAAATATAGATCAAAAGGAGCTTCGATCGAAATTATTGATCATAACGCACACGCGTGGACTAACGCAGTAACAATATTTCACGAGATCGAACTGTTAAATGTTATCCCATAGATAATACTGATGGAGGCATGTTTGATTTGATTAACGAAATAAGTAAGAACGATCCTGTGTCAGTATGGTTATTTCAGTCTTGCGTGGAAGAAAATAATCAATTTGATCAGTTTGTGAGACCAAATTTGCGTATTTATCGAACAAATCCTCTTCACGAGAAAATGAAAAATCTTGCACTGCAATATACTGATGACACTGACGAATTATTGAGCAACTGTTTTACTGTTCCGTCAGTTGCGGCTCATTTTGCTAGAAAGAAAAATTCGTGGAAACCAACTCGGTTTGATTTTCTAAATGGCATAGTATCCAGTTGTGTCGAATATGGACACGGCGGACTATGGAATACTAAATACGATCACAGAGATGTTATTTCAGTTGATATGGTTGCGTGTTATCCCGGAAGTTTTTCTTGGATACGGAGATTGTTCTGTGCATTTTGAGCGATTCGGTCATCCGACGCACGAAATGACGCGAGTATCGATAAATGGACCATTACCGGATTTTGACCTGACTGGATTTGCTCCTATCGAGTCATTCGAAATGTCTAAAGGACTCCATGCAATTTGTTATGTTTGGTTTGGAAAACATTTTTCAGAAAAAATGTGGACACCAATAGTACTATTACGGTATATGCTTGATTGCACGATGTTAATATCGCTGACGATCAGCGAAGCAATTATATCATATCGAAAACAAACCGAAGTTTGGTTACCACATTCGGATGAAACCGATTCGAAGGACCTTGGTAGAAAAATAATTGGCAAATTTACCCAAGGAGCAGCATATGATCACAGACGACGTTGTACAAGATTGATCATGGACGACGCTGAGTTAGATTTTATAATCGCTGATACAACGAGCAAGAACACGTTTGTAAGTCGAGAAACAGCTTTCTTGTCAAATGGAAATAAACTAGGTACCATTGTGAGCTACATGGACGGTGAGTCACCTCAGTATACTCATTTAAGATCATCGATGCTCGCGTATGTTTCAATAAATCTATTATCGATGATAAATAAGGTTTCTACGCATGCCGTCAGAGTTGCTACCGATTCGTTTTATATAAGTAAAAAACATTCAATAATGTTAGAAAAATTAAACATAGGCACTTATGCATCGTGTGGTTCGTGAAGAATAAAAAAAGAATATATGCTCGATTATTCCGAATCCGCTGATGTTGCGGTTAAAGATATTTACTGTAAAAAATATCAAACGTTGACAACTTCGTTGTTACCATCGGCATACGATCCAATAACTAGACACAAAACAGTTTATCTAAACGGACCTGGGGGTTCTGGTAAAACCACTCGAGCTATCGAACTATTTCAGAATTCAGATATGATCGTGCTAACACCCACACATATACTCGCGCGAGAGATGAGACAACGCGGTCTTAATTCCTATACTTATCACAGTTTTTTTCGATGGAAGGGTGATACATGGACATCTTTAAGGATGGGAGAGAAATACATTCCAAGGATTATAATATGGGATGAAATATGCACTGTACCGCTAGAAACATTAAAAACATTTCTTGATTGGATGTTAACAAGAAATACCGCTGTGATAATGTGCGGCGATCACGGTCAACCACCACCTGTAGCTGGACCATCTCCACATGATTGGCTGAAAAAATTCGTTGATCACGCTGAAGAAATAACTGATGATCATAGAGCACTTGATGCAGCGTTGAAGGAATTTAAAAAATTAATCAGACTACAACCGAATAAAATACAATGTGAAGTAATGCGCGAGATAATTTCAGAAACACCCATGAAAGACTTTCTGCAAACGTGGCGACCAAACGATTTGATAGTTGCAAGTAGAAAGATAGTTTGTGATACACTTCAGCGGGAGTTGTTTCAGTTACAACGAGAAAAGTTTCCAACGTTGTCAGTTCCATTATGTTATCGACCAGCAGACACGCGACGGCAAAATATCGACGTTGATATACCAGGAGAGTCAAAGAGGAAACATAATCTTGTATTGAATGATATTGTTGCAGTCGACGTTGATGTTGTTGAAGATGCTCTACGTGCTGATAAATCCCCGTGGACGCTCGGATACGCGATGACGATTCATTCATCTCAGGGATTAACTATTCTTGCTACAGTTGTTTGGATCGTTGATGATCACATCGAATGGTCGAACATGGTTTATCTTGCAGTGTCTCGAGTTAGAAAAATATCTCAATTGAGACGGATCGTCATGGACTAGTCAGTGATTAGTGATGATGATGTTGACGGTGATATAATAAGAAAAAAATTATCTGGTTATAAACAGTGTGATAAAAAATAAACGCAATTTTGATCCTGATGTTGATTTTATTAATGCGCTGAAACAACAACAGAATAATCATTGTGCAAGTTGTAATTGTATAATGTTATGGCGGTATCTGAAAAATGATCCAAGACAATTTACCATAGATAGAAAAAATAACAATCTTGGTCATACACGAGAAAATATCATGTTGACCTGTCTTGAATGTAATCGACGTCAGGGTGCTGGCACCCTTGGTGCCAGTTAAGTGATTTTGGTGGTAATTGTGTATCCGTGGGGATTACTTGTAATTGTTCACGTACAAATCCGCGTTGAGGAGCAGCCGAATCTAGTCTATAGATTGCGGATCTACCTGAGGATCTAGTTACGGTGGATATCTTATGTGTGGTAACACTCCAAATAGGATCAGTCGCTCTTTTTTTAGCACCTTCGAGTTCGCCCGGCTCATATAAATACCTTACAGTGATATTACCTAATAATGGTTGTGCTGAAAGATCACGTCGTTGTGTAGGTATGTGTGCGCTTGCAATTGCATTAATAGGTTTCATGTTGGTTGTTCGAGTTACTTCATTATTTAACGCTGCTATCACATTTGGTAATCTTGCCACCCATTCACGAGATCTTTTATCCTGAATCAATTCCTTCGCGTACTGATATCCAAATAACCGCTCGGCAAGTGTTCGATTAAATCGCTCAACAATTGCCTGATCACGATGAATTGCAGTATGTCCTCGTCGTATTTTGGTATTATGTTGTTTCATCAACGATGATACTGGACCAAGAAATTCCTTGCCAGGATCAACCTGTAGCAGCTGTGGCCATCGCAGACCACCTCGTTGATAAATTCGTTTAAATGCGTCGGCTACTTCAGCAGCTGTTTTAGTCGCTAACGGTTCTGCTTCTTTATATCTACTTACAACATCAACAACAGTTAGCGCGTATTTATACGTTTTTCTACGTACAGTATCATACGGTAAAAATAAAATATCAGCTTGATGAACTTCATTAGGAACACTGACACTGAAATGTGCAAATTGAATTTGCTTAGGACGTGGTAGATAAATTTGCCATATTGCCTGCGTGGACAACCACGTTTTAGCAGCAGAATGTTTAACTGCTGCTGCATCAGCGAGTTTACTAATTGCTGCTTTACCCTTCCAGTATCCAATTGGTGAATAAAAAATCGATTCTATTATATATTACCAGCCCCTAGCGCTAATTTACTTTTCATCGCAGATCTTACTAACCAATTAGCTAATGATTCTTTGATATTTTTATTTTTTATGGAATTTAATGCATGAATTAATTTCACATCTGCAATATGCCTATCTTGTAGATTTTTACTCTTATAAGCTACATCATGAACATGACAAGCTCGATCAATAGCGTTTACTGGTTCCTCGCCTGGTTTTGGTTGATCCTGATTATCAAGCCTGATATCGAGTCGAGTACCAGGACCGCAATAATTATATCCTGGTAGATGTTTTTCTCCGCTGTATTTAGCCCATGGAGCACCTGGAAACTTTGACATCAAATTAGCAATATCACCACCGCGCCTATTATGTAAAAACGAAAATTTCTTTCTACCGCATACAGAACATTTTCCACCATACGCTATTTTTTTTTTTTTTTTTTTTTTTTTTGTTATAACCGTAGCTAAATCAGTGGTTGGAGTTTTAACTTTACAGCGTAAACAATATAAATTCATGTTATAATATATATGGATATAATTGATTTCTCAGCAACTCGGCAGCGAGAGCCAGTTAAACACCATCCTGCACTACCGAATTCCATCAGAATGATTATCATGGAACCATCTGGATCGGGTAAGACGCAATTATTACTTAATCTGATAATGAGATTGTTGAAATGGGATAAGTTGTATTTGGTAGCACCATCCGCTGATGATCAACGATGTTATGAAGTACTTAAAGATTTTAACGAAAACGCGCGATTACTGGACGAAAATAATGATGTTATAGAGTTTATAACAGATATTGATGAAGCACCGTCCGTTGATGTTTTAAACGGATTTATTAATAATTTACTTGTGTATGATGATGTGATGCTAGATAAACAGTCAAATCCAGCTAGGATTTTTTCCCGTGGTAGACATAAAAATACCGATGTTATTTATGTTACTCAACGATACACACAAATACCAAAAGTGATCAGAGATAACTGTAATATTTTAGTTGTGTTTAATGGCGTAGACACACACACGTTGCGAAATATTCATCAAACCTGGTGCAGCGATGACATGGATATAATTAAATTCAGAAACTTCTTTTCACGAGCGCAAACTACTCCGCACGGGTTTATAACAATAAATTTGCACGATCCTAGAACAAGATATCGTATTGGACTTGATAAAATATTTGGATAAATGAATAGCAGCAGAGGGGGCGATGACCTCAAGTTGGTTCATTTGACGAGTTTTCAGATCAGGAAAATAAATGGTCTAATTAACCGGAGACCTCAATTTGTTTAGACAATCATTTATTTCAAGCAAATGTTCAGCTCGAAATATTTTTTGAGTTAGAAGCCTTATTTTGGGTTTTGGACCCTCCTAAGGTCGGTCTGTTCGCCCCCTCTGCTGCTTATGCACAAGAAGGAGATTACTCTGCAGGCTAATGAATACTAAAATCGATACTTATAGGAAACAAAACGGCCATTTGTTGAACATTTTTCAGTTATATAACTGTAGCTTTAGAAAATATTATGCACAGTTCACTGTGTTTATTTTCGAGTATCATTTGCTTATTCTTAGTGTGCAAGCTTGGTGAAATGGTTTGTCTATGTATAATTTGAACACCAATGTCATCCCTAGCATTGACCTACGAGGCGTTATTATCCATTCATATTACGATTCAATTTCTTAAACGCTGCTATGCATTCATTTAATGATTCAATTACTGAAACGTCATTATCCATTCATTTAACGATTCAATTCATTAAACCTCGTTAACCGGTTATTTCAGGATTCTTTAGACGTCATTATTCATTTTTATTCGGACTGTGTCCTCATGGGTTTTCTTTTATTTAAACAGTTCCTTTATAATGTTCCAACAGCGCTGATTTTCTTTTTTGTAGGAAATGTGTATTTAGTATAGGTTACTGCATTCGTACGGGAAAATATGAACGAGTTTTGGGATGGAATACTGCACGACCTTGAGAGTGCAGTATATACTTCCGACTAAACGACATCATATTTTCCCATACAAATGCAGTAACCGTTTTATTATATGCTCATTTTTTAAATTCTACCTAAGGTTTAATTATATAAACAACATACACTACAAGAAACAACGTAAATGAATGTATGCCGCATTTCAAACTAAATACACAAGCGCAAATTCATCACTACACAAATCAACATTATTACTGCGCACATAACTCCGCCCAGATTAATTTGAACATAGACGCGCACTCGACATAACTTTAGAAAGTAAATGGCTTGTCTAGTGAAAATTGAAATTTGGATTCGTATTGTGAATGAATGTGCATTGCAACAACTTTTCCATTTGATCTGGAATAAATAGATTTTGGTATATTTCTCGATTATAGGAAATTTCGTGATTATTGACTGGATTTATATATGACGATTGCGCATGTAATACATGAGATTGAAGCTACGGAGAAGCGTATTGACATCTGCAAATGTGTTTCTGTTCCTGTCATTGAATGTTTAAAATCATAATGTGGGAAAAATATGAAGTCTTTCAATTGCAATTATCAAAAAGACGCTATGGAATTTAATGCTTGTTTCATTTTGAGTGCAGTAAAGAGGATTCAATTGCAGTTATCATCGAAATTATAGCACAATTTCGAAATGTTTAATCCAGATTGAAAACCTATGACATGGCTGATGTAATTCAGATTTGCAGAATGAAGAAAATACATTTTGAGGAAATTCAGTATGTAAAACTGTAAGTATATTTTATTTTGCCATTCTTATCACCAGGTAAAGAAGAGAGTATATGGCTTTTCACTTGTACGTTATTTGTAAGGACCTTATTTTGAGTCTGTTATATACTGTAGCTAGCCTTAATCCGTAACATTGTATCAACGCGGATTGTGCCAAAACAGCTGGTACGCGGGATTCCACGAAACATATGTTTTAGTTCATTCAGAAACAAATTTAAACAACCAACACGTAAAGAGCCTCTTACGTGAGTATACATCGCTTGTGTAGAAATCAAAAATGCTGGTGTCTGCGACAATTGTTTGTTTACAATAAAAGTAGTTCCTTTATGCACATGAATGCTATATGTGTATTGTCGCGCGAGTTCAGTATCGGTTAATACCGAACGATTCTGCCAAGGTAAAGTTAACGGGGGAAAAATGAGCATATAATAAAGACAAAATATTTGATGTTCTTAAAGCCTTGTTTAAAATATTATTGCAGCAAATAAGGAGTCTAGAAGCACCTTACTACCCAATGAATCAAGCATCGTCAACACTTACTTGAGGCTGGCTTGATTTTGATCTTATCCCTATTTGCAGGGACCTGAAGACAACATCTTTGTGAACGAAAAGGTCATATAATACGCTAATAAGTTTCCAATACTAAAAACATAACTATCATGCATTCTTGGAACCCCGCAAATATATTATCGTGGATTGACCCTTCAATAACCAAGCCATTAAAAAGTTGTTTCTGTATCCATTTTCCATACTCCGTGAATCAAAATATTTTGTCCGCAGGCACTTTCCATACTCCAATAAGCACACTCCATAATCGATGAATCAAACGTTGTATCTGATGGCAGTCTTCATACTCCATGTAACAAACATTTTTTTCTGATGGCAGTCCTCATACTCCATGTAACAAACGTTTTGTATGATGGTAGTCTTCATACTCCATGTAACAAACATTTTGTCTGATGGCAGTCTTCATACTCCATGTAACAAACGTTTTGTATGATGGTAGTCTTCATACTCCATGTAACAAACATTTTGTCTGATGGTAGTCTTCATACTCCATGTAACAAATATTTTGTCTTCTTCATACCCCATGTAACAAACATTTTGTCTGATGGCAGTCTTCATACTCCATGTAACAAACGTTTTGTATATGGTAGTCTTCATACTCCATGTAACAAACATTTTGTATGATGGTAGTCTTCATACTCCATGTAACAAACATTTTGTCTGATGGTAGTCTTCATACTCCATGTAACAAACATTTTGTCTGATGGCAGTCCTCATACACCATAAATCAAACGTTTTGTCTGATGGCAGTATTCATACTCCATGTAACAAACATTTTGTCTGATGACAGTCTTCATACTCCATGTAACAAACATTTTGTCCGCAGGCACTTTCCATACTCCAATAAGCACACTCCATAATCGATGAATCAAACGTTGTGTCTGATGGCATTCTTCATACTCCATGTAACAAACCTTTTGTATGATGGTAGTCTTCATACTTCAGGTAACAAACGTTTTGTATGATGGTAGTCTTCATACTCCATGTAACAAACATTTTGTCTGATGGCAGTCTTCATACTCCATGTAACAAACATTTTGTCTTCTTCATACTCCATGTAACAAACATTCTGTCTGATGTCAGTCTTCATACTTCATGTAACAAACGTTTTGCATGATGGTAGTCTTCATACTCCATGTCACAAACATTTTGTCTGATGGCAGTCTTCATACTCCATGTAACAAACATTTTGTCTTCTTCATACTCCATGTAACAAACATTTGTCTGATGGCAGTCTTCATACTCCATGTAACAAACGTTTTGTATGATGGTAGTCTTCATACTCGATGAACATTTAATGGATCTAATGACTGGGTAAATTGTGTTCTTTTGAAAAGGAGCCAAAATTGTCCTAGAATTTGCGTTGTAAACAAGGAATTAAAGCATTATCTCAACATATGTATAAGTGTGTGGGTATGTGGGTCTGTGTGTATGGATAGTTGAGTCTACGTGTGCGTATATGTGTATGTCTGTATATTTGTGTGTGTAAGTGGGTGTATGTTTGTGTGTCTGTGGGTTTATATGTGTGTGTCTGTCTGTCTGTGTGTGTGGATATGGGTATATGTCTTGGTGTGTCTGTGGGTCCACGCATGTTTATATCTCTGGGTTGTTGTTTTTGTTGTAGGGTTTAACGCCATTTTTCACCACACGATACCCTATACATGGCGGACGGTATTTATGGTGGAGGAAGAACCCGCGAAAACCCCAGAAAGAACCACCGACCCACGCGAAGCTACTGCCAAGCTTTCTAACGTACCGACATTGGCTGAATCCGAGACTCAAATCCACGCCGACAGAGATGAGATGGCAGTGGTCCGTAACGGAGAGCACTTTAGACCACTCGGTCTCTGGGATATTGTGTGTGTGTTTGTGGGTCAATGTATGTGTCTCTTTGGGTCTATCTATGTGTGTCCGTGGCTCAATGCGTGTGTGTCTGTATGTCAATGTGTGTGTGTCTGTGAGCATAAATGTGTGTGTATGTGGGTTAATGTATGTGTGTTTGTGGGCCTATTTATGTGTGTGTGTCTGTGGGAGCAGCAGAGGGGGCGAACAGACCGACTTTGGAAGCGTCAAAAAACTGAAATAAGGCTTCTAACTAAAAATATTTCGAGCTGAACATTTGCTTGAGGACTCCGGTTAATTAGAAAACTCGCGAGATTACAAAAAACGAACCAACTTGAGGTCATGGCCCCCTCTGCTACTATTAATTAAATCATTATGTTATAATAAAATGGTATATCCGGAATCTCATACTGCAAGGATAGCTCGAGAACGATTAGAAGCAATCAAAAAATTTCTTCCTGTCAGAGACTCATTCAGAGAAAACTTACGAGCGCAACAACAAGCACGAGTTGAGTACGAAGAAGACATTGAAAAACTATTTAAACCCGTCACTACAACTACTAAGAAAGCTGCAGCGGCTGCTGAAAAACTATATGGGGAGATATTGCGGAGGAAGATGAGAAGAGAAAAAAGGGTATTTTTTCCAGTATTAGAACAAACTGCAGCGCAGACTGAAAAATAGCAGCGAGAACTAAAAAAACAGAAAGGATTTTACGAGATCTTCCAACTGACATAGCTGCAGCTCAACCTCCACCCGTTGGTGAAGAAATACTTGAAGGTATTGGAAAACTTCGTACTGAGATAGGTGATATGAAATATCGTGAATTAATAAAACCAGAAGAAGAGGAACACAATGAAAGGGAAATGATTATGCTGAGCAATAAATTTACCAAGGGGGGTATCAGATTCATAAAAGAAATTAGGGATATTGATATCTTATCAAAACTTGCAGCAGAAAGTAAGGATAAAAAAAGAACAACTTTTAAAACCTGAATATAGTTCGGCTCGTATTAGTAATCCCGAAATCTGGTATAAATGGATATATCGTTTATATTACAATAAAGATAGAGTTTATTCCAATGATGAGGTATATAATGATTATCGCAAAAAAATAGACATGTATCTTGCACAAAAAGAATCAAAAATATCACAATCTCTCAGAACAATAAGTGAGGAAGAAGAAGTATTGCCCTCAGGACTATTTAAGAAAACAACAGAAGAAAGATCACCCTTAAGACTATTTAAGAAAATAACAGAAGAAAGAGCTACTGGCAGTGGTTTGGGAAATAATTTTGTTTGTCCTAATAATATCCTCAATGACGTGTCACGGTTAAAAGTTCTCATAGGGGAAAAACGTGCCGGAAATAACTCAACAGAAATTGTTAATGAAATATCTAATATTTGTCGAAGATTATTTCAAGGCGGTATTATGGATCGCAGCATTTATCGTTCCCTTATTGATGAAATTGCTGATGATTATCACAGCGACTAAACAATTAATTAATCAGTATATAAAAATGATTATACACACTGCTCAACGTGGACCGATCATGGTCGGGGTAGTAAACTCACGACTGCCAAATTACAAAGTAATTTACGGAGTTGGACATGTTGATGTTGTTCAGGGTCTATTTAGAAGGATGGCTCCAAAAGTAATACTGATTGCAAAACAATTAGAGATGAAGGCTATTGAGGCTGTTCGTGAAAAAGCTCCTGCTGCAATTGTCAATGTTGCTGGTAAGGCGTTCCCGGCGATCAAAGATAGACTAGCACGATTAATAAGACGAAAACAACAACCACCAGTGAAACTGGCAAGTACTGAGGTTATGCCAGCAAATGTCAGTAAAATAATAAATCAGGCTGCAAATCAAAAACTAGCGGAATTATCTGAAGAAGCAGAAAGAAATATAACAGCAAATTTAATTACAGGAAGAGGTCTTCGTCGACGATGATAATTTTAGATCACCATTTGGAAAAATGGTAATTACAATAAAATGTTTAAACGTATATCCGACCCAGCATTTGACATGGATGCACCGGTCCTCAAAGATGAATCGGTACGTGATTATCAATTTTATTCCTATGAAGTAAGACAACCAAATCAGCGGGGGAGAATCGAATTACAGGTTCATGATACAAGTAGATATTTTTTACCCGCTGAGGCGTTTATTGAAGTAGAAGGTAGACTTGTAACGAATGTTGTAGCTAATACGCCATATGGTACCAATTTGTGTGTTGGTTTTGTCAACAACGGGATTATGGCACTGTTTGATAGCGCCACATACATGATTGATGGAAAAAATATTGAATCAATTTAGAAGGATGTCGATGTTGCTACAACAATAATTGGTCTAGCGAGATATTCTGATGATTACACAATATCAGCCGGTCCAACAATGATGTTTGTTATAGATATTACTAACCACGCTGATCATGTTCAGTATATTAAAATACAAACACCACGAGATACGGCAGATGTTAATCAACCAGTTCATTTTGAACACGCAGACAGACCAGGTGCTGCTTTTGATATTATAAAAAATGTTAATGCGAATTACAACCTAGGATTTGCAACACGCCGAGCAGCGTTGTCAGGAAATAATAGAAATTTTTCATGCGCAATTCCATTGTCTCACATCTTTGGATTTTGCAGAAATGTTAGAAAGGTCATCTTTGGAGCTAAACACACAGTTGTGCTCGTAAGAAAAGGTGATGATAATGATGCAATCTGGCGAGGTGCTGGTGTTGCTGATGGTAAAGTAAATATATCAAAACTTTCATTGTGGATGCCAGTAATGATTCCATCTATTGTTGAAGAACAAACATTACTCTCTTTTATGGATCAAGGTGGTAAATCATTGCTATCATGGTTAACAGTAACCACAGATGCTGCTCCAAGTTCTGTTAATGGTTTATTCACATGCAATATAGCATCACAGCAAGGTGTTTCTGCTCCACGACATATTTTTATTGCGCTGCAAGATAATGCTCGGACTGATAATCAGGAACATTCACATATGATATTCGACAACCTTGGAGTTAATGAAGTTTCCTTGCGGATAAATGGACATCAAGAACCAGCTGAGGATATATTGTTAAATTTTGATCAAAATCACGTAGCGCGTGCATATCATCATTTGATGTCATTTATGGGACGTGATCAAAACGTGGATACTGGGCTGCAAATATCACAGTTAGATTTTACAAAACTGTATCAGATTTATTACTTTTCGTTGGAACATGTTTATTTATCCACGCAATCTGTCGTTGATATACACTTTCGAGCTCGTGTTACTAACCCTCCTCCTGATATAGCTGGTCCACCACTTATTCGCGGCACCTACAGAGCAATCGCGGTTATGCTCAGCGATAAAGCCATGTTACTTGAAGGTGGTAGTGGTCGAATGAGAGTCGTTGATGCACAAGTGGAAAATCTTTAATCATGTTATTTAAAAACACGAGTATAGTCATAAAATGCCATATCATCATGTTAGTGTCAGTCTGACTCCTGGTCAGATTAAAAACCTTCAATCAAATTCAGCAAAAAACTGCGGAATGAAAATATCACTAAAGCGAGATCAGATCACGGGTGGTCAAAATAAACTATCATTATCAGAACGCCAGCTTAAACATTTCAGCGGCGCTAAACAATCAAAAACAGGCGTCAAACTCAATCTCTCTGCGGGTGCGATTAAGGATTCGGTTAAAACCGGTGGTATTTTTCCACTTCTCGCGGAGATTTCAGCGTTAATAGCTGCTGCCGCTCCAGCCGTAGCAAAAGCAGCCGCGTTAAGTGCTGTTGGAACAGCTGCTGGAATGGCTGTAAAGAAAGCAACAGGAAATGGATACAAAAAAGGGACGCGGCTTAAGATTGCCAGGATCTCGTTGGGGAAGAGGTTTAAGGCTTCCACGTTAGATGCTTCAGCATCAAATTTTGATTTACTTGATGCTGCTAAACGATTAAAAATAAAAAGCTTCAGAGGTGTTTTTATGCGAGATCAATTACCAAAACAACCGAACAAACTCGAAACAGGTATTATTAATCTCGACTCGAATTCAGGACCTGGTACTCAATGGGTATCATATGCGGTTGATCCACGTGGAATCGTTTATTTTGATTCATATGGGTTAGCTCCACCTGTTGAATTTATCAAGTATATCGCGCCACTTCACGCAAGAACCTCTGGTTCCAGAGATTGGTATTCAACGCTACCCACACAAACAATGACAGATCCACCAATATGTGGCCGTGAAGTAATTAATGTACTTAACGCTATATCAACATCATCCAAACCACCACATAAAGTCGTGCAAGATTATACAAGCAACCGCTTCGTTGCGCGTAAAGCGTTTTAAACAGATCTTAGATCCGAAGGATCTTATATAATGGTTGATATTTACAGAAGAAGATCTTCTTTACGCGTTAAGAAAAAGTCCGATGACATTGATCTGTCGAAGTATGCGACTAAGGATAACCTCGCTGATATTATGAACCTGGCTGGAGTTGACCCAGATGAGGTTGTTATTTTTCAGGATCAACATGGTAAACTGAAAACGAGCAATATCAAATGGAATGATATAATTCGACGAGTACTTGGTGCAGTTACGGATAATATACCCGTGTTTACTGACAGCGGCAGAATTAGGGATTCAAGTATATCATTTACAACCATCAGAAATCAAATTACAGCAAGTGTTGCTAATCGCGCGAAAAATACCGGTGACACAATGACAGGTGAACTTAGCATGAACGGGAATAAAATAGTAGTTTTGAGAGATCCAACATCCGACGAAGACACAGCAACAAAAAAATACGTTTACGTCAACTATGGCACCTTTGACGGTACATTATCCACGTTGCGGGCCGAGTATGACGTTCACGTAGGCGCTTTTGGAAGAATTCGAAGAAATTTTCAAAAAACCGATGATGCCATAGATAAATTCTTCGGCACTCCGCACGCCATTGACATAAAACTCGTTGATATCAATACTAGCCTAGACACAACTAAAAAAACACTTGAAGATGTCGTAGCGGGGATTCCGGAGATCGTTAATAAAACCAGTTTGATTAAAATTTCAGCGGGAATAACTCCCGGGCATATTACCAACATCGTATACACGGTATCATCGGGATTCGCAACATGGTCGAAGCAAAATAAAACTATCAAATATGCCGCAACATTCACTGGCGTGTACAGGCTGTTTGTGTTTAGTGCTGCAAAATTTGAAATATTTACAACGTATCCATGGCGTCATTCAACTGATAAGTTTTCCGGGGTTGTATCTGTTGTATTAAATAGCGCAAACGAAGAAATATTTATTCTGGAAGCAGCTGATAAGAAATTAACCGCAACATCTTCCTGGTGGTGTTTGGAATTTGTAGCTGAAACACCTCAATTATATACTGCATAAAATATAATGAGTACCTCAATCGACGTTCAAAAATTTAGGTACAATCAAGCGCGTGAATGGCAAACGAACTTAAAAGATGGAGTCGAACAATATACAGTAAAAATAAAAAAGTATCAGCGACGATTAGTTATCGTTGACGTTGTTGTTTATTCGGTATCCGCTGTTGTTGCTGGAGCTGGAATAATATTATCCGCGGTAACAATGATGGCACCAGCAGCTGTGATTATTTGTATTTCAGCAGCAACAACGATTGCAGGTGTACTTAATATCATTGCAAAAAGAATATGTACTTGCACGAATGAAAAATTATACAAGATAAAATTACACATAGCAACTGCCGCATACACGCGGTTATCGTCGTTGTTATCAGCGAGTCTCAGTGATGGACTTATATCCGATTTTGAGTTTTCAGAAATGATTAAAATATACAACTACGCTGTTAAAGGTACGAGTATTAATAATGACGCAATTACTCCAGCAGATCGTGACGAACACAATCCCGCACAAGACCACGATGATCTCGGTAAGCTCGATTAATCCTGAATTTAACATCAATTTTCCAACTGCAATTCGCGCAAATGAAATTGCACTAGCGCAATTACGAGTATACCATAGTTGGCCAAATATCAGATCGAGATCATTTAATGGTACACCAGCAAATAATTCGCTTGTATTTGCTGATAAAAACAAACCCGATGGAACAGCTGACTGGGTTGTTGTTGGAATACCAACTGGCAGTTATGAGATCAAACAAATCAATGAGGAATTTCAATTTAGAATAAAATCAATAACAGGAAAAGAAGCAAAAATATCGATTAATCTTCATGAGCCGACGCTATCTTCTACAATCGAAATAAACACTCCTGATCATGTCGTTGATATTTATCAATCTTCAATCAGATCCGTGCTAGATTGGCCTGAAATATCAACACCAATACCTGCACAGATACCAGAACTAACTCGGGCTGATTTTACATCCACGAAGAGTTTTCGTCATAATATTAAAATGAATTATACGAGTTTTTGGTGGAACATAGAAAAACGAGTATGGAATAAACGGGATCAATTTCGTGTTGAGCGAACTGGTGAATACTATTGGCTTTTACACAACGCTGATAACGGTAATAACCTGTATAATTCATTTTACGATATAAATATCACTAATGTCATTAATATCATAAACTCAGACCACAAAGAGCAACTAGTCATTTTACGTGATCTTTTTCATGAATATTTGTCTGATTTGACATCTACGCGTGAAGAAATTATTAAACGAATAGAAATTTTAAATCATATAGCTGATACCATTGAATATTTTCCTAACAGAATCATAAACCTGGTTTTTAAATCATCGGGCGATCATAGAAGGTTTTTCGCAACCAAATATAAAATACCGAAGCTGACATTGTAACGTTTAAGTTCCCTGATTATAATCCAGATGGATTAAGAAAATCTGTCAATGATGTCATTGATGAGTTCTTTCCTAAAATAATCGATGCCTTGACAAAAATAACTCCACCAGCAACTGTTCTTAGATATAATAATGATCCACACGGCGGCGGCAGACACGTATCTCCGGGAATCGTTAATATAACATCGACAATCGCGGTTAATCTAGTTTGTTACGTAATCGAAGGCTGTTATCAAATAAATCTTGGAAAATCAAATCAGGCTCAACAAGGATACATCCTATACACGTTCACACCACAAGTTCCCCCTGGGGATTTGATCGTGCAAGTACCATCCAATCCTGTTTATCTACGCACACATAATCAGTATTTGTCACGAATAAATTTTAAGCTCACAGACCACCTTAATCGCTTAATTGACCTACGTGGAGTAGAGCTTGTAATAAATCTGTATGTGAAATCGTAGATCTTTGATTTTAAAGATCCAGTAAATATTATATAATGTACCAGCACGTGAGGGGTTTTATACATGACAAAGAAGTACTTGAAAACGCCATCAGAACAGTGTTTTCACAACCTCCAAACACAGAGCAATTTAACGTTAATTTAGTTATTGATGAACACGGAAACGAGGATTTCTTATTAACACAAGAACAGTTAGATGAGCTCCATATTGTCGCGATCATTTGTAACAGAAATCAGATTCTAAATTATACACACTCCTATATTAAACTTGATCAACTTAACAAAATAATATTTCAAAATAAATAAATAAAAATAATTTTTATTATTGATACTCAAAATTATACAAATCAATCAGTTTTGTAATTCTGATGGGGTGATTAGATCTTTGATCACAAATATTTTATCATAGATCTTTGATCTTAATTTTTTATTTTATCAGGAATATTTTATCATAGATCTTTGATCTTAATATTTTATTTTATCAGAAATATTTATTTTATTTTATTTTATTTTATCAGAAATATTTTATTTTATCAGAAATATTTCAATATTTTTAGTCAAATTTGTTATTTTTTCAGCTATTTTAGTCGATTTGTCAAGGAAAATTTGTCAAATTACAATTTTTCTTCAGGTCAAACCTCCAGCGGTTCTCTAATTGATTTATCGATAAATCGTCAAAATCCTCAATTTTTCGAAAATTAACAGAAAAATTAACAAAAACCGCAAGAAAAATCTCATTTTTGGAGCTAATTTTATTGATTTTTAACGATTTATCGATAAATCAATTAGAGAACCGGTCGAGGTTTGACCTGATGATATTGGAAAATTCATCAATTTTCCTTAACAAATGTTGAAATATTTTATTTTTTTCTCAAAATTTGATCATTTTACATAGTTCTAAGTACCAACTAGGCCATCAAAATTACGAAATTGATTGGTTTGCATGATTCTGAGTACCAGCTAGCCCATCAAAATTACAAAATTGATTGGTTTGCATGATTCTGAGTACCAACTAGCCCATCAATCTCAGAATGAATATAATCTCAGAATAAATATAATTTCAGAAAAAATATAACCTCAGAATAAATATAATCTCAAAATAAATATAATCTCAGAATAAATATAATTTCAGAAAAAATATAATCTCAGAATAAATATAATCTCAGAATAAATATAATCTCAGAATAAATATAATTTCAGAAAAAATATAATTTCAGAAAAATATAATCTCAGAATAAATATAATTTCAGAATAAATATAATTTCAGAAAAAAATATAATTTCAGAATAAATATAATCTCAGAATAAATATAATTTCAGAAAAATATAATCTCGGAATAAACATAATCTCAGAATAAATATAATTTCAGAATAAATATAATTTCAGAATAATATTTCTGATCAAAGATCTACACGTGGTCAGGCCCAGTTACCTAAACTTTCATTTTCATTTTCACCAGTAACGAGGTTACTTTGGATCGTTTCACGATCTAACATAATTTGTCTTAATCGTCTTATGCGAGGACTAATTGTTTTCTTTTCCTCGTACTCGTGGGATAACCCTAATCTAATTTTTTCTACTGCGGCAGAGAGAAGAACGAATCCCTTCACCTGATTATCTTCTACAGTAGCTAGAGACCGGAACATCGCCGCCTGAATTAGTTCCATGAACTTGTATTCAGATGATAGTGTGTGTATTCCTTGGTTTTTACGTTCTTGTAAAATTTCAAAATCAGAAACTATTTTTTCAGGATTTAGTTCATCGGATATATTAATTCCATCTTTTTCCAATTTTTTAACAGCAACAATTACATCATTAATATTTTCGTAGTTTATTATTTAGTATATATATATATATATATAAATATTTAAAATAAAAAAATATTTCCCCTATGAACATCTATTCGAGTCTTTTAGCAACTTCAGGAAGGAGCATACAATGAATGAATGAACCTCTATTCGAGTCTTTTAGCAGGTTCAGTAAGTATGCAATGAACGTGAAATCTTAATTAAGGACAGTACAACCCAGAACTCGTAGTTTGCCATCGCATTCTACCAAGTTCAACGGGCACACGAAATACCACCCCCTATGAGAGCCCATAACCCGTCAAACAACGGTCTAGAGGCCCAAGAGGGAGGACGGCACAAACATATATTATGAAATGTGAACCTCTATTCGAGTCTTTTAGCAGGTTTAAGTATGCAATGAAATGACAATCTTAATTAAGGACGGCACAAACATATATTATGAAACGAACTTCTATTCGAGTCTTTTAGCAAGTTCATTAAGTATGCAATGAATGAATTAAGGACGGCACAAACATATATTATGAAACGAACTTCTATTCGAGTCTTTTAGCAAGTTCATTAAGTATGCAGTGAAATATATGTAATGAATGAGTGAATGAAATGAAACATATGTAATGAATGAATGAATGAATGAGTTGAAATGAATGAATGAATGTGATATGAATGAATGAAATGAGGCCATTTTCTCCGCTCAACAGAACCCCACCCACCCAATAATCAGCCCGTGGGTGACACAAGACATGTATCAACCAACCGATGATATGTGGTTGGAGGGGTTCTGTTGAGCGGAGCGGGGCTGGCGGCGCCCCAATTCATTATAAAAATCGCTAATATGCGTAACCACCGACGGTTGTCAGTCATGGGATTCGATCCTGCGGCCGTGAGTATCACAGTCAGATACGTTATCAATTGAGCTATTGAATTCATCTAACAGTACAAGTTTTAGAAGTTAATATACAGCTACAGCATTTCTGAATAGATTGTAAATTTCTGTATTTCTGAATCGATTGTAAATTTCTGTATTAAAACAACGTGTTCTGAAATAGATTGTAAATTTCTGCCTTATAAACAGTGGTTATGAATAGATTGTAAATTTCTGCATTATAAACAGTGGTTATGAATAGATTGTAAATACTTGTGCATTAAAAACAGCGGTTTCTGCCAAGATCTTGCACTAACAGAGTGTTTTCTATTGCCACGGCACCATTACCACCTACAGATCCATTTATTTCTGAACAGATTGTAAATATCTGCATTAAAAACAGCGTGTTTTGCCTCGATTTCTCATAACAGATCTAAAAATAACTCGCTATATTGTACGATGTGAAATACGTTTATTTTTCTATTTTGTAAGTTAGAAACCATAAATATCTTTCTTTGGTATTAATTAATTACTACGTAGATGATTAATTAACCAATTACGACCATAAAAAATCGGAAATCTACGAAGAAATTATATATTACAAAGTAATCTCTCTTTGCATAATTAAAAATTCAGTAGTGTAACGATGAGGCTTTCTGACAAAAAAGGATAAATGGTCAAAAAATGGTTATTAAATATAATTCGAGGTAATGATGATAGTTTATCTCATTAACAATATTGGAAGGTGATTTTCTGTTTATAATTTTTTGAGAAAGTGGATTTGTATATATTTTACGCGACAAATCGTACTGAAGACGGATTAACATCAAAATAATTGCCAGCTGAATTCATTGATTGAAATATAATCTCTTCTACGGTTTCTGTATTTGTAGACTTTACCGCCCTCCTTATAATTGTTTTACATCTTCCAGTATTACCACGTGTATTATTCTCGCTCTGTGTAACAGCTCGAAGATTGGATAAGTTATTATTTTGAGGGTTCCCGTCAGTGTGATCAATCACAAGACCGTCTTCAATCAACCCTTGTGACACTCGTATGTGAAACGATGACAGAGATAAGGTTTCTTCCCAGCAGTAAACAATAGATAACCATTATTATTAATATAACCAACTGGTTTTTTCTTCTAACAATTTCTTATCATACCATCAATATTTGATTCGTAGTTTGTTATTGTAGGATGTGGGACAAATTTATTTTGCTCCATTGTACAATAATATCTTTTGTTTAAATCATAATTTGTCTGAAAACTTAGATAATCCTCCACGGATTTTATAGCGTTGCTATTGACGTTATTTTTTTTTGTCATAATATCTTTTTAAGCTCTCTGTATCGTTTACCACCACAACACGCACACAACTGTGTTTTTCCTCGCACTCCAGTACCACATCGCAGACATGGTATTGGTCCTAAGCTTCCACGGTGAACGTTTTGCATGTGTTGTCCGCAGAATTCCTTTTTACAGGATTTATTACAACGAGTCAATGAACCCACCATGAGCCATTTGCATTGAGACATTGTATACATAATATTTTAATTTAAATACTTGTCTGAAATATAATATGAACGAATTCGATAGATTATCTCGAATAAAGCCCTGGAGCGTGATACATTCAACCTCGACAGAATATCTCCTGACGTGCCGATACGAGATTTGGTTGATCCAAAAAACAAGGGTTTGATTAATAAAATTCACGACGCCAAGAAAGAATTTCACACAGATGGTGCATCTCATGTCTGGTCAACGTTCAAGATTATACGCAACAAAGATATCATCGACGCTATGATGAACGACAAACGAGCAGCAATTATCATCAACTATTTTGATAATCGCAAATATCTTTTCAGAATAAAATTTGTCGTGTTGACAGAAACAGATGATTGGATTATTCGTGACAAATATGATCCTGTCCACGGTAATAAAAAAACTACGTACTAAGTAAAGATTCCAAACCAGGTCTATTGACAGGTATTGATAAACCGTATTATGAGCGAGCATATCCTGTGACCGCGGTTATTTATGGAATCTATGTTATAAATGAAAATCCCAGCGTTGATAAACTGGCGCCGATGAAATTTTCAAAAATAAATTGTGTGGCTGAACGAGTAACAGAACATTTTACCATTTCGACTCGTGGAAACGGTCTGACTGATTAAAGACGCAAAATAATAAACACATGGGAAGAAACGGTTAAAGATACCGGTGCGTGTATCAAAGATGTCGCTGAGTTAGGAAAAAGATTAAAATTTCCAATAACCGTAGCGACGATAACAGGAGAGATTTTGTATGAATCAAAATATAGATCAAAAGGAGCTTCGATTGAAATTATTGATCATAACGCACACGCGTGGACTAATGCAGTAACAATATTTCCACGAGATCGAACTGTTAAATGTTATCCCGGAGATAATTCTGATGTAGGTATATTTGATTTTATTAACGAAATAAGTAAAAACGATCCTGTGTCAGTATGGTTATTTCAGTCTTGCGTGGAAGAAGAAAATCAATTTGATCAGTTTGTGAGACCAAATGCCGTTATTTATCGAACAAATCTTCTTCACGAGAAAATGAAAAATCTTGCACTGCAATATATTGATGACACTGAAGAACTAATGAGCAACTGTTTTAGTGTTCCGTCAGTTGCGACTCATTTTGCTAGAAAGAAAAATTCGTGGAAACCAACTCGGTTTGATTTTTTCAATGACATAGTATCCAGTTGTGTCGAATATGGACACCGCTATTATGGAATATTAAATCCAATCATAGAGATGTTATTTCAGTTGATATGTTTGCATGTTATCCCGGAAGTTTTCTTGGATACGGAGATTGTTCTGTGTATTTTGAGCCATTCGGTCATCCGACACACGAAATGACGCGAGTATCGATAAATGGACCATTACCGGATTTTGACCTGACTGGATTTGCTCGTATCGAGTCATTCGAAATGTCTAAAGGACTTCATCCAATTTGTTATGTTTGGTTTGGAAAACATTTTTCAGAAAAAATGTGGACACCAATACTACTATTACGGTATATGCTTGATTGTGCGATATTAATATCGCTGACGATCAGCGAAGCAATTATATCATACCGGAAACAAACCGAAGTTTGGTTACTACATTCGGATGAAACTGATTCAAAAGATCTTGGTAGAAAAATAATTGGCAAGTTCACCCAAGGAGGAGCATATGATCATAAACGACATTGTACAAGACTGATCATGGACGATGCTGAGTTAGATTTCATAATCGCTGATACAACGAACAAGAACACGTTTATAAGTCGAGAAACAGCTTTCTTGTCAAATGGAAATAAACTAGGTACCATTGTGAGCTACATGGACGGTGAGTCACCGCAGTATTCTCATTTAAGATCATCGATGCTCGCGTACGTTTCAATAAATCTATTATCGATGATAAATAAGGTTTCTACACTCACCGTCACAGTTGCCACGGACTCGTTTTATATAAGTAAAAACATTCAATACTGTTAGAAAGATTAAACATAGACACTTATGCATCGTGGGGTTCGTGGAGAATAAAAAAGGAATATATGCTCGATTATTCCGAATCCGCTGATGTTGCGGTTAAAGATATTTACTGTAAAAAATATCAAACATTAAAACTATCGTCGACAACTTCACTGTTACCATCGGTATACGATCCAATAACTAGACATAAAACGGTTTATCTAAACGGACCTGTCGGTTCTGCTAAAACCACTCGAGCTATCGAACTATTTCAGAATTCAGATATGATTGTGCTAACACCTACACATAGACTCGCGCGAGAGATGAAACAACGAGGAGTACAATCATGTACTTATCACAGCTTTTTCCGATGGAAGGGTGATACATGGACATCTTTAAGGATGGGCGAGAAATACATTCCAAGGATCATAATATGAGATGAAATATGCACTGTACCGCTAGAAACATTAAAAATATTTCTTGATTGGTTATTAACAAGAAATACTGCCGTGATAATGTGCGACGATCACGGTCAACCACCACCAGTAGCTGGACCATCTCCACATGATTGGCTGAAAAATTTCGTTGACCACTTCGAAGAAGTATCTGATGATCATAGAGCACTTGATGCAACTTTGAAGGAATTTAAAAAATGAATCAGACTACAACCGAATAAAATTCAGTGTGAAGTAATGCGTGAAATAATTTCAGAAACACCCATGAAAGACTTTCTACAAACATGGCGACCAAACGATTTGATAGTTGCAAGTAGAAAGATAGTTCGTGATACACTTCAACGGGAGTTGTTTCAGTTACAACGAGAAAAGTTTCCAACGTTCCCAGTTCCGTTATATTATCGACCAGCAGATAGGCGACGGCAAAATATCGACGTTGATATACCAGGACCCTTGACTCTGTCATCTTGTATTGAATGATATTGTTGCAGTTGATGTTGATGTTGTTGAAGATGCTCTATGTGCTGATAAATCCCGGTGGACGCTTGGATACGCGATGACGATTCATTAATCTCAGGGATTAACTATTACTGATACAGTTGTTTGGATCGTTGATGATCGTATTGAATGGTCGAACTTGATTTTTCTTGCAGTGTCTCGAGTAAGAAAAATATCTCAATTGAGACGAATCGTCATGGACTCGTCAGTGATTAGTGATGACCTCGATCGTCGAGGCCTTGACAAATGTCAAAGCGATATAATAAGAAAAAATTATCTGGTTATAAACAGTGTGATAAAAACACAAACGCGATTTTGATCTTGATGTTGATTTGATTAGTGCGCTGAAACAACAAGAGAATAATCATTGTGCAAGTTGTAATTGTATAATGTTATGGCGGTATTTGAAAAATGATCCAAGACAATTTACCGTAGATAGAAAAAATAACAATCTTGGTCATACACGAGAAAATATCATGTTGAACTGTCTTGAATGTAATCGACGTCAGGGTGCTGGCACCAGTGCTAGTTAAGTGATTTGGGTGGTAATTGTGTGTTATCGGGAATTATCTGTAATTGTTCACGTACAAATCCACGTTGAGGAGCAGTTGAATCCAGTCTGTAGATTGCGGGTCTACCTGAAGATCTTGTCACGGTGGATTTCTTATGTGTGGTAACACTCCAAATAGGATCAGTCGCTCTTTTTTACCGCCTTCAAGTTCACTGGGCTCGTATAAATACCTGACAGTGATATTACCTAATAATGGTTGTGCTGAAAAATCACGTTGTTGTGTAGGCATATTCTTTTTTGTAATTGCATCAATAGGTTTCATGTTGGTCGTTCGAGTAATCTCATTATTTAATGCAGTTATCACATTTGGTAATCTTGCCACCCATTCACGAGATCTCGTATCCTGAATAAATTCCTTCGCGTATTGATATCCAAATAACCGCTCAGCAAGTGTTCGATTAAATCGTTCAACAATTGCCTGATCACGATGAATTGCAGTATGTCCTCGTCGTACTTTGGTATTATGTTGCTTCATTAACGATGATACAGGACCAAGAAATTCCTTGCCAGGATCAACTTGTAGCAGCTGTGGCCATCGCAGACCACCTCGTTGATAAATTCGTTTAAAAGCATCAGCTACCTCAGTTCCTGTTTTCGTTGATAGCGGTTCTGCATCTTTATATCTACTTGCAACATCAACAACAGTTAGCGCGTATTTATACGTTTTTCTACGTACAGTATCATGTGGTAAAAACAGAATATCAGCTTGATGAACTTCATTAGGAACACTGACACTGAAATGTGCAAATCGAATTTGCTTAGGACGCGGTAGATAAATTTGCCATATTGCCTGTTTGGATAACCACGCTTTAGTAATAGAATGTCTAACCGCTGCTACATCAGCGAGTTTACTAATTGCTGCTTTACCCTTCCAGTATCCAATTGGTGAATAACAAATCGATTCCATTTTATATATTACCAGCACCTAGCGCTAATTTACCTTTCATCGCGGATCTTACTAACCAATTAGCTAATTTTTCTTTGATATTTTTATTTTTTATAGAATCTAGCGCATGAATTAATTTCACATCTGCAATATGCCTATGTTGTAGATCATTGCTTTCATACGCAACATCATGAGCATGACAAGCTCGATCAATAGCGTTTATTCGTTCCTCGCCTGGTTTTGGTTGATCCTGATTATCAAGCCTGATATCAAGTCGAGTACCAGGACCGCAATAATTATATCCTGGTAGATGTTTTTCTCTTGGGTATTTAGCCCACGCAGTCCCGGGTAATTTTGTTAATTTTACTGCAATATCACCTCCTCGTTGCTTTTTTTAACGCTGACTTTGTCCCTGAATTATCACCGGAAATAAATTTAAATTTCTTTGAACCACACCGCGTACACTTACCCGTAACCGCTGATCTGTTATTTTTTGTGGTAATAGTTGTCAGTGTATCCGTATGGGTACGCATCCTGCACTTCACACAATATAAATTCATAGATATTTTATACAGCATGGATATAATTGATTTTTCAGCGACAAGAAAACGAGAACCTGTCAAGCACCATCCTGCGTTACCAAATTCAATTAGAATGATAATAATAGGACCATCTGGAAGTGGAAAGACACAGTTGTTACTCAGTCTTATAATGAGATGGTTAAAGTGGGATAAATTGTATTTGTTAGCCCCGTCAGTTGATGATCAACGATGTTATAATGTGCTTAAGGATTTTAATGAAAACGCGGATAACGTGTTTATAACTGATATTGATGAAGCACCATCAGTTGATTCCATAGACGGATTTATTAATAATTTAGTTGTATACGACGATGTGATGCTGGACAAACAATCAAATCCAGCTAGGATTTTTTCTCGAGGTAGACATAAAAACACCGATGTTATTTATGTTACTCAACGATACACACAAATAAGTGATCAGAGATAACTGTAATATTTTAGTCATGTTTAATGGAGTTGATACACACACGTTGCGAAATATTCATCAAACCTGGTGCAGCGGTGACATGGATATAATTAAATTCAGAAACTTCTCTTCACGAGCGCAAGCTACTCCGCATGGATTTATAACAATAAATTTGCACGATCCTAGAACACGATATCGAAACGGACTCGATAAAATATTTGGATAGATTAATAGCAGCAGAGGGGGCCATGACCTCAAGTTGGTTCGTTTTTTGTAATCTCGCGAGTTTTCTAATTAACCGGAGTCCTCAAGCAAATGTTCAGCTCGAAATATTTTTAGTTAGAAGTCTTATTTCAGTTTTCTGACGCTTCCAAAGTCGGTCTGTTCGCCCCCTCTCCTGCTGTGGGTCTATATGTGTCTATATGTGTGTCTAAGTGTGTGTGTGTGGGCTACAGTGTGTGTATATGTGGGTCTTTGTGTACATGTACGACTAAGCGTGTGTTGCTGTGGGTCTATGTGTCTTTTCTGTTACATTTTTAAACAAATCTAAATAGTTCACTCCTATAACACTTCTTATTCAATTAGACACATTTAATTATTAATTTCCTTGTGGAAAAATATTAGTGAATAAATCTCATCCCAATGTGTTTGTTATATTCACTCCAGTCTTTTATCTAAATTTTTGATAATATAGAGGATATTTGCTTGAAACGAGTGAATAACGGATATAATTCATCGAGTGGATGAAAATCTCAGTATTTTCACGAGTTGCTGTGGAGCGTAGAGAGCTTTAAATTGTACATCTATTTTCCAGTATAATGTTCAGGTGTGAAACAAATAATATTTGCATCATTGCACATACAAGAAGTACATAACATGAAATAGTTGAAGCTAAAGAATAAAATGTGATAGAAGATTAATGTACAAACCTAAAATGGGGACAAGAATCTGTGAAGAATTCGAACAAAATAATTAAACATTTGGATGGAGTATGGAGACAAGAATCTGCTTTACTGACTGCGTGAACTAGTTATTTACGTCAAATTGTTAAAGCCATCTAATGGGGCGCATCACTTTTTATTCCGGTCGTGACATATTCTGGAAAAAGTGTACCTACGAGAAAAAAAGATATGAATGCATCTTGCAGTATTAATAGAAGTAGTAGTAGTAGTAGTAATATTTTCTCAATTCATGACGAAAATAGCCACAAACAGACTGCTGCAATATTAACCAATTAGCAATATTCCAAAGCATCAATACCGATGTATGGTTAGCCACAAATGATTTGCGAGTGTATAATGATAGTGACCATTTTAACTAAGCTAGACACTCAGTTCTCTCCTTCGAAAAGTTGTCCATTGAGTAAACTCACAATGTATAGAAAATGAACGTAGCCAAAATGAACAAATATATCCCATGCTGCGGTTAACAACACGTACTGAACTTGGCTTAAATGAAATGATCCGGTTATTGCTTTTATGGAAACTCGTTCTCTCTTGTTTACTCTGCACGTATGTGCTATGTTTTCTTTGAGGCATGTAACTAATTGTTTATTATTGTTGCTTTTGTTCAGTTTAATTCTCAGTCTTGACCTCATCTGTATTCTGGATAATCCATGTTCTCCTCGTCAAAGTATACATAACCTTTGTTTTCCTCTTGACTGTGTGTGCTTGTTTGCGTCCGTGTACGTATGTGTATTGCATTGTCCCATGGGGAAAACATTTTTTCATGAAATTAAGCGAAAACCTCGATTTCTTTCCTCACCGTTTTAAATCGTCTATCATTATATAATGTATACTGTTTGTGCGGGCTTTCATTTTATTTATTTTGAACTTCAGAATCGTGTGCGTTATAAAACCTATACATTCTCTACACTGTTATGACTAATACAAGAAAGTCTTCTTCCCAAGCCAGCTTTTATAAATTGTATTTCTTTGTTAATGTTTTAAGGACAAGTAAAAACATTAAATAAAATTTAAACTTAAAAGAAATATAATATAATATTATTTTACCGAGTATATAGTTTTTTGATTCGTGAAATGTATAGATTCTGAGAGTCAATGCTTTCAGAGATGTTAAAAACTAATGACGTCTCAATCAGTTTTAAGAGACATTATAGTGGTTTTCTTTGAAAGAAAACAAGAGATACCAGTGAAGATCTGAAGAGGTTATATGTAGATATTTTGCAATGAAAACAAGAAGTCGAAATGTGTCAACATATTTGGACACAAGGACGAATACGGCGCCCAATTCCCGACTCGAACGAGAAGAACGCGTTAATATTCGATTCGAATTCTTATAAACAACCGATTTTAATGTTTAATGTAATTTCCATGAAGTTATGTCGAGCGTGCTCTTATTTCTGATATCTTTGCCTGCAGCCCGTCTTCCACAAAAATAAGGCATCCGTGAAAAATTAACAAAAACAATGTTTATCATTCTACAATTAAACGATGAAATAATGTTACACAGATACCAGCAGAAGATAAGAAATGTCGCAAATACGTTGCATAATCTGCAGCAATAAATAATTATAACAACACGTCAAGTAAACAGAATAAAAAAGACAATTACGTTTCTTTTTTCCAGAGAAGAAATGGACACTTAATTCCATTAATAACGATACATTGTAAAAGGTCCAACACAACGTCATCTGATGTTTGTGGGAACGTAATTATTAGTAGCTCTACCTAAAATACACTTCAACTTATATTAATGTAATTAAATAAATGTTTCCTTTAAATTTAAATGAATGAAATACATGTTTGTTTAAATTTCAATATATTAAATACATGCTGGGTATACATTTAAATTAGTTTAATACATTTTTCATTTAATTTTTAATGTAATTAAATACATGTCTGTTTAAATTTGAATTAATTAAATGCGAGTTTGGTTTAAATTTAAATGAATTAAATACTTGTTTGGTTTCAGTTTAAAGCACAATAATAATACTGAGTTGTTGCAATTATTTTCTTGTCTCTTAATTATTTTCAGGATTTTCTTGTCACGTGCGTAGTCATAGTGATTCAGTTTTTGGTTTTATCACTGAAATATTCTCTTTAAACATTGGCTTGGCACAACGTTAATTTGGAAACAGAAAACAATAACGTAAAGGATCCAAGGCGAAATATATGTTCTTTATTCACCAATAAATAAAATATTTTTTAAGAAATATAAAAAACACAAATATGAAAAAATGTTGTTTTTTTTCTAGTAAAAAAAAAATGTATTGCTAAACACATATTTTGGCGATTTCTTTGATTTTGTATATTCGAAAATAATTCATCTCACCTTGATCCAAAAACATACATTTGCATATTTTCGGTTATTTATCCACTGGTTTAAAACATTTCCTCACGGGATGGACAATGCGGGATAGATCAAAAGAGTTATCCTGCATGTCGCACGAGAGAACTAATAGAAAAGAATCCACGGTGATTCAGTAGGTGGCATGCCTGACTCAAGACGGAAGAAAGTTGGTCGAATCCCACCATCGGATCAAGCCAAGTTGCCTACCGTGTAGTGCCGTTTATTAGGAAAGCACTTCAATCCATATTTTAGCAACTAAATAACCCATCTGTTTTGCAGTGAAGTAAGACACCGAAATGCCAATCTTTCCCCACTCATAATCATTTCCAATCCCCGTCTACCAAACACAAAGATATGCATCGGTAGTATTGAGATGTAACACCAATTTTTAAAACACTTCCATCCCTCTATGGTTTCAAATTTATGTCCTCGGTGGTATTCATGATACAGACATTTATGCGGATACACACAACTCCACAAATGAACAAACAGAAGAACAAAATGCACGGCGAAATCATGTCAAAAAAGATACAACCTTAATGATTAGAACAAAACAATCGCATATCTACCAGAACTAAGGATACAACAAAGTCCTGAGTATTGGATGTACCTCGTTTTTGTTCATTTTTAAGTGTCTGAGAATGATTAAAGTAACTAATTACTGATAAACATAATTATATACCTAAAGTATAATTAGGAACGAAACAATTTAATTGAGATAAGTATTGTTTCATTCATATGAGTTAAAATAATGAATAAAGATGTAATAAATATTTAAAAGATGCTAAAACTCACAAAATAATACGTCAGAAAAAGAAGGAAAATATAATTTGCCGCTCATTGGAATAGTTGCTAGATAATGAGATGGCGATTACAGATAACACTAAAAATGTGGCCACGATTCATCTAAAGATGAAACAAAATGCTTAAGGTCTTGCTTCTAATTAACGCAAGGTTTTCCTAATATACTGTCTGACTTTTGTTTCAACATACTGGGCACACGTCATTTGATTCGCAGCAAGTATTCGTGTAGAATGGATTCTGACTAAACTGGTCTCGTTTCAAACACTGTATTATCGTAGTAGCAGTCTGAAATGCAAGGAAAAAAAAGACAGGTGTTACTTCAAAATGGTCTAAATAAAATAAACCATGAAATTGATACTCTAATGATTTGAGTCCATGTTAATGTACAGTTGACTGCTGTCCAGATAAAGGTCGACATTATGTGAACGATTTAAAACTCAAATGCAGTAAGTGTGCTGACGATATATAATAGCTAATCTAAGAAATGAAGTTACAACAGTTACTGAGTAATATATTGATTCACGTATATCACGTAGACTAATATATTCAATTACAAAAATCTTAATCTCATTACGATGATTATATTGCACTACAGTCCGTTGCTAACCAAAAGGCTATGCCGGGTAGGTTTGATTAAATAGAATTTGTTGTAGGGTTTTTTAAAAGACAATAGATATAGAGAAAATTTCACAAATTTAATTCAAACATTACATTGTGTCGAGTAACAAAGCCACGAGTAACGGTACGCAGAGCTTCGACTTCAAGAACAAAATACGTTTCTGAATCTATTTAAGATATAGTACTCAAAACTCATGTATTATTTTATTACAGATGTGAAGGTTGCAAAATTCATGGATACTTTTATTACAGATGTGAAGGTTGCAAAACTCGTATTATTTTATTACAGATGTGAAGGCTGCAAAACTCATTTCCATTAAATGTTCGCATTATTTCGGTGTCGATGTAGTTAACACAACAACCAAGCAAACCGTATTACTGCATATAATTGTTCCTCAAATATTGTAATTCTTTACATGGACACGTTTACTACGAGAATTGGTACTGCAAATATTACTGGAGTAGAGCATCAATATATGGTCTTATCTGACAGCATTCCGTCGTGTCTGACAGTGTTCAGTCGTATCTGACAGTGTTCCGTCGTATATGACAGTGATCAGTCGAATCTAACAGCCTTTAGACAATAAGATCTTAAACTAACGGTTATAATAAGTGTTCTAGTTTTTATTTTTATTTTGCTGTTTCTTCGTCCAAATCTGAGTTACGTAGCCTTGAGAATCGGTGGTCTCGCTCGGTGACAGACGCTAACACCACACTATGACAGTGATTTTATTTCAGTATTTCAGTTTGCAATCAGCAGTATCACATGCCTGATTTATCAAAACTTTACAAACTAAGGGAAGGGTATAACCACTTTCAATAAGCACAGACGTCAACCGGATGACCATACGAAAAAATCTTATTGCCGAGTTAAAAGCACATGGTTGTCTCGACAAACAAATGTTTTAAAATAATTCACATTTGAGAAAATCTATTGATTTAAAATTTCAAACTTTACCGCAACTTTAAAATCGTTGTGTTATTGTTTGAATTTTTATCACATTCCAACACGGAAACTTTCCCCTACTGACAATGTTGGCACATGTAACGTGTTTAATGTTCTTAAGGTGTATAAAGAAACAGAGAGAGAGAGAGAGAAGAAGAAGAAGAAGAATAAGAAAAAGTTGAAAACGATAAAGAAGAAAGTAAACACGAAAAATTACTCAGATATTGAAAATATATATTATCTAAGGGAATACATATTTTCTAAGTAGAAAATGAAAGTGATTACAAATGTGATATCGCCACTGTGGAGGTGCCGCTTTTAAATTGTTCTCACGCTGATATATTTGATACTGATTCTATTATTAAACATTGAGTTAAAGCTCTGTAGGGTTACCATAGCAACTCAACAATAACCTGTCATGGCATAAAATTAGTCCATTATAATTATTTTGCAGTATCGATATATGAGAGCGTGCATACAATGCACTTCTACCTAACATTATTCATAAAGGCAATACCTACGCTATTAAAATGTTGAATGATTTTACCAAAGTATTAATAATTGTATGGAGCATCTGTCTGACTATCATCCAGCAAAACATGAATCAGTCAACACTCGTCATAAATAGACTATATCATCACCGAGGATACGTAGACTAAATTACCATCCAACGCAAATAGACTAAATCATTCTTACATATTGTCTCACGTTTGTATGGTACTATTGAAGCAAAGAAAGAAATGAAGAATGGTATTCTCATTTGATTAATATGCAGAAACGTTTTCATGCTTCATATACGAACATGCGTGCACTTAAAGCATTGTTGACTATACTTTATCTAGAAGGATGCTTTATCATGTACATTTCTGATGATTAAATGTTTAGTGCTTTGCTTTGATTTTTGACGCAAACATTTCCATCCTAAAACTTAATCAAAATGTTTTTACCTAATCCAAAGAAAAGATAACTGTTTAAAAGAATAAGATTCCAAATAATAATAAAATAATAACAAATAATAATAAAATAGAGAAGAAAGTCTTACCCCTGACGCTGAACACAGAGATTGCATGTTTTTGGACACAATCGTACTGCTTGATCTCTGTTATTATCACAGAAACCATATCTAGCCCAGGTTACACAGGTATCCTTCTCGTCTCTACAACCACCTAAATAGTATAGATAATTGACTCATGGTTTGTTCACCTCCATGGAAACAATTTTTAAGAAATATTAAAATGACTTCAAAAGAACAAAACAAAGACTAAGCATGGATTAGAAGACATGTATTATTAACGTATCAGCTTGTTCAGTTTATAGTTCTCAAAGAGGTAATGCTTTATGTAATACAAATCTTAGCCGTCGCCACCCATGCCATAATATGTACAGATCCACATACACACCCATGCCCAAAACAACACAGATATTCAAACAAAATCATGCCCAAATAAACACAGCTACGCATACACACACACGGCCAAACACAATAACACACTTATACATTTGCAACAGTCACTCTTAGCCGTGCCACCTATGCCAAATACACACATATACGCACTCAGACCCATACCCAAATACTAAGATAAACTTACACACTTGTAACAGTCACACTTAGCCGTAGCTACGCATACCCAAACAGACACAAATGTGCAAACGCACTCATGCCTAAGCACGGAAACAAATTAACACACTTGTAAATACAGAATGAACCGCTGCCATCCACGCCGTGATAAATACAGATCCGCATACACGACCATGCCAAATCACACAGATATACTTAAATACCCGAGCCCAAACACATTGATACACTTACACATCCAATCCCAAACATACAGATACGTTTTCGCTCCCATTCCCGAACTCACCGATACAAATGCATTGCTATGACACTCATCATATCTTACCAGTTGGATCGTCAGCAGGTGCTTCCTCATTCACTTTACTTATCAGTGGTTTTTCATTCGTTGTCTTCACTATGGTATTAGCGAATCGTACATTGCTTGATGTCGACAGACCTTGATCAGAACAATTGCCACACGATTTAGCACAATTTATTGTCACATACTGATTCGTCTTGCAGTACCCTGATTTTGCCCATGCGTCACAAGACCTGCTATCGCTGAGCAGATTTTTACATTCACCTGTTGTGGAATCAAATTTAGAACACGTTAAGCAAGAAATACACGCACACAGAATAAAATGGATGACTAGAAATTACATTAATTAGTTACAATGTTCTCCTGGCATAGGAAAATGCAGTAAATTCAGTGACTAACAAATCTAATTTAAATTCATATTCAATATTAGTATATATTAAAGACTTTCAAACGAATGAAATACACGTTTCTGATGTTGTCGCTACGCAGCACACACACACAAAATGTCAAGCGTGAGCATTGAGTCAACGACAGTGGCTTGGTTAAGTATTTAGCTGAAACAAAGTAATTTACATATTCTTTTATTGAACTCTATCATAGGCGAAATGATGTTGAATTTCTCCAGGATATACATGTACCTGTATAATAAAAACCAACTCATCTCTGTGTTTATTTGAACAGATAATGCCAATATATAATGGATGTCGGTTTTATCTAAATACCAATCAAACTAACTACCTATATTTATATATCTCTATCTATCAATGCATCTCTTTATCTACTTCTGCCTATTTTGGATTTTGAAAATATTGAAACATAATATTCACCAATTGATTTTTGTGTTGTTAGTTTGGTGATTGGACGGGGTGTTGTCGTTTCTGTCCCGGAACATCTGTCACATGACCTTGCACAATTCTGAATCATCCAGGTATTCGCATTACACTGTCCGGCCTTCGCCCAAGTGTCACATAGTTTGTTGTCCTGATACTTGTTTGTACAAACAGCTGTAAATCAACACATAAAAGTGACCATTATTGTATACAGCATTATGTACATAAGGGAATTAGTTTGATTCTTAACAATGGGTACATCCTGTTGCTGAAGCATTCATCCCCATTTTTACCATTTGCACCATACTTAAAAAAGTATCTAATAGGATATAAACGGTCCATGTTAATCTAACGTCTTGATGCTTCATAGTTAGATAATTAATGAGAAGTTTCTTCCATTTAATCAATGCATCATATTTCACGTTACATTGAAGCATAATAAAATGAATCATTTTGACCTATGATTAGTTTCGTGTCTTCATGTTATGTTAATGTAGATTGTCCAAAAAGCCGTAACTATTGTTTACAACGTTCGCTAGGGAAATCACATATGCCTTCGTCTAATTTGGAGGGAATATGAAACCCCAGAAGTAACTGTTCAGCAGTTTGGAATAGGCAAATGTTTAACGTTTGCACGTTTCTGAACCAGCTATGGAGCCAACAAGTTACGTTTAGGCGTATAAGATAGGATATAGGTGGAAATTTATTAGTAGTAAAAGTCAAAAATAGGATATAAACGGTCCATGTTAATATAACGTCTTGATGCTTCCAATTTAGGTAACTAATGACAAGTTTAGTCCATTTAATCAATGCAACAAATTTCAAATTACATTGAAGAATTATGAAATAAATTAGTTTCATATAAGATTAGTTTCGTGTCGTCATATTTTTTTAATGTTGATTGTCCCAAAAATCATAACTATTTTTGCAACATTTGCGAGGGAAATCACATATTTGTATGAGACTTAATCTGGTTTGGAATGAATAGGATACTCAAGAGGCAACTGTTCGGCAGTTATGAATAGGAAAATGTTTAACGTTTGCACGTTTCTAAACCACCTATCGAGCCAACAAGTAACGCTTGGGCGTATAAGAACCAGCTGTCGAACCAACAATTTACGTTGGGCGTATCTGAAGCAGATGTCCAGTGACATTTTGTATAGTAGCAAATGTATTTCCATCAAAGTGAGAAACAGCAACAAGTAAACAGAAGGAAACAAACGTGTGCTCGTAGTGTATAGTCTTCAAATTTGCTATAATAAATTATTAATTGTATGACAATGTACCTC
The DNA here is from genome assembly GCA_028554795.2 of Sinohyriopsis cumingii. Classification (NCBI taxonomy): domain Eukaryota; kingdom Metazoa; phylum Mollusca; class Bivalvia; order Unionida; family Unionidae; genus Sinohyriopsis; species Sinohyriopsis cumingii. Next base: position 151,350,560 of record CM068828.1, on the reverse strand, counting down.
CTTATGAGACTTATTTTATTCTCAAGGTCGAGTGGGACTTTACGATCTCGGAGATGGAGACTACGAGGAAGACTATATACTTGCCATGAATTTGATTTATTCAAACGTTTTCTCATTAAACTTACTTTGTGTACTGTTCCTGGTTGTTGATGGCAATGCTGTTGTAGATGCTGAACTTTTCGTTGTTGAAGTGTTAGTGGTATTGTTGTTACATTGCCCACAGCTCTTCCTGCAGTTCACCAGCATCCAACCAGGGTTTTTATCACATTCCCGACTTGCGGCCCAGATATCACATTCAAAGTCATCGTATAAATTGATGCAACCTATTTAAAGAATGTAGTATTTTCATTAAAAAATCGAGATGTTGGACAACGTGTGCATTTTGGTGGAATGTTAATCAAGTTTTAATAATGCAAGGTGCCAATATAGGAAGATCCCACAATTAATGAAATCAACTCCACGAAGCAGACAAAAAGGGACCCTAGCTTGATCATAAATGAAATCTAGTATAACCACGATTGATTATAGCAGGTTAATATTTCAAAACAAGTTGGCGATAGACATTGACAGTGGAAGCCGAAGGATCCATTTGTAATAATAATAATAATAATAAGTAAATAAAAATATTAACGAAATTAATTAAATAGAATAAAATTATAATACTAATGACAAATAAAATTACAAAATTATTATAATATAATGACTATAAATAATTTAAAATTAAATTTAGATTCTAATTTTAAATTTTTATGATTTAATCAATAGTAAATTAAAATTAAAATAAATATACAATAAGTATGATATAGTAAACAATTATATAATTCAGGGGCTTCTTAAGACAAGACAGACTTGTCGTCAAAGACTAATTTCCAAAACTAAGCATTGACGTTAGTAACGGTTAATATCGCATGTTACACAGAAGTTGTTATTCTCAAATAGGTGGAAATTTATTAGTAGTAAAAGTCAAACAATAAACGTGGTGTTGTAGAAGTCGTATTTTACTATCAAGGTAAAAGTGCAGAATTAATGACCTTCCCATTCGTTTTCTTCTTAAACAGCAGATCTCAAAATTTAACAACATATGTCGTGGTAAACTGATGCTATTCTATTCGTATATAGACATTTCGGTTACAACACACAATACAATTTAGCACATGTATTTTCACTCAAGACACGTGGTTTTATTTTATTGATTGCAGTGACTGCCAATAATGAACAAAAACTACAAGGCACATGAAGTTTTTGACTGCAATGAAACTTGAAGTCTTTGAAATCAACTGAGTACATATTTTCTATCCAAGTTGTTGTTGTTGGTGTTATAGGGTTTAAAGCCATTTTTCATCACAATATATGATATACATGTCGGTCTCTATAAATGTTGGAGGATGTGGGATGAAAACCCCAGAAAGAACCACCGACCAACGAGAAGATACTGACAATCTTTCTCACGTACCCTCACTGGCCGAGACCGAGACTCGAACTTACGCAGATGTGTGATGGTACTATCAAAATACCCACTTGGAAGAAGTTGATGAAGACGGAAAACTTTAACGCTTGGGTAATAATTGCATACTCGTCAGCTTCTGAATAATTGTCTTTCATGTATTCGTATGCACAAGGACTGTTATACGGATCTTAAACGCAGAAAACTACAATCTAATCAATAATGGGCGGATAAAGGATTATTCCAAAAGGGCTTCTAGTGACTGGTCAAATGGTCTGGGTTTTTGAAACTATAAGTATACTAGTTTAACTGGAAAATCAAAACCGGGGGGATGGGGGCAAGTTAGAACCAGTCGAAATGTAAAAATATAGTGCCAGCACAATGGCATCAAGCCCGATTATGCATTCTAGTAATTTCCTACCGGATAAAGAACATTTTCCACAAGCTCTTTGGCAATTTGGTACCATCCACGTTGGATTCTTGTCACATTCCCCTGCCCGAGCCCAGCTCTGACACTGAAATGCGTCGTGCTTGTCTGTACAGTTTCCTGAAAAGCGGAAGGTTTATTTAAAACCCGGTGTAATATGTTATGCAACACTCAGAAAATAGGCCACGTTTTGTATATCTTATATTTTTCTTATTAAGTTGTATAACAGTAATACTAAATATGATTACTTCTTTGTGATGCATGTTTTAGTTTTAATCTTTTTCTTGTGTCTTTACTCAAATTTATTTTAACCACAACTCTGGTGGGAAAAAAATCAAGAGAAGCGATATTTTCTTACAATAATGGAGGCATTATTTTAAAATCTCCATATTATAATGTATTTTTTATTATTGTTAGAAAAATTAACTTTGACACTTCTCTCGTCTTTCCATTCCTGATAGCATCATTCTTTCATACTTCTTTTTTAAAGGTAACTGATTGAAACTTTTCCCGGAAGTCGGAGGAATGTATGTATGTATGTATGTATGTATGTGTGTCTGTATGGATGTATGTATGCACAACGGCATATTGATACGATAATGACTCTAGAGTGCCAATAAAAAATAGCGTTCTAAATACAGAGCCAGGAAATAGGTGGTATAGTGTCATTGTTCAGCTTTTGGAAAAATGAATATTCGTACTTTTGTCAGTAGTTTCTCGAAATAGTTATTTCATTCCAACTTAAATATTCGTTTCCGATAGCTAGCACTAATATTATGTTCACTTTAAAATAATATAAGGTTGTCTTTCAATACGTCTGATCCAACATGAACATTATTCACTATAAAGATGATACAAGTTTATGTATTACATTGTTTAAATCATTTTCACTAAACAAGATTACTTCCTGAAAATAGTATCATATCAAATTATCCATCGTGACGTAAGTTTAAAACGATGACTTCGACACTTTTTACTGCACATATTGTTTCTACAATTTATTAATTATAATCCAAACAGAATGATATTATTGTTTCGTAATTAACACACCAATATCCGGAGCGGGAGTTGTGGCTGGCTCTTGTGTGGGTATTGGTTTGTCACATGCACGGCACGACTTCTGACAATTTGGAATCATCCACAGAGGATTAGCCTCGCATTCACCTTCGACAGCCCAACGGTCACACTCGATGGAATTACTGTGTTTGTTTTGGCATCCAGCTGGAAAAGTAATTTCAAAATCAGTTACCCTGTCACAATGGCAAACAACACAGACTTCAACGTATTTACCAAAAGGCCAACCAATCGACAAAGTGAAACAAGTTCATTATCGGAAAAGTGGCGAAACGCAAGCTTGTTCCAGGGAGTGAAATCATTTGGTTTGCTCAGACCTTATCCTCACTCGTGTATTAAAATTATAAAGTCATTACTTCCTGAAGATTTTAAATATATTTTTAAAAAAATAAGAAATAAATACTTAATACTTATTGCTATTCTTGACTCAAATTTCTTTAAAGGAAAATAATAACTTTTACACAATGGTAAAAGTGTTTATATGTTAATATTATACACACTATGTGTGTAGCATAACCAATTAGGGACCATGACTATGTGTGAAGCATAACCAATTCGGAAAAATTAAACTATGTGTGTCGCATAACCAATTAGGGACAATGAAAGTCCGAAGGTTATTTCTGAGATTTGAAGCAACGTTTAAAATAATAAATTTAAGAATAAATTCCCTCCTAATTATGTGATCATTATTGTCTTCTGTATGGGTCCAAACGCTGATAATTGTCCTCAGCACGGTGTTTGTATATTAAAGGAACAAAAATGAATTCTGTTTCTTCAAATTACAATTTCGTCTTTTTTTCTACAATATTAAGCTGATTTTGTCTTTGAAATAGAAAAGCCCTATTTGCGAGAACATAAACGTTGATAGCGGGGAAATTGTATATAATTACTATTAAGCATATGTTCCGTAATACGGATTTATAAGTTACCTCCATTGAAGAAATGTTCTCACGCCCTTTAGATGCAGTCATACAGACACTTTCAAAGGGTAAATAGTTTGAAACACTACTGTGTATCTGGCCACATCAAAGTAAGTAACAACAAATACAACACAAGGTGATGTAAAACAAAGAAATGTCATGCTAGATGTATAAAATGATTAGCTGTAATTACCCTTGCTCAGTGTGAGAGTATATTGAGACACTTACTTCCAGTGCTACTGTTTGTACATGTCCCACAGCAGTAGTTACTCATCCATTCTGTATTGGTCAGGCAATCACCACGAGTTGCCCACTTCAGACATTTGTCACTGGGATACATTTTAGCACATGTCCCTATAAAAGTATTTAAGTTTGTACTCTAAGCATATAATCATTTTACTAACAACGGTTAATATTACCTTTCAACAAAAAATGTAAACATTGTAATTTAACAGTTTATTTGCGAAGAAAAGATAAGACCGGTTTTACACACTAACTACTAAACTGATATTTTAGAAATAATTACAATAAATAAAACGCAGCAAATATGAATGCAAACTTCATATTGAGAAATTACACACTGTTTCTTTCATGCTAAAAATCATAAAATCGAATACTTTTATATAGCATCGAGTAATACGATTTGTGTCACGTGTGAGATGTGATGTCACCATGAATGTGCATTATGATTTATATACTATGAAATGCATTCAAGCTTTTTAAGCAACAGGATGACGAATGTTTATAAATATAGATTCCTTCAGAACGTCTTTACCTGGCTTTCTCTTGAGAATACAAGGACCACAGGCCTTGGCACATGATTTGGTCATGAAGGAGGGGTTTGACTCACATTGGCCGTGTTGCGCCCACACAAAGCATTTCCAGCTATCGCCATACGTGTTTACACCACATGTACCTATAATACAGAACATAAGTCTACAAATAACAGGTAAACACGCATTGAATTGAAGACACGTTATGATAAAGAAGTTAATATGGTAGTATGGGTATATTTTCTCATAGTTGTGTTTCGTGATAATGAACTTTGTTGGGTAGTTGATTGCGAATATTTTGACAAAGATACTAACATTCTATGGTGCAAAGTAGTGCCAGCCCATCTTAATCCATTCTAAAGTACATATTAGTGTCTATCCATCTTAATTCACTCTAAAGTGCAAAGTAGTGTCTAGCCACCGTCCACCATTCTAAAGTGCAAAGTAGTGTATATCCATCTTAATCCACTCTAAAGTGCAAATAGTGTATATCCATCTTAATCCACTCTAAAGTGCAAAGTAGTATCTATCCACCTTCCACCATTCTAAAGTGCAAAGTAGTGTATATCCATCTTACACCATTGCAAAGTACAAAGTAGTATCGGCCAGTCTTAAAACATTCCGCAGTGCAAAGAATTACTTGTGCATATTACAACATTCTACAGTGCAAAATAGTACCTGTCCATCTTGCAATGTTCCACTGCGCAAAGTAGTGCCTACCCATAATACAACATTTCACAGTGCAAAGTAGTTCCTGATCTATCGTTTAGATATTCATCGAGGAAAGGGAAGATTTAATTTCATCTTACCGTATAAATAATACATATACTCTTAAGTGGAAACTACGAATTTCGGACTTTGCCCTTCTGACTATTGTATCCTAAAGGGACAGTATTGCCTTTAGATGGTCAGCAATAAAAGCAACCTAAACTGCCTTGCACCTCTGACGTCGGTTTCTGCAATTTTTATTCATTCTGTCACTAAACAATAATTCCCAATACAATTCCTATGATGTCAGTTTTCTCATTTTCTCTTTGTTCCGTTATTTTATCAGAAAATATTAACCCCCTAGAACTTGCCACATATTAAGTAGCTTTTCTGTTTCCTTAATTTTCTCAATAAACTAAATCCATGTGCCTTTCTAATCAAGGTATACATTTATGTATTGCAACGTCATTAATGATAACGGATTTTAAAATGTTGTGCGCGTTTAGCTTCAAATGAAAATGGATATTTTTACAACGTTATGGGTGTGCGCAATCATGTCATATCGATCTCCTAGCAATGGTAATTATATACTAAAGTAATGGAGTGGCTATCTCCTAGTAAGGGTAATTATATACTAAAGTAATGGAATGACCATCTCCTAGTAAGGGTCATTCATACTACAGTATTGGAATAAGTACCGTGTCTCTCAACGTCCATAGGATAATAGCTGAATGACTATTTCGACATCAGTGCTGTTGGTACAAGCTGAAGACTATGAACGTACATTATTCAGTAGGATGGTATTAAATAAGGTCTAATAAATTTTCATCAACATATACCCTGCACGGCCGATTTACGGCTGATTGTAAGTCACTAAAGATTTCAAATAGCATGTATACATTCCGTTGATTTTATCAGTTGCTTTCAAAAGGAATGTTACTTCTATTATTTCAATAGTTTAATATTTTCCATAGTCTTTTGTGTAGGAGATCGGGGAAGTCACAATTACGTCACTTTATTCTTCTGATTCCTTCAAAACCATTTCTTGATATTTCTGTATCGTGGATTCATCTTCGTATTGTCCTCTCTCTCTCTCTCTCTCTCTCTCTCTCTCTCTCTCTCTCTATATATATATATATATATATATATATATATATATATATATATATATATATATATATATATATATATATATATATATATATATCTGAGTGTGTGCGTCTGTCTTCTCTTCAAAATACTGCTCCCAAAAAAGTGGAATCTTTATACAAAGGTATGTAGGATGTATGTATACATGGATAGATGGATAGGGTTTAACGACACAGCAGTACGATCCTGGATATTTAGTGCGGAATACGTTTAGATATCCAAAACGGATATACAGAGACATAGACAAATAAGATAAAATTCTTTAAGAGTTATGTAGAATTTTGTCTACATATTTCATCTAAAACGTTTCAGACCTTATAGATGAGAACAACATTACGGGAGACAACCCATCTCAAAAATGTTCCCACTACTAACCGCCTCATACGACATGGAAGTCGAGTGCAACGGGCATATTTCACACCCTCTAGTATGGAGGGGGATACATCTTACGATATGGAAGACGAGTGAAACAGGCACAAACTACACCCTCTAGTATGCAGGGGGATACATTCTAACGAAATAGTAGCAGGATGCAAATGCCATAATCTACTTCACCCCCTAATATTTGGGGGGGGGTGGGGGTGGGGAGAGGGTACATTATTACGACATACTAGAAGGGTGCAAATGACATTATACTTCGCCCCTAATACCCAGGGAGATACACAGAGGTTTTAAAAACTCTTAAGCATGTTGAACAAAAGAATAGGAACTCAGTCTGCTGATACTTGGACTTTTATATTTTCCTTCTTGTGTCGGAAACCCATCTTATTTACCAATTCCCTTCAAACAGTAGGTTCAGTTCTTTGTATTTAAAGTCATACCGTATCATATATATATGTATTACTTATTATTTACTACCTGAAGGTTGTATTCCTCCCCCGATCTGACAGTCCTGAGAGCCATCTTTGCAAACACAGCGGCAGTTTTCATCAATGTAGCCACCCGAACACTGAATGCTTGGATTACACTTTGCTGGAAAAAAGAGGTAACAAAATTACTTTTAATTACTTGCACTTACTTATATTCACGTATTTTGAACTTCGAATGCTAGTACCACATCACATAAAATATAGGGACAAGTTTATGGATTAAAGAAATATCATTTTTAAATGTATTTTGTTTTCATTTTACAAACCTATTTTGTATTCAATTTGTTTCAAGCATCTTACTTACAACCTGGACGGTATACCGTTACATTTTAAATGTTTGAAATAAAGTCGTTAATTTTTTAAGTAAAACGTATGCCAATATTTAATGTGATCATTGTATTTTAAATCAAAATCATCAGCTGAGTAAAGTTGAAATTAGTCAATCGCATTATATTTCAAATTCTATAATCAGAAAAATTCAGTACTTACCGGGACATTTGTACATTTTGTTTACGATTTCTACATCTGTGAATGACAGCTCTTTCATGTACACTTCTCCTATGCTAGCCTCTTTCTCTGGGTACTTAACACGTATTGTTTTCAACCCTCCACCCTTGGAGAATGCCTGAATGGATGATATAATGAAAATACATTCTACTCGTCTGTGATCTGATACAGGCAAAAGGTGTATGTCCCATATTAGAATCAGTCTCACATGAACACGGTATTGATAAAGAGAGAAAGAAAAAAGAAAGGAAAAGAATATGTCGATCATCTGTCCGCCATTTTACTTCCATTCTTTATACATCGATAAATTATGTTGGCCCCCTATGTCTAGTATGTATTTCTGTCAAGATCACGTCATCCGTGATGTTATCTTGGTCTGAAGAACTTTGGCTGACAAATGACGAGTATGTTCCGAGTGAGATCACCGACAAAAGACGTACCCATGAAACAAGCAGACGGTTACACTAGAGATCAGAGACAATGCTGTAACATGTGTATCTGTATGAAACGTTTACACACACACACACACACATTGACACACACACACACACACACACACACCAACCAACCAACATAGTATAATCATCGTAAGACGTAAATTAGAGTTCATATATTAATCATAGATGCACTAGACCAGACCAAACGAAGTCTTGAACAAATCTGGTTACCTTCTTTAAATATTCTAATGTATTTACCAAGCTCCTCGATATGCTACCATATCTCCTTTCTTTAAACCTGTAGTGTGTGTGTGTGTGTGTGTGTGTGTGTGTGTGTGTGTGTGAATGCGTTTGTGTTTGTATGCATGTTCGTGTACCTATTTCCACACATATATACATTATACAGAGAATACAAGATCTACGAGAGTTGGTTGAGAATATTAAGAAAATAACCACTTACGGTGACACCGTAATGCATTACAGAAGAGTATTCGTAGGGGACATTCATCTGGTCAACGGCCTGTGATGTGTACTTGGTGAACTGGTCCAACAGATCGGGCTGCACGTTGTCCGTAAGGATCTCAACATAATCGTCTCTGTTCGGCAGCTGGTGTTCGTGCACGAGACCAATCGCATGCCCAATCTCGTGTAAGTACAATCCTGTCTGTATAATAAAGATATATATTAAATATTATAATGGTTTTTTTTTTCCTTTAACCTAATAATCACTTTCCAATCTGCACAGACTTAACAATTCATTTCATAACGATTTTTAGACTTTACGTTAAAATTTATTTCAAGCAGTTTTGTATAATAATCGACTCCTGCATTCCTCACCTTTCATGCATGTATATTGATATTGAAAACACAGGATAGTATATCAGATATAGCAAAATCAAGGCTGCCATTTTGGAAATATTTAGATCAATACAAATTTATCTCTCATGATATTTTAACTTGAGTCCACTTGAAGGGCTCATGGTCCTATAAATGTGCAGTGTAAATTATCTGGACATCCGACTTGTCAGATTGGGACCATCCTGCAGCAGCAAACAAAACCAACATGAACAAAGTATTGCTGTCCAGTGTGTGTGAGTTTATACGTGTGTTAAAAACCTAATAACTGGTACTTACATATCTACACCCAGCTAAGGATAAGGAAACCACCTGCTGTCCACCGACCATTCCCAACTGTGAGTAGCAGCTGGAAAGAATAGGAAACGAGTATTAAGTAGCTGTATTTTCCTGGAAGGCAGAAATATACTGGATATTGCAAACACCCAAAAATGTACTTTTTATTGTGTTACGTGTTTAGGCTCTTACAAAACGTAACTAGAAGAAACAAAAGCGAAGAAAACAAGCTTTGTAAAATTTAACAAATAATTTAGTTCCTTAGAAAAACAAGATACAAATGAGAAAACGAAAATACGTTTCTACAAATCAAATCCAAAAATAATCCAAGGATTAAAAATAGAAGTCATTGTAATAAATAGTCCTAAATGAAACTGAGTTCGAGTCCCGATGAAATCCAAAATGGAAGGCGACGACATATGCTGTGGTCAGCGTCGCACGGAAGTGTCAACATTTTTTTTGTTGAATTACTGAAAATAACATTCCAGTTTGAATTATGTATAACTTTGATAACTGTCTTTGTCCAGGAAAGAATTTAGAACACAAGTATTTCAAGGGAAAAATAATCTCTTGGAATCCAAATAATGTGATTAAAAATAAAATAATTAGCCTTATATATATATATATATATATATATATATATATATATATATATATATATATATATATATATATATATACAAAGAGAGAGAATACAATACACAATCGAGTGATTAATTAGAACTTCTAAACTGTCTAGGACCAGTCTAGATCATACGTTTTCAAAAGAGGAAATAAAAGGTATGAAATATCTGAATTTAAAAATCTCTCCGAATATTAATATATGCCTGTAATCACGTCCAATCGAATGAGTTTAATAGCAAATGCTCAAATATTCTTTCTGATTATACAGCAATTCCGAGTTGCCAGATTCAAAAACTGGAGAGATTTCATTGTGTTTTCATCGTCATTGTCTTACCCTTCAGAGTTACGGAAAACGATAACATTGCTGTCAGAAGACGTGGCCTCCTTAAATCGTAGACACGTGTAACGCTCCCATTCTGTCATAGCTTGCCGAACCATGTACTGATCTCTCTGATCTATACAACATACAATGTGTACAGTGTACAAATGTGTAAGTGTCCCTTTGCTATTGAAATGGCATGTAGAGAATATTGTATGGATGTTAAATATATATCAAACATTATGACAGTAGTATAATCACTTTCAGTTAGTGGCAAAATTTGTTAAACAACAAGTGTGATATTTTTGTATATACAATGAGCATGGATGTGAAATTCTATTCTTGATATAGCATTGACGATACTTTAACTTCTATCAGATATTGTTATGTAACGTTTGCACGTGCTATTTTTAAACATAAACGGAAACTATGCGATTTCGTCTTATATCCACTATAACGTGGACTTCAGTTGGCCTTTTACTGATGTTTGGGCTTGAGATGTCTTATATCTGTTCCTAAAGTTGTCCGATTTCCGTTACTTTATGTGCCTCAAAGGTCTTATTTCCCTTATTATCTATCCATCTATTGTTTATTTCCGTTAGTCTTCGTTGTCTTAAATCCGCTACTCTGTGTTGTCTAAGTGTATTATTACCATTACTCTCTTATGGTAATTTGACTAATTTCCGTCAATGTGTGGGTCTCAGTAGATTTTTTTTCTCCCTTCAGTGGTTTTTTTTTTGTTCGGGGGGTGGGGGTGGGTCATTCTCTATTGATTGTGTAGAAACCGGTGACGATTGTTGCAAACATTAACGGAAATTAGACAACTTGTGCTAACACGCTTCGATAGTGTTTTTGCGTCATAAAGCACCCATCCCTAATCGAAAGAACACATACATTGGTATATGTAAGAAACAATCCGTACGAAATTGTTTGACACTTATTATTCCCCAACAATTATTTTGTCGAACAGAGTAGATTAAAAATGTTATTGCTAATTAGGAAACCTTTCAAGGAATATACCATTTCCCTGATTAGATCTATAACGCATGGTTCTTCTTTACATCAACGTTAACTTACTGAAATGTCCAGGGTAGAAACGATATGGAATTTCTCCGTTTGTCCAACGATAGATTGGATCGCGAATAGCTTTACGCTTACTTCGAATCAGTGTACTGCTGCAAGAAATTATATATATATATATATATATATATATATATATATATATATATATATATATATATATATATATATACAGATGGGTGTCAATAGATTATCTGACTTAAACATAACCTATATTTTAGATAACTATTGTTTATAAGTTTTCAAACACATTACAGCGTATTTTTCAAGTGGATAACTCATATAAATAAGCTGCCGGAGTTGATAATTATTTCATATTTATTCATGTCTGCAAGATTCACATAGACGTACATGCTAGATACATCTACTTCAATTTATGTCGCCGTACTTTACAGAAAATGTACAATATATTCAATACAAATCTGGTTTGATCTCTATTCATTATTCTCTTTTGCCATCTTTTTCAAGTAAGTTTGAAAGAAAATTCAACAAAACGAAGAAGCTGTAGCAGATGAAAATGAGGAGGAAGAAAGATGGTAGCGAGGATATGGAGGAAAACATTGTTAATTCCGTTTCTTGTCAGAGAATTGGCTTTTACTAACACGACATTGGAAAATTTGGACTTTCCCCCGACATTTAACATACCTGTTCGGTTGCTCATAAAGATTGTAGTATTGTTGTTTGGACAATAACATGTCCAGTTCCATAAGGATGCCACCATTTATAGTTTTTAAACTGAGGGCACCTAAAAAAACAAATTCAAAACATACAGATTGAATTGTTAAATTCCATACCGTTATATTCTCTCTCTCTCTCTCTGATACAATATAAATCTTTAAGAAAATTACTGGAAAATTTTCTTACTAAAGACCAGTAATTCCCATTCTATGTTGAAAGCTAATATATTCACTACACAAAATTTGGATATAATATAAATGATAATGTCGATTTTTATTCAAAGAAGTAAAAAATAAACCCTAGCCAATAAGACCACCCAAGTTTTGAGAAACTTAGATTATTTAGTTTAGATTCAAAGCCTTTATTGAATTGAAAAACATTTTACTGTTTGTGAGGTTCTTAACAAGGCATTTCGACTGTTTGTGAGGTTCGTAATATGCCTACAGTTAGTGAAGTTCGTACTAGAGTGTATCTACAGCTTATGAGTTCTTGATTCGCCATTTCTACAGTTTATGAATTTCTTAATACGACGTCTCTATAGACTGTATTGTTCTTAATATGCCATTTCTATAGTTTGTTTGGTTCTTAATACGCCATTTCTACAGTTTGTTTGGTTCTTAATACGCCATTTCTACAGTTTGTTTGGTTCTTAATACGCCATTTCTACAGTGTGTAGGTTCCTAATACAACATTTGAACAGGTTGTGAAGTTAATAATACAGTATTTATACCATCTTAATACGCAATTTCTATAGCTTGAGAGGTTCCTAATACACCATTTCTACAGCATGTGAGGCTCCTAATACACCATTTCTACAGCATGTGAGGCTCCTAATACACCATTTCTACAGCATGTGAGGCTCCTAATACACCATTTCTACAGCATGTGAGGCTCCAAATACACCATTTCTACAGCATGTGAAGCTCCTAATACACCATTTATACAGCATGTGAGGCTCCTAATACACCATTTCTACAGCATGTGAGGCTCCTAATACACCATTTATACAGCATGTGAGGTTTCTAATATACAATTTTGCATAAATCGTATGAGTTTCATCAGTATAAAAATCCTATTTAAGTCTTGACTTTGCATCAAATGATCATCAATACAGCCAATCATGTAGCTATGTACAAAATGTATATTAAATTTCTTATCTACGTAGCATAGCTTTTGTATATTTTCTGTTCAATGTTTATAACACTTTTCAAATGCATTTTCATGAAATAAAACTTTGTTTCGAAATTATTGTGTGTAAACTTGCGTAAAACTTAATACTGTTTCTATAATTTTTGTTTTTTGTTGTTGTGTTGTTGTTGTTGTTGTGCCTGATAATTACAGGAAAGTTATCGGGCTGTGATATTTCGGAGACACCTAATGTTGTAATAGATATAAAGGAGATATACACCATTTGACCGGATTGTAATAACACTTTAATCTGAGTTCTACCATATTTAACCTACTCTAGGATTGATTGTGATACAATTAAGTATAAAATTACAATGTATATGTTTGTTACCCACCTTTGAGGCCTCCCATAGCTTCCATAATGAGCTGATCCATGGTTTTGTTTGTCGGAGATTCTCGTCCAAACATGTTTGGAGGGGTAATGTCGTACTTCTGTAATTCCTCTGGTATTTTCTGTCCATTGCACCAATGCCATACAATAACCTAATAAGATACAAACAATCAACACTTATGACATAGAACAACCTAATAAGATATCAACAATCACTAACAATGCCATACAACAAACTTAAAAGATTTCAACAACCAACACCAATGCCATATAACATAGGAATACAATATCAACAATTAATACCAATGTCATAGAACAACGTAATAAGAAATGAACACTACTCTAGACACAATTATAAAACAATCATCAAGGAGGAAATATATCTGATAATGAATAAGTTATAATCTTCACATAGTTCTTGCATTCGCAGTACAAGAATAAAGAATCAAAGTTTATTTTTATTTGTAATGTCTCCATGACTAATAATAAGATGACTGAAATTAGATGTAGTCAAATGTAGTCTCACGTCAAATTTATTGACAAGAGACTTCACGTACACCGGATTGACAAAGTACCAGATAAATACTGTGGAATGATCAATTAACTCTGTGATGAGTTATTCTATTAGATTGTCAAAGTACAAGCAATTACCATGAAATTTATCTAACAACTAATGATTTTTCAGTTAGATTGTTAAAGTTCTGTTTGTAATATAATCATGACACATTAAAGTATGGCACAATACTTACACAGAAAAACAAAAATCCAGCAACACGTAAGTGCATGGTTGTTAGTCCTCTTCCAAAGTATAGATTGGTTCTCTTCTTCTCTTCTGTAATGTAATTTGTTTTTGTTTTGTTATGTGTCTCTTTGTTTATACACCAGTCCTCCTGTAACACTTGACAATTAGTGGTTTCGGCAGTTATCTCTTTTCCTTCTCTATTTAGAGTTCTGCAGCGATTTCGATTCTTGGTTCATTATTCCGTCTGTGCTATATCTCTGGCTTTATATACACAGAGAAACAGGATAGGTAACCACAGAAGCAATTCCGGTCCTATGACGTAATTGGATGCTATTGTTCTTTCTGATTCATGAGGATCCGCTTGGTGAACACTTGCTTGAATCCGGATAGTAATTCTGTTTGCAATCATGCAAAATATAATTAAACCTTTTTAAACGATATCTTACATAATGTCATGCCACATATTTATAGAAACGACGTATTGTGTTACAGTTAGGAAACTATTTCCGTTTTTCCTAGTTAGTCACATTTTGGGGGCCGTCATATAAGGGTGTATGAGGAACAAAATACCCAAGTCAATACGTGTGTATGTATGTATGTATGTATGTATGTATGTATGTATATATGTATGTATGTATATATGTATGGATGGATGGATGGATGGATGCATGCATAAATGGATGGATGGATGGATGAATGGATGGATGGACGGACGGATGGATGCATGCATGCATGCATTCATGTATCTATGTATGACAAGTTAACAAACTCATTATTGACGTGGGAAGCTGTAGTCATCTCTTCATTTGAGATTACAAAATATCAACATATTCGAATAACTTAAGTACTTTGTATACAAATGTCTTGTCATCACGTAGTGAAGAAAGATCACGCGTTATTTTATCATGGTTGCGAAGCGAATCCTACTAAATATGTTTTAATGCCAAATAGTTGGAAACTGCTGGAGATCTAAGTCGTTCAATTTTTCTTTCTTCTTTCCTTCATTTTGAACGTATCCTTATTCTTTGTATTCCTTTCTGTTATTTTGTATCTTTTAAAATATGGTGAGAAAAACATACATTCTGGTTACCATACAAAAAATTAGGTGTGTTCCACGTTTTAAAAGTTATTATATTCGTCGAATTGCACCGTAAGAAACACATATAAACATACGTACATACAAATACATACATACATACATACATACGTACAGCGTAAATATATGAACTGTTACATACATACGCGTAGGTCCTTGCATGTATATGTGCTTTTATGGGTACATACATAAGTATATTCAGAAGTGTATTCAAACATACATACATGCAAGCATACGTACGTACATAAATACACACGTACATAACATTGTAATGTATTGTGACATGCATAATACCCAAATTATATATATATATATATATATATATATATATATATATATAGTGAGAGAGAGAGAGACAAACAGACAGAGTGACACATAGAGAGAATATCTGATAGAGAAGTAGAGAAACATTCTTAATGTGCAAAAATAACTTCGTCTTTTTCACTAACAGATCAATAGGCGCATCATGTTTGTTGGGTGTTTGTTGAATGTTCTCTTTCTTTGCGTTTTTTCTTTTTTTCCCATGGAATGGCAGGCGATTCGAACAATTCAATTTAATGCACTTTTTAATTATATGGATGATACAAAAGTATAGCAGGTACCCGTACTAAATTAATGTCATGCATGAACATATTAAGAATCCTAGAAAAGTACTTTTAAAACTTTCTTATTAGTTCAGAAAAATAAGATGAAGCAGAGAAGTTTACATCATTTCATGAGACTCTGGAGTTCAATAACGGGGAGGTTATTACAGATACGTTTGTAGGTATACAAAACGTATTTAAAAAAATATAATAGCACTGGATTCAAAAACTGCTTGTAAAGTGTGTGTGTGTGTGTGTGTACCGTTTCGAACACTTTCCAAATAGGACGGTATTTTTTTTTCATTCGCATTTGAAGGTATATTTTGCCGTGATTTGAATAAAAACACTGATGTACTCTGGAAATAGAATTTGACACTTGATATCAAAGGACTAGGTTGAATATTGTCTAAAATTGGACCTAAGTGAGATTTTAATGATATTTTTACGAATACTGTATGGCTACTTCAAAACATCTTTATTTCTGCATGGTTATTAGACTTTCTGGTGTTTTAACGCAAAATGATGGAAAAAAAGACGGAATGAATGAGTGGGTAAACGCACAGAAACAGGCACTGACGGAGCTTTGAACAGATAATATAGCTGATCTGTGAATAATGAGATGTGATGTGATTTTGATTTTTAACTTTGTTTTAACAATTTTTAGTCATTTCGCTACGATGTCTGCAGTGTGGCAGTTTATAGTGATGTCTAGCACTGTGGCATCATGCCATAGACATGTAGCATGATGTCCCACCCAGTTACATTATTCTGACACCAGGCCGACCAGTCCTAACACTAACGTTTTAATGCTGAGCGGCTATCGAGGTAGATGCAAATACCATTTTTAAACGTCTTTGGTATGACTTAGCCGGGGTTCGAACTCGTTACTTCGCGCCTCCAAGCCGGTAGCACGAATTGGAGTGAAGTAATAGTTCTCATCAATTAACTATTTTTGTCCAATGCTTTATCTTTGTCTACTTAATGAAAGTTACTGCTAGGTAAATAATAAGTCCCTAAGGTTTTGCCAGTTTCAGTTTGAACCGTGATAGGCTTTGAGACTTATTATGTAGAGAGTATGTTGATTTATGGCTTTTGATGACTATGATCCGTGCCAGATTACCAAATAGGCAGAAAAGGCGTAAGCCTAGGGTCCCCGCGACATCATATCAAAATAATATTGATAAAACATATTAGGATATAATTTGCTAGGGTGGCTCCAAGATTTATACTGCCTAAGGGCCTCTACATGGTTTAATCGGGGACTGGCTATAATTTATATATATGTTGAGTTAGCCATATAATGGTTGGACGGAAGTACGGGTATACTTCCAAGTAATCACTACACTCTGTATGGATGTAATTATGCATATATAAGTATATTTTGATATTTTATTCTCATTACAAATTTTGTGAAATGGGGTTTCAAGCCTAGCAGCCAAAAATGGAAAACGCTAATTGTTAAACTTAAATCGCACTAACAGAAGAACGGACATCTTATATTATATAGATAGATTTGTTAAAATTAAGTCCTAGAAAGAAAAGTTCTTGGTTTTATTTTGTTTTCATACGTATTTCTAAAATAATGAGTCCAACTCTTGGCATAATCAGTTGAGTTGTCTACCTTTACTCCAAGGTCGAGTATTCTATGCGATTCAGTCAGATATATAGTTGTCATCCCTCCATGGACTACACTCGTCTCTATGTCTAATCATTCGAGCTACATATCTAGTTAACTGTCTTTAAATTCTCTCCCGAAAATTTTACAAAATATCTCTCTAAATCAAATATTGTCCAAAAGGTCGTATTTCTTTCTAAAATGCATTTTCAGTGTTACAATACCATTTCGTAACGTAATATCGTGGTCATTGTCACGTGCCTATGACGTAAGAAATGTGCCAGCATGAACTCATGTTGATAGTGTAAAGTGTTGAATAAAATTACATTAATAAATACGGTGTTAATTGTCGCTAAAGTGTAATATCTACCAATGAACGATGAGGGTACTACAATAATTTCAGATCAGAGGCCTTGACCTTGACAAAGTTAACAGTCAGGAAAATGAGTCGTATAACGAAATAGAAAATATTTTAAAATAGTTTGGAACTTAGCAAAAAAAAGATGCTTTATAAAATAACCAATCGTTACCAAAATTTACCTTTTCCAAATCAATTTGTAATGATTGTGTTGTCTTATTAAGATAAACTGCATTAAATAAATGAATACAAATATTCCCGTTGTAAAAGAAATTGACAGAAGAGGAACAATGTGCATGTCTATTTTATGGAATTAGTTTAATTTGCTGTGACCTCTCTCTCTTTCTCTCTCTCTCTCTCTCTCTCTCTCTCTCTTTACTGCAATGTCCAATGACGATGTTTTAATATTGTTAATTCGTGATCAAATGCACCCTTTTACCGAAATCAGATAGAAAAAATACCACGGTAATTAGATCCGTCTCACTGACTTTAATTGCTTCTGTGATATTGTTCCGGAACCGAGCAGTATCAGCGTTTGCTAAAGCCGGCCTTTGTTACGTATTTATCACCGTACCATACTCACACATATTTCCCTTCTCAAATCATCAATGAAATAAAGAACAATACAGTTTTATTAAAATCAGTACAAATGTATAAAATGTCCATGGCACTGTAATGAGTAAGTCAGCTTATATTACCATATATAATGTAGGGTTTTACGTGCAAACAAATTGTATGGTAAATCGTGTAAGCGGATTTTCGAGTGTAAATCAACTTTCTTTTAGATTTGGATTTAAGGATATACGTCCACAAACATCATTTCCATTGCATGAGTATATTGTATTGAAAAGACCATTACGATATCAAATTACAAGTCAGTTCATCCTCTTTCTTTCCGATACATATTACTGGCTACAAGTTATTTGGCAATTCTCTGGTCATTATCGAATTCTGCCGTTGATGCTGTAATTTCAAAATCTATATATGCTGCATATATCTTTATAAACTGCATATATCTTTATACACTGCATGTATCTTTATACACTGCATATATCTTTATACACTGTATGTATCTTTAAAGATACGAGCCATATATATGTATCACTGCATATATCTTTATACATTGCATATATCTTTTATATTGCATCTATATTTAAAGATACGATCCATACATCTGTATACACAGCGTATATATGTATACAATCCATATATCTTTATACAATCCATAGATCTTTACACAGTGAATATATCTATACACACTGCACATATCTTTACTGTATTCGTTTTCATGTACATCCTTTTATTATTTGAAACAAATAGAAATAAAAAATGAAACTCAACAAAGGAATGTGATGTGAAACGTTCATAAAAAAGGTTCAAAGTTTGAAAGTTGAAAGTTGCTTTGCTGAAACTTGTAAACAGATACACAAATAAGTTGAAAACATTTTTAAAATTGCGAGAAATAGCTGATATTTTTTATTTTTGGTTTAACGCCATTTTCCAGCGTCAGAGAGGCTACACTTTGCAGTCAGCATAACTGGTGGAGGAAGAACCCGGAAAAACCCCGATAAGACCCACCGACCCACGCTAAGCTACAAGACAGGCCGCGCCAGAGACTCAAACTCAAGCGGACAGAGGTGAGATGGCAGTAATCGGTAAAGGCGAGCGCATTAGAAAAATGCGGCCACCCTGGGCCCATGCCAAACAATTCGGCCACCCTGGGCCCATGCCAGACAATTCGGCCACCCTGGGCCCATGCCAGACAATTCGGCCACCCTGGGCCCATGCCAATGAGTTCATTAATGAGTACAACTGGCAACAATATGGAATATAAAATAAATTGTGATATTTGATTTCTCTCTTTTCTATCCTGATTAATTAGAAAGATATTTTAATTAAGAGTTTATTGAATATCAGGTCATATTTTCTACTTTTGTAATTCATGACTAGAACATTCGAATACTAAAAACCGAATGTACAAAGGCAACGCTCCTTCTTGGCAGTTTAGTTTATAGTGACTGGTCCGTTTATAGTTAAGAGATAAAAATGAATGATAACAAGTCCAGGGAAATAGAAGTCATGACATATAATGATTACTAAACGACTGATTCACTTTGCTTTCTTACTAACATACTAGTATTATCAAGTAGTATTAAGTCATACAGAAACATGACCTGTACTTTAAGGTTGGAGGAGTCGATTCCGGTCTGCATCACAACACATTCGTTTGTACATAATGGTTGTATCACTAAATTCTAAAAGTGATATTTGCATGTATAACGATATATATATATACATACATACATACATACATACATAGACACACACACACATACATACATACATACATACATACATACATACATACATACATACAAACATACATACATTTATAGCTAAGTCTTATATAAATTCACCTCCCCCCCTCATCTTACTCTTGCTCCTTCTTCGTGGTCGTCATAGTCTGCGTTACTTCAGTCACATTGTCTAACCATTTTACGCACCATACACCATCATGGTGTGTCATCTGTTTATAATGACACATTAATAATATATCGAAATGTAATACTCAAGGTTCAAATAAAATGAAAGATTAATTACTGTCTCAATATAAATTCCCTGACTAAAATCGCGCAAGTATCAATTTTCATGGCAAGAAGGTATTTCATATTTTCTTTTTCATCCTATCCACACATCATAGCAATGGTGTGACCATCTAAAATTCAAATGTCTTTTTTGTTTTTCTCTTTTAAAGGTTTCGTTATAGCTGATAGAAATATTGCTCTCGTATTACCAACAGTATCAATATATTGTGTTGATTTTGTAAATATCTTATTGGTTTTATTTTCTCTTTAAAAACTACTTCATTAATATTCTTTTAAGCATCACAAAATTGCTAAATACTAATATATCGATGAAAGATGTATCGATGAAAGATGTATCGATGAAAGATGCATCGATGAAAGATGTATTGATGAAAAATTTAAAACTTTAAATTGGTACGATGTTCTGACGCGGGTGTGCGGGTGTGTGTTGACCGACATGAAAATGTTAGCCACATCAAACATTAATAATTAATTCTTTTTATTTTCATTACGATTTCCAGCAATCTGATTG
Organism: Sinohyriopsis cumingii; assembly: GCA_028554795.2. Classification (NCBI taxonomy): domain Eukaryota; kingdom Metazoa; phylum Mollusca; class Bivalvia; order Unionida; family Unionidae; genus Sinohyriopsis; species Sinohyriopsis cumingii. Next base: position 151,329,389 of record CM068828.1, on the reverse strand, counting down.
GCCATGTCCTTTTGAACGACTTTTGCTTTAATGAGCCTAAAACAATACAGCAAGTTGGCTCTGTCCCTTTTCCGATCTTACCAAAGAATTATGTATGAAACAGTTGAAAGTTTTACTGACGTAATGGTGTTCATCATCCAAAACAAGACCGATGTGATCATAATAATTTTACGGTGAATAGTAAAAAATAAAGGTAAGAATGAAAATGAAAACAAATAATTCGACTCTACAAGTCTCTTAAAAGTACAGATGGAAGTTATATATAGATCAAACCGAAGATAATCAGCAGAGAGAGAGAGAGAGAGAGGTGTGGGTTGGAGGGGACGGTCGTGAACTCTGACATTGTAAATTTTCTTCAAAGTCACATTCTGACATTTTAACGTTGTTACATCTAATAAGCGAAGTTGAGTCGATTATTCGGGCGGCACTGAAAGTTGATTTCGCCGCGCAATTAGGCAAGATTTGGATCAAGACCTATTCTGGTATTTCAATGGTTCAATGAGAGAGAGGTAGGCACTGCTATAGCAGACAGGAATTTAGCACGGATAGACTTTGATATAGCAGACAGTAATTTAATATGAATAGACCTTGATACATCAGACAGGAATTAATACGGATACGGATAGACCTTGATACATCAAACAGGAATTTAATACGGATAGACCTTGATACATCAAACAGGAATTTAATATGGATACTGATAGACCTTGATACAGCAGACATGAATTTAATATGGATAGACCTTGATAATCAGACAGGAGTTTAATACAGATACGGATAGACCTTGATACATCAGACAGGAATTTAATACGGACACGGATAGACCTTGATACATCAAACAGGAATTTAATGCGGATACGGATAGACCTTGATACATCAAACAGGAATTTAATACGGATACGGGTAGACCCTGATACATCAGACAGGAATTTAATACGGATACGGATAGACCTTGATACATCAAACATAAATTTAATACGGATACGGGTAGACCCTGATACACCAGCAGGAATTTAATACGGATACGGATAGACCTTGATACATTAAACAGGAATTTAATACGGATACGGATAGACATTGATGCATCAGACAGTAATTTAATACGGATACAGATAGACTTTGATACATTAAACAGGAATTTAATACGGACAGACCTTGATACATCAAACAGGAATTTAATACGGATACGGATAGACCTTGATACATCAAACATAAATTTAATACGGATACGGGTAGACCCTGATACACCAGCAGGAATTTAATACGGATACGGATAGACCTTGATACATTAAACAGGAATTTAATACGGATACGGATAGACATTGATGCATCAGACAGTAATTTAATACGGATACAGATAGACTTTGATACATCAAACAGGAATTTAATACGGATACAGATAGACCTTGATACATCAGACAGGAATTTAATATCGATAGACCTTGACACAGCAGACAGGAATTTAATACCGATAGACCTTGACATATCAGACAGGATTTTAATATGGATAGACCTTGATATAGCAGACAGGAATTGAAGATGGATAGACCTTGATACAGCAGACAGGAATTTAATATGGATATATCTTGACACATCAGACAGGAATTTAATACCGATAGACCTTGATACAGCAGACAGGAATTTAATATCGATAGACATTGACACAGCAGACAGGAATTTAATACCGATAGACCTTGATACAGCAGACAGGAATTTAATACCGATAAACCATGAGACAGCAGACAGAAATTTACTACCGATAGACCTTGACACAGCAGACAGGAATTTGATACCGATACGGATAGACCTTGATACATCAAACAGGAATTTAATGCGGATACGGATAGACCTTGATACATCAAACAGGAATTTAATACGGATACGGGTAGACCCTGATACATCAGACAGGAATTTAATACGGATACGGATATACCTTGATACATTAAACAGGAATTTAATACGGATACGGACAGACCTTGATACATCAAACAGGAATTAATACGGATACGGATAGACCTTGATACATCAAACATAAATTTAATACGGATACGGGTAGACCCTGATACACCAGCAGGAATTTAATACGGATACGGATAGACCTTGATACATTAAACAGGAATGTAATACGGATACGGATAGACATTGATGCATCAGACAGTAATTTAATACGGATACAGATAGACTTTGATACATCAAACAGGAATTTAATACGGATACAGATAGACCTTGATACATCAGACAGGAATTTAATATCGATAGACCTTGACACAGCAGACAGGAATTTAATACCGATAGACCTTGACATATCAGACAGGATTTTAATATGGATAGACCTTGATATAGCAGACAGGAATTGAAGATGGATAGACCTTGATACAGCAGACAGGAATTTAATATGGATATATCTTGACACATCAGACAGGAATTTAATACCGATAGACCTTGATACAGCAGACAGGAATTTAATATCGATAGACATTGACACAGCAGACAGGAATTTAATACCGATAGACCTTGATACAGCAGACAGGAATTTAATACCGATAAACCATGAGACAGCAGACAGAAATTTACTACCGATAGACCTTGACACAGCAGACAGGAATTTGATACCGATACGGATAGACCTTGATACATCAAACAGGAATTTAATGCGGATACGGATAGACCTTGATACATCAAACAGGAATTTAATACGGATACGGGTAGACCCTGATACATCAGACAGGAATTTAATACGGATACGGATATACCTTGATACATTAAACAGGAATTTAATACGGATACGGACAGACCTTGATACATCAAACAGGAATTAATACGGATACGGATAGACCTTGATACATCAAACATAAATTTAATACGGATACGGGTAGACCCTGATACACCAGCAGGAATTTAATACGGATACGGATAGACCTTGATACATTAAACAGGAATTTAATACGGATACGGATAGACATTGATGCATCAGACAGTAATTTAATACGGATACAGATAGACTTTGATACATCAAACAGGAATTTAATACGGATACAGATAGACCTTGATACATCAGACAGGAATTTAATATCGATAGACCTTGACACAGCAGACAGGAATTTAATACCGATAGACCTTGACATATCAGACAGGATTTTAATATGGATAGACCTTGATATAGCAGACAGGAATTGAAGATGGATAGACCTTGATACAGCAGACAGGAATTTAATATGGATATACCTTGACACATCAGACAGGAATTTAATACCGATAGACCTTGATACAGCAGACAGGAATTTAATATCGATAGACGTTGACACAGCAGACAGGAATTTAATACCGATAGACCTTGATACAGCAGACAGGAATTTAATATCGATAAACCATGAGACAGCAGACAGAAATTTACTACCGATAGACATTGATACAGCAGACAGGAATTTAATACCGATAGACCTTGACACAGCAGACAGGAATTTAATACCGATACGGATAGACCTTGATACATCAAACAGGAATTTAATGCGGATACCGATAGACCTTGATACAGCAGACAGGAATTTAATATCGATAAACCATGAGACAGCAGACAGAAATTTACTACCGATAGACCTTGACACAGCAGACAGGAATTTAATACCGATAGACCTTGATACAGCAGACAGGAATTTAATATCGATAAACCATGAGACAGCAGACAGAAATTTACTACCGATAGACATTGATACAGCAGACAGGAATTTAATACCGATAGACCTTGATACAGCAGACAGGAATTTAATACCAATAGGCCTTGATACATCAGACAGGAATTTAATATCGATAGACCTTGACACAGCAGACGGGAATTTAATACCGATAGACCTTAACACAGCAGACAGGAATTTAATACCGATAGACCTTGATACAGAAGACAGAAATTTAATATCGATAAACCATGAGACAGCAGACATGAATTTAATATCGATAAACCTTGATACAGCAGACAGGAATTTAATATCGATAGACCTTGACACAGCAGACAGGAATTTAATATCGATAGACCTTAACACAGCAGACTGGAATTTAATACTGATATACCTTGATACAGCGGACAGGAATTTAATATCGATAAACCATGAGACAGCAAACATGAATTTAATATCAATAAACCTTGATAACGCAGATATGAATTTAATATCGATAGACACTACAGTGAAAAAGGAAAGCATAAACTGGCTGAATCGAAGTGATGGGTTATAGACCAGATATTTCAAACAGACAAAGTGTTGAGTTTGCAATATAAACCGCTTCTTTTTCTGTTTAAGAAACGATATTTTCTCGAGTTTATATCAGCTTTTATCAACCCGAACTGGTTAATTTTGACATTTTTTTATCGCTTTATGCACTAATGAGGTCCATAAACTATGGTATCTCTCAGATTAATGAAATAAACCTCATTCCTTTCAATAACGTATTTGGTACTCTAGATGGTCATGTAGGCGCTGCTCCCAGCTGTCGGCATCGGGAAATAAATTTCAAAGAAATTAAGCAAATCGAAATTAGTGTTGGTGTTGACTCATACACATATTAATCCAACAATGAATTTACTTTCTGTAATCAAGTTATATAGTTAAATGGAAGTTATGATAGGACTATATAGTTAAATGGAAGCTGTGATAGGACTATAGGGAACTTCACGGTTACAACGGAGTTACTGATCGTAGCGCCTAAAATTACCTCCCTTAGCTCCAATGCGCATGCTCACAAAAAATCCGGATAGTTCACTGTTTTACACTTGGTTAGCGAAGTCAACAAAGGAAGGAATCTTAGCTGTACTACATACAGATCATTATGTTGAAGCTAATGAATAAATTATATATGTTAAACATCTTTTGTTCATACTAGGAGAATAATTATAGACATTACATCAGATAATTAGATTTTGTGTCCATACCTACATCATATCAGATAATTAAATAATATTTACTTTCCATACTTAAATGATATCAAATAATTAAATTAAATACACTGTCTATACCTGATAATATAGATTCATTATCCATAATTTCAGATACATTTGTAAGAACATTTCACTTTGCTCTCCGATTTTAAACATTTATTGCACATTTTTGGTTATATAACTTTAACGAAAACAATCTCAACAATGTTCATTCTTCATATGTTGATATATCCTTCTTTCTCAGTTACTTTCGCAAGGCTAATAGTCCGTTAATAGCACGAGTTAAGAAAGTTATAACAAAAGTTCGATAAGAAAATTATAACGCAAATTCGATACGTCAGCTGATTTGTAATGCAGAATATTTTAAACCAGAAATTTTTTAATTTTTTTTAAATGGAACACAGTATTTTAATGTATTTAGAGGAACTTAACAAAACAATAATTACATTAGCATTTCATAACGATAAATGAGTGTAATTAATGCAGACGGAATATTTATTCATATTTGGGTGTAAATATCGTACAATATTCAGATTATATAACATGCCCAATGACTTTTTTTTTTGTTTCATTTTATTTTTTACTTTTGAAACCTCAAGTTTCGGACGGTACATGCAATAACTTTCAGCATGATTTTTCTTTGCTTATACTGACACGGAATAACTCTCAAATTTGATGGGGACTTACGACAACATTTCTGATTGCCACCAGCAAATTCATCTAGAATAGCATTCATAAAATTAGTATAATTCTGTTTAACTTTCCTTGCATCAAATATGTAAATTTTAAAGATCCAATTATTTCACAGATTCCGTCCTATTACGTTGGTTCGCCTTTTAAATCAATATTGATCCACGTGACCGGATGTTAAATTGGAAACAGTATGATTTGTTGTCTTTATCTATCAGTCACTCTTTCTATCTTAGCATCATTTTATACTCGTTTTTAACCAGAAATATGTTTATGTAATATACGTATGCGAACACACATTCATTCGAGGATATACATACCCATGCACCAGATGAAATGAGACAGACATACATACATACAGACAGGCAGACAGGTGAAAACCACAAATGTCCTATAAATGCAAATTGTATATTCTAACATTTCCAACCATTCAAGGAAATAAAATTAAAATAATCATCAAGGAGACTCGTAAATGCGCCTGTCTGTTCAAGCGTGGTTGATATTTGTGCATTTTTGAAAAAATAACCCAAGTTATTTGATGAAAAATATAAAGAACATTAATAGAAAGGCAACAGACTAAATCAATAATAAAAGAACCTTCAGAAGTTAGACTTATTTTTCTCGTTCTCGTTCTACCTACATTAACTGCTATGATTGAAGCTGTAAAAAATAGACATATTTTCATTATTCTTCAAGCGAGATAAATTGCAAGACCTTTTTACGCAGCGATACACTTTCCCACGATCAAATGATAAAAATTAGAGCATAAGGTAGCAATGGAAAGATAATGAAGTTCTGAAACGGGCAGAGAATATTTATTTGAAAGCTGGGAGCAGCGTAAGTTAGTGAAAACAAAGATGTAAAAACAATTGATCAAGTATTGATAGAATTTCTTTTTAAGATAGTGAGATATCGATCCTGCTTGCATAATGTGAGCGGTCTGTCATGTTTTCTAGATCTACATCTGCCATCTTAATTGACTGAACTATCCGGAAGTGAGTTGCACAGAGATGCCCTCTGGTGTTTTCAAGGGGAGATGCTAACCGTGAAACCCCCTATATAGTTAAATGGAAGCTGTGATAGAACTATATAGTTAAATGGAAGCTGTAATAGGACTATATAGTTAAGTGGAAGCTGTAATATGACTATATAGTCACACGGAAGCTGTACTAACACTATATAGTGAAATGGAAGCTGAAATCGGACTATATAGTCAAATGGAAGCTGTACTAAACATATATAGTCAAATGGAAGCTGTACTAAACATATACAGTCAAAAGGAATCTGTACTAAACATATATAGTCAAATGGAAGTTGTGATAGCACTATATAGTGAAATGGAAGCTGTGATAGGACTATATAGTGAAATGGAAGCTGTGATAGAACTATATAGTGAAATGGAAGCTGCGATAGGACTATATAGTCTAATGGAAGCTGTTCATACAATGATATCATTATGGAGGTTACGTTTGTGTCATGTCGCGAGGCAGCTGGTTACACTATTCTGGTTGAAATGACGAATGAGAACAAGTATTTTGCATGCAGTCATGCATGGTTAGACATGCAAGCTTTGAATGGTCTTTTTAGGGCACATTTTATAATTATTTTCCTAATTTGTATTTATTAAACAGAAACTTTTGTGTCTTAGCAGCAGGAAGGGCGAACAGATCACTTGGTTGAAATATAATTTGCTTAAAACAGAACATCATAAGTAGTGAATGGGGACACCCTAGGGACTCGGGGACTTTAATGTTAAATAGGGGTATATCCACTCTGGGGACAATGGAAATTTAACATGGGAAGCAATATCCACTCTGGGGACAATGGAAATTTAACATGGGAAAAAAAAGACATCCACTCTGGGGACAAGGGAATTTAACATGGGAGAAAGGAAATATCCATTCTAGGGACAAAGGCATTTGAACAATGGGAGAAAAAAATATCCATTCTAGGGACAAAGGCAACTGAACATGGGATTTTTTATTTTTTTTAAATTAAAAAATAAAAAATAAAAAAAAGGGGTAGGCAATGGAAAGTCAATCTCTTTTCGAGAAATGTGGGTGGCCCTGAAAAGGGCCTTTGGGTTTCTTCTTCTTCTAACTCCTTAACTTCTTTATCCATCCTCTTATTTTTTCCATCATTCCTTTCTTCTTCTTTTCTGTTTCTGGTATCCAGTCCGGGTGACCCATGGCTCGGAACTTCTGTTGGATTTTTATCCAGTTAGCGTTCAGTTTCTCTAGTTCTTCCTTTTTCTTTCTATTTTCTTCTTCTTTTCTATCTTTTGCCCACCTGTCCTTTATTTTCTCCACTTCTTCATCTATCACCTTTCTCATCTTTTCTTCCCCTTTTTTCAATCTTTCAACACTCCTTTTGACAAAGGGCCACTCTGACCTTTTTTCTATCTCTTCCAAAAACCTTCTTACTTCTTCTACCTTCTCCAGGGCCTCTTTTAATGTTCCCACTCTGACATAAGGGGGATTTATTAGCCCTCTCAGTCTCTTCATTTCTTCTTCAATTAATCCTTCTATCATCTCCCTGGCTAATTTTAGTTCGTTCTCATAGTGCACACTGGTTCTTAACCTCCAATCTCTTTCAATCCTTTCAACTCCATATTCACCATCCACCATCCAAAAATAAACATGCCTTAAATCATTGAACAGTTGGGACACTTCCATCTTCTTTGTTTATTCCTTAGAATGGTTTGAACGACGAATACTGTGGGTTCTTATAGTGAAAGCGCGGACGTGATGGAAAACATCCCCCAAGACATAAAATTGATATTACCTAAATCATAACCAAACAACGCGCGGACGTGAAGGAAAACATCCCCTACTTTCTCATTTCATATAATCTACTATCCACATAAGTGAAGCAACATTTAACAAACCCCAAATCTACTATTTACACACTCAAATCATTAAAACAAAATCCATAATTTACTATCCACACAATCGTACGTGAGCGGTTACAAAACCCAAACTATACTCTACACATACGCTAAGAAACAATAAACAAACCCATAATCTACTATTCACACAAACGTACGTGAGCGCTTACAAACACAAACACAAACACACAAACACACAAACACATACCCTCACACTAGGAGAAAAAGAGTCAGTGTTTATATTCACACTACTCTACATACACACATTGGCAAATCGATTGTTGTTTCTTTTCTAGAGTATTGGGTAGCCCTGAAAAGGGCTGTTTGCTTTTAACTCCAGATGCACCTATCTAATGCTGGCACCTTCCTGGTCTGGCGCCACACACACATCTTCTTCCCCAGTCTCCTTTTACCTTTTTTCTTGAGAGTGCAGAGGCGGGATAAGTGGCTTCAGAATCCCAATTTTCTGTCTCTGGGATTCTGAAATTTCTTCTCTCCTTTTCCTCCTCTTCCTTTTTTCTTCTGTCCTCCTCCTCTCTCATCCTTCCCTCTTCGACAATGGCCTCCGCGGCCAGTTCATTTAACAGGCGCCTGGCATATTCCAGGTGCATCTGGAGTTCTAGCAGTTTCACAATTCTGGTGTTCATTCTGGTGGTGTTGATCAATCAACAAGGGTAGCTAGACTGCCGAAAGAGTTTCAATTTATAGTAAAAGCGCGGACGTGATGGAAAACATCCCCCTAAAAACATAAAATTAATTTTACCTAGATCATGACCAAACAACGCGCGGACCTAAAAGAAACACTCACTTTTTTATACTACCCATTACTATTCTAAAAAATTTTCATCAATCACTTCAATATACTATTCACATACGCAAAGCAATCAAACCCCAAATATACTCTCCCCACACCTCTAACAGCAAAAAAAAAAGACATGATCTTAATCTACTATCCACACCAACGTACGTGAGCACTTACAAACACACAATCCTATACACAAACACATACCCTCACACTAGGAAAAAAAGAGTTAGTGTTTATATTCACACTACTCTACCTACACACATTGGCAAATCGATTGTTATTTCTTTTCTAGAGTATTGTTTGCTATGGCAATCTTTTAGTTTCTAAGAATGCGACGTCCTCTGAGGATAGACTTTCTGACGATAGGTCTGCTTCTTCGGAAAGAGAAGAAGAACTCTTTGGTGTCGATACGACAATCGACAAAGCCTCTGTCAGGTTCAGGTTGCTGCTGTTGCTGCTGCTGCTGTTGTTGTTGCTGTTGCTGCTGTCTCTGAAGTCTGTACTTCTCTGTCCATTCTTCTTTCTCCCTGTTCACTTCTTCTCTGAAGAGCTCTTCTATCAGGTCTTCAGTGACTTTTAACATTCTCACATTCTCTACCTCTTCTGGCTTCGGTATCAGACTGAGTCTGACCCTATGCAAATTCACGTAGGCTTCGTTTAGCTTAGCTAGTTTGGAGCACATCTTCGTAGGAGGATGAGTCGACAATGGATGGTTAGACTGGGAACTCCCCCGGTTCTTAAAGTCAAAGCGCGGACGTGAAGAAAAACATCCCTCTACGGTTTTCGAGCCGGAACGTTCAATGAGTGTCATGAGAGGGATAGTAAGAAGTCAAAGAACATGAATCAACATTCTTATAGCCAAACAAAAGACAAAGGCATTTTTTTTTCAAAACAAAACATTTTTTTATTAAAAAATCACTTAACACTAACCAACAACTCTAACATTTTTAACAATAATCCAACAATATAACATCAAACATTTTTTTTCAAATCACAAACATTTTTTTCAATCAACACTCTACTTTAAACAGGGCTGACAACGTTGTGAATGAAATTTTGATTTCCACTGTTGGAAATCATTAGGCCATTGATGGACACTACGTTTCCTAGCTTGAGACAAAAGATAAGCATAATGGTCACAAAACCATCGATCTACTTTCACATCGTTTCTAGAAGAAGAACGAGGATCAAAATGAGTCACTAAATGTTCTAAGGAATATCCCAGGCTGCGATGATGCAGAAAATACACACAATATTTTCCACACACCAAGGAATCTGTGCCTTGTAATTTCACATTATTGAATCGGGTGGTCTGAGCATTTCTTCTCATAAAGTCGATGATATCGTCTTCCAAAGGGGGCAATCCATACGAATCAAAATATTCCACACATCCTTCTTGAGGAAAGTAGACGGCTACCCAGTGGGTTCCTGGGAGATGAATGTCGTCCGTGTTGATGACATAAGCTAGATGGTCTTGAGGTTTGCGATGAGGGAGTTCATCTTTAGCACAGACGACAGGATTCCAAGAAGCAGTGTACGAACTGTGGTTCAAAAGGTAATAAAGTTCCCAGGTATCCATGTTTTGTGTGGTTTTTTTCTTCTTCTTCACAGGAAATAATAAGTCATCAATTCGATCCTGACTTTTTGCTTGAAAATGTCTGACGAGTAACCGTTTCTTCGCTTCGTCTCCCCACTCTGATTCAGGAGAGCTTCGATACGATGGATCTCTTGAGTGGTTAATGGTGGACAAGAATGTTCACGCAAGTCTTTATGCCACTGATGCAACACGACTTCGTCCGAGATGAGACTCCAAGCTTCGTCCAGATACTCGTCCAATTTTTCTTCTTCACACAACATCAGGCATTTATCGTGTTGAATTTGACTGGGATGATCGTTTTGACATCCATAGCAATCTTTCTTGATCAATTCCGTCATTTTTTCCACCAAGTGTTTGGCAAAACAGGAGACTCAATGGGCTTCTTGTTTTGGCCATCTCGACTTCATCATGACAACTTCTTCGTCTTTGTCTTGAGATTCTCCTTCCACGGTCTCCTTACATTCCATCTCCAAAGTTTCTCCACTAGGTAAAGAGGGATAACAGTCTTCCATAGCTTCTAATAATCTAGAATGACTTCTCTCAAACTGTTCGATTTCTATCGTATTATCAAATTCTGCATACAGGATAACGTTCACTGTCTTATCCAGTGGCTTTGCAAACTGAAGTTCCACACGAATCTGGCCGGATTTTTATAGGGTGGAAATGTCCCTCGTCGCTGCCTTGGTCTGGAGTGAAATCGAAAGCCCACAAAGCATAGCCTCCTGCGTAATCTTCGTACGTAATGCCATGACTGGTGTTGGTTCCTAACTGTCCGGTGGCTTCGTACAGGGACAAGTACGATCTCAAGCAATTCATCTTCGTAGGCTCAAAGTCCGGTTCGAAAGGTCGGGTACACAAGGTCTTGCCATCGCGACTGACTTCGATTTTCTTAACGTCGAAGTGTTGAAAGTTGAAAGGATTTTCAGCGAAGGCTCCGTTGAAGGCTGAATTCAAGACCATACCAAGGATTAAACGCTTGGGTAACTGTCCTTGAAACAGATGATCTTCGATCATGGAATGATGGCTAGCGGGAATGGTGAACGTTTTCACTTCCACGGGTCGTATGGGATACGTGGCGGTAGTTCTGCTCAACGTTTGACTGATGTCATTTCCAACTTTGGGTAACACTTCCACGCGTCGTACGTAGAGTTTGACGTCCTCGATTTTGCTTTTGGCATTAGTATCAGCCAACAAATGGAAAGCAGCACTGCTGCGATTCAGTCTCAAGCGGACATTGACACCGTTCAGCAAATATTTCTCTTGCAACCACATGTCCAAATGCAAACGATCCATCAGTTCTAAAGTCTTCTTATTTAAGATTTTTTTTTGTCTTTCCTCAAAGCCGTCATTGCTTCCATCTATTTTTTCGAACTTGTCCGCTTCGTCAGGTTCCCATAGCACACAAGCATTGAGATGAGTATTCTTGGCATCTATTCCGTACGTCAAGAGATTTTCCAGGTAGGCACGGTAAGGGTAAGTATCCATGCTGCTGCTGACCAGTTTGTTATTCAAGTACAAGTCCACTGAGCTGAACAAGGAATGCATGAAATTGTTGACGGGAGCTATATTCTCAGTGTCTTCTACTCCACCATCATCCTTATCTAGAACTTTGACTTTCAGGTACAAGTAACTGCTATTCAGATCGATGTAATCTTCGGGCTGTCCTTTGATTTCAAACTCGATGGGAGCGGAATCCGTCAAAGAGGAGACGGGGTGAAATTCCACCCATTGGGATTCTTGCATGGTCATCATGGTGGGGGGCATGGCAAACAGATCCAGTTCCGACTTGGAACAGGCGCATGACTCTCGGTGCATCATTTTTTTGTTGCTGTTTCTCAATAATCGAAAACGTCTAAGTCTCGAACGGTTCTTCTTTTCTTTGTCTTTCTAGCTTTAGACGTGTGAAGTCTGGTGAAAGGGTGTTTTCTTCGTCGTCTCTTTCTGCCTTGTCCTTGCTGAATGCCTGACTCGGTAGCGTGCAGGGCATTTATAGGTGTATCTCGTCGGCCCAAAAGGTCTTTACCCGTTTGTAGCAAGACATTTTTGCCTGCCCTCATGAAGGCTTCTTTAGGGTTTTGTTTGTCGATGATGACATTTTGGAGAAATTCTTTGCCTTGCGTCATTGCCGCATCTTTCAAGGCGTGCAATCCGCGTGTCACCATCGGTTTCAACACCGGAGCCACCGAACGAAAGGCCGATTTCAACATATCTCCTAAACCGTGTCCTCGCTGTCGAGCAACCCCTCGTTACACTGGATACATGACTTACGAGTCGTGAGAGAACCGTTTTCGAAAATGGAGCTTCACCGTGACTTTTCCTTTGGTGAATGGAATATTTTGTCCCAGATCTCCTTTTATAGCAATGTTGACCGTGTCCAAATAGGACTTGCTGACAGGAAAATAATGAGGATGTACAAATTCGCGGTGGACGTGGTAAGTGTTTCCACCTTCCTCGTCAGTGGCCGTGGCAGAATTTACTTTGAAAGGAATGACACAGAGTAACGGCACGGAGGTGTGTCCCACCACGTTGTACTCCACCACATCGGAGTACACAAACATCAAATTCAGTCCCTGGTTCAGTTCTACCGGGAAACAAAAATACCTTGCAAAATGCCCGTTGTTGTCAATCTCTGCTTTCTCTATCTTTTTGGTCTTTTTATCCGTGACCAAATTGAGGTCTCCACCCAAAATGTCATACAATTCAGGGCAAAATTTAATACGTATACCTTTTTCCTCACTTTCAAATTTAATGAGTAGATGGTGAGACAGCTTATGGTACTCAATGGTGACACGTTTTTTTAGTCCGGTCACAACTTTGTCAAATGTTGCATAGAATTTGTCAGCGATGGTCTCCACCAGATGTTGACCACTAAAATAATGGCCTGAGTTAATTTTAAAGTGATAAACGTAAAAAGGAGGAGAAGTGTCACTGCTGATGCGGGGTATTGGGTCTTTCGCAAGAAATGATCTATGTTGAGGAGTGTTCGTCATGGTTTGCTGCACCGTTGGGTCCAGAATTTCGACGTCAAAAGTGTTTTGAGTTTCAGTGATGTTTTTGATTTGTGTTGGGTGAATCATTTCTACCAAAGCCACTCCCCAATGGGCTTCGTGCTCTAATGGGATGGCCTGAGGTAATTTGGCCGTGTAACAGCACAACGTGTTGTGGGGAAACACCTCCATGGAACTGTCACTGGGTAAGGTTAAGTAAAATTGGCTTTGGTGACTCATAATTCCAGAGTTCTGTGGCTGTCCGAGGGGTTACTGTACGTCAGAGGAGTGTCTCCGCCCAAAATGGGGTTGTTGTTGTTCGAGTGGTGACTGACACTGGCACTGGACACAAGGTTCCCGTTGTTCCCGTTCGAGGAGAATTTCAGGGAGGGATTGGGAAGCAGGTAACCGATGCAACTGCTCAATAAAATGGTCCACAATTGTTTGTCTCCTTGTTGCAAACTCAAATTGGCGATGGCTGCCTCGATGACACAATACACCACGAAGATTTGGCAGAAAAAGACGATTTGCGTTTTAGGCACACGTTCTCCACACCACATCCACAAGGGTTGTTTTTGTAAATCTTGCACAGAAGAACTGGGTGAAGGAGTGGTCGACGTAGCTGCGTCTGTGTGAAAGGGCATGATGGTCACTTCTTTTTATAGTCGATGACTTGCGAAGCGTCGATCCAAGAATCAAAACTGGGTGGATATCCTTTCCAACGTACTTTGACTTCTTTGACACGTCGTTTGCACACTTTACGGGTTCTGCGTTCGAGAATGCTTTCGATGTCGTACACGTCGTCTTCTTTTTTGGTGACAAGTTGTAACTCGGGTAAATAAAACGTTCCTTCGAACACTTCTCCGTTCATGTCTTCCAATTTATAGACGACAGGATGACGACCATGCACTCGTCCAGTGACACGAAACAATTCGGTCGTCCAGTTAGGTAAGTAACCTTTGTCGAAAGTGCGTTTGGTTTTGCCAATGCGCACCCAATCTCCTACGGCCAACTCTCCACTTTTCTTGGGGACAGCCCTCGTCGGGGACGTACCAAACAGGTGCTCAAACACCAACACTTCGTTGTCGGGAGTCACTTCTTGCGGGGCACGTCCAATGCTTCGATGGTAAGATTGGTTGTACGCTTGCACCAGGTGCGGTAAGATGTCGATGTATTCAGAGTGTGGTGATGCGTAAAATATTTCCACATGCGTTCTTTCAAAGTGCGTTGAAAACGTTCCACGATGCTAGCTTTGGTTTCGGGATTCTCGGTGGTAAAAAAATGAATGTCACGTTTCTTTAATTCTTTTTGGAAAGCTTGGTTCAGAAATTCGGTGCCTTTGTCCGTTTGCCATCGAAGAGGGTGACGACCACTTTGTTTCAACACTCGTTGCAGGGCTCGCACTAACTCGCTGCTCGATTTGGAAGTCAAGGGTACGACCCAGGCAAATTTGGAAAAGACGTCGATGACACAAAACAAATATTTGTAGCCACGATTGTAGCTGGCCAAATGAGAGACATCGGCTAAATCGGCTTGCCATTGATGATCGATGCCTTCCACTCGGGTGCGACTTCTGGAAAACTTGCGTCGAATGGGTTTGTGTAAAGTGTAGGTAGCTTGTTCTTGTAACCATCGTTGCACTTGAGGTAAACGGAGACTTTTCAGTCGAGTTTTGGCAGCACGATACAATTTTTGAACTCCTGCGTAACCTGCAGGATGAAAGGGATCGTAGTAAATGCTGGCTAAGACTTTTTCCATTTTTTTGTGTTTGTGTGTTAATAAGACACCCACTCTTGGAGGATGCTACTCTTTTTTTCTTGGGGTACTTTCTTGGATTGCAATGCTTTGCGTGTGCGACCGGCAATACGTGTTGAAGAGGAGGATGTCTGAGCGGGGGATATCGGTTCTTGTTTCACTTCTGTCTTCACTTCTGTCTTCACTTTCTTTTCTCTTGTGATGAAGAAGGGGTGGCCATCATCTTTTTAATCCATCCAATTCTGGAGGTAGGTGGTGTTGTTAACTTGCGTACTTTTTCTGGTGGATTTTGAAACCCTTCTTCTTCTTCTTCTCCTTTTTCTGTCTTGGCCACTGGTGGTGGTGGTACTGGTACTGGTGATGGTGCTGGACTTTTCATCAAGGTCTTAAAATCTTTCAGAGTGGGTAGAGCTGTTTCGTCTAAAGCTTTCTGGTGAAAGAGTTGCAGTCGTTGCAAGAGTTGACCGTACTTTTGCGATTTTTCTGTTTCGGACAAATCTTGGCGATCCATCAAGGACTGCAATTCGTGTTGTAACTGGGACATCTCGCTCAAATTGGGATTGGGGGGTAAATGCGGGGTGCGTTGTTCTTGCCAACGATGGTATTCCATCCATCGTTTGTAAGGCACTAAAGCCAGTTTTCGTCCTTCCATGGGATTGTCAGGGGTCGATTCTGAGATCTTGGGACTTCAGAGGGCCTTTTAATCTTGCTCCCACCAGTCCTCCCAACATGGTTCCCAAGACTCCTTTCAGCAAGGGACCTAACAAGAGGGGTAAAATTCCTCCACGTTGGACCAACATCTTCTTCTTTTGACTAATGGGAATTTTCTTTTGAACCATTTGGCGAAGAACGTGATGATGTTTGCCTAAGCATTGTTTCTGGTGTTTGGACAAAGGGATCGTGCCTTTCAAGACGTTCAAACAACATTCGCACACGGTATCGATGACCTCTTTGGAGGCTGATTGAATGAGTTTTTTTCGTAGAGGTGGAGAAGTTTGGACAGGACAGATAACATGTCCCCATGTTTGACTAAACGAGGAGGCAGTCCTTTTCTTTTCCTTCCTTGGGGTTGTTTAGAAGAGGGATGTTTTCTGGAGGGTGACATCTTTGAGTCTTCAGGAGCACCAAAAACACTGATACCCCGACTTGGTCACAGGCCTTTTTTATACTGGAACGCGTCGCCACTGTTTGTCTTTACGTCGTATCAGTTTGAGGACAGGCATGACACGTCGTGCAGGGGTACGCAACGGACTAAATCGAGCCAGTTCTTGCTTGGACAAATCCAGTAAATTTTGTAACATGCCCGATCTTTCTTGAACTTTGATTTTGGGAGAAGGTACTTTGTGAGCAGCAGCCACTGCCACTAAATTGGAGGGTCCTGCCACTGGGGAAGTTCTTGGGGTCATGAACGGAGAAGTTCTTGGTGTGATCAACAGAGAAGTGGATGAACGTGAGGCTGCCGGAGACGCAGTCACCATCGTGACAGGTAGTGGTTTGCGAGTGTAAGGTTGCGTCCTGGCCGAAGAAGTGCCTCTCTTGTGACTAGTTTTCTTCTGTGTGCTTTCCTTTTTCTGGGGACTTTTTCTCTGTTTCTTTTTCTGGGGGCTTCTTTTCTTTTTCCGGGGTGGTGTCTGGTAAGAGGAGGGTCCCGCCACTGGAGACCCTTGGGGACCTGGTCTTTTTCTTCTTCTTGGGGCTTCGTTTGACTTTTTTCTTGGGGAGAAGTTTGGGGGCATTAGGATCCCATCTTAAGAGAGAGCGAATGATGACCCATCCTAGAGTACCGCTCCCTCCAGGTTTCAAAATGATTTGTTTTTTGGTTTGAATGTCGATGCGGGGATCGGCCAGTTGGGTCAAAGCGACTTTGTTTCGATCAAAAAAGCGTTTGGTTTGATGAGGAATCTGAATGATTCCTTGGAGTAATTGACGTGCCGTCACCGTGAACCATCGTAAGACTTCTTTGAGACCAGTTGATAAGACACGAGCTCGTATTTGTGGATTTTTTTCTATACTGATGCCATACAAGGCACGAATCAATTTGACGGGATGAAGCGACTGAAGGGACGTCATGTTGACGCTGTGTGAGACAGACGAAAAGTGTCTGAGGTTTTTATCGATTTTTTTGTGGAGTGAAATTAAGTCGAGGACGGAGACATGTACAGGACAGGCCCTCCGTCTTGGCACCAGTGGTGAAACAAGTGGGTACGAAATCGCAAATCATTTCGGGTCGTAGGTTTCAAATCGAAGAGTAAATGGGCGTGTGGCGTTTTAGTGGCATCGTCGTACGCCTCAGTCAGCCAAGGCGTTCCTAACTGTTTGGCTAAGACTTGCACTTGCGATTTATCTCGAGGGCTTTTAAACAAGACCACGTAATGCGCATTGAGACTGATGGTGCGATGGGCTTTACTTTGTTGAAACAAATTTTGGGTGATGTAAACGACACTGGCATTACGGTGATGCCCTTTGCGCGTGAACCACAGTTTAATTTCTTCTTCTTCTTCTCCTAACATGTCGTCGAAAATGACCAAATGGGTTTGACGGGAGTCGGAGACGATGCCGTCGTCTTCTTTAGGAATGCCTTCCACAAACACGATGGAATCGCCTTGACTTTCTCGCAAGAGACTGTACGCCGATTGCCACTCTTTGTAACACCACAAGATGCGCTGAGGTGGTCGATCGATCAAATGATGTTTATGTTCGATCAAACGTTTGACGAATTCGGTTTTGCCTGAACCGCTAGGTCCAGCAATGAGCATGTTAAAGGGATGGCGAAGATACAAAGCCTCCCAACTGGCACGATCTAAGTGTTCGTCGATGACTTTGACAGTAGAGGAAGAGGGAGCAGAGACAGCAGAGGTAGCCATAGTGTCAGGAATGTCACTTGTGACACGAAAACAAACACGACGAGAGTTTATATACTTTTTTTCAGAACACGTTTATTGAATGTTTTAAACATGAATACAAAAGAGAAAAATACATAAAAGCCAAAGGGTTAAGTACAAGGATAAAAGGCACATGATAACCATTAACGTGGAATAAAAACAAGTGTTTGTACAACATGTTTTAGGTAAAGTTCTGAGCAGTTCTATAGGGGGTAATGTCACACAAGTGTCCTCCCGAAAGGGTCTTTCAGGCCTGTCCGTGACAGTCCTGTCCTGGGTGACGGGTTCTTCTGGCACCGTCACTAACACAGGTTGAAAAGTAACTTTTTTCTTTGGACGTTGAAAGGAAGGATCACAGCTCTCGAGCATACTGGGCCACTTCTTGGGTCCAAGCCTCAAAATCCCATTTTTTCCAGGCACGGACATCTGTCCAATGCGGGTGTAAGTCACAAGCTACACACACATCGTCATACACGTCTTGGGTAGCTAAAAGTTGACGAATCTTTTTTTCCCGTAGAGGTCGAGAAGTATCCAGATGAAAACGTAAGGCTTTGAGCAAAAGGAGTCTCTCGTGAACATTTAAAGGCACCACTTTCATGTTGAATGGGTGGTAAATACTGTTCGTAAAGAGTCCACAAGGAATCGGCTGGTAAACGAAATCCCAGAAAACAAGTCACTAAGATACACACCACTTGCCGACCCAAACTGAATGGATACAGTTCTTGTAATAATCGATGGTAATGATCCACGGTTTGAATATGGTCATTGAGTTCCTTCCACGGAATCTGTTCAATTACATACGACATAAGTCGTGGCATGGCAGCCTGTTTTTATAGTCAATTTGTTTCGGAAACAATACACGTACTTTCTAGCCAGAGATCTTCGTTCTCCAGTAGGGAATCTAAATCTTGCATACTGTAACCTAAACTTCAAAGTTTGTTTAGGAGTTTCCTCTTCCACTAAGTAGATTCCACGTAAAATATATTGGTAATCCTTTAACTTGTCTTCCTCAATGCGTTTCAATAGGTGAATCTCGAAGTAACCAAAATGATCAACACGTGGATCATCGGGGCCCTGGAAGTATTCAACAAGGTCTGACCACTGAAATAATTTCTGACGAATCAGTTCTTTTATACCATTCAGGTACCAGTGGTTCAAACACCGGTGACGTAACGGATGCAACTGTTCTTTACGTTTGACTTGTATTTTGACCAGCTCTCGGTAAATGCGTTCTCTCAACTCCACAGGCAAAGCACGAATGTTCTCTTGTAAAGTATCCATGAATAAATAGGTCAGTCCGTACAATTCACAATCTTCTCCTAGAGCAAAGGTAATCCACATAGTGAGTAATTTCTGGCCACTGCCATTCAGGGTAACGTCCAAGAATGTCACTGAACTCTTTTGATGTAATCGGTCTAGAGTAATACAATAGGACGAAATCACACTTGACAGAAAGAAATCTAACACACTGGTTGACTTTTTTCACTTTCCTCTTGTGAATTTCTCGGCACAAAAGTTCTTCAGTGACCCATTGAGATTTCACTCTGGCAAAACCCTGCCAAACTTCCTTGTAAATCTTCTCTTGTAGTTCTTTAGGTAATGATTTAATATCGTTTTTGAAATGAAGTTTAAATACTGGTCTCGGTGATGTCCAACATTTGACTCCTAACCAATCTGGTTTCTTCTTCGTCAACGACATGGTAAGTTACTTTAATGTCTCGGTCCCACTAAGGGTAAGTAATGACAATTCGGTGACCATCAAGCATGTTCTACGTAGGCCGAATCTTACGGTTCCCAGTGGTGAAGTGACAAACCGCAACTGAAGCACTTGATTTTATCTCCTTCGCCCAAGTAGAAAAATCCGGCTCTGGCTAATTCTTCGGGGGTCGGTCCTCCCAGATACTTTGGCCATTTTCCTTTGAACGATTGAAGACGATTTTCAAAGTCGCAGTATTCCGACAAACGCACAGGAAACGAATATTCGTCTTTCACAGGTTCGTTTCGATGAGGGTTGGGTGACATCGACAGGAGTTTGCTGAGGGCTGGATGACATCCGTAGGGGGATAGACGTGAAGGTGAACATCCACCTTTAAAACGAAACCCAGTAAAATGTCCAAGAGGACGAGCGGCATCGCTTTCGCATCCCTCAGGTTTCACACGCACAGCATCACTTTCCATGATAGGGGTAGTGAGAACAAAGTTCCCATGATGCTTTACGGCATCGCTAAGGTCACAACGTACAGCATCGTACCCATCGCAAGGCTCACAATCGCATTCCACTTCAGAAGCCCCACACTTGAATTGTGCCTTTCTAAACTTGTTTTGTGTTTCTCTGAAAGTATTCATCTTGTTCGCTTGGTCTTGGTAGTCACAATGAACTATCGATCTTGCCTAGGGTTCCTTTTTATATACAGACCAATACCGACGTGTCAATACGGTAAGGTGAAATGATTGGGAAGTCGCACTCGCTTCTGGTACACGATTTGATAGACTTTTTCCAAGGGCCGACTGACGATGTGGTGAGTGGGTAAACGTACAATCTTGTTCGGTTGATAGGTGGTCACTTTAAAATGTCCATCCTCTCCGGATTGCAAGGCTTCTTTCAATACCCCAAAGTTGACCACACGACTGGTACGATAATTCAGAGTCAATCCTTTCACTTTGCACTGCGTTTGCACTTCTTGTTTGTCCCGGTATTCGTAACCGTAATTTTTGGGACCGCCACTGACGAAACTTAGAATCTTGTCGTCGAGATGCTCGTCTGTCCAGGCTTCTAAACGGTCTCCTTCGATGTCAGGGTGCTGTTGTCTCGGTTGATGGATGTAAATGCAACTGTCCGTGTCAAAGTACAGGACGCGTTCCCCTAACAGTTCTAAAGCTTCGTACAATTTTAAGCGAGCATGAGCTGCCACGTAAGCCGCAATGATGACATTTCCAAAAGGGTCGTCTTGTACAAAGTCCAGATCTTCTTCGTAATTGACCAAGATCAAATCCTCTCGAACGACGTCCACGTGTTTCATGCATTTGGTTTTGTCGTGAATCATCTGGAAGTAGTGGGAAGGTTCGGTCAAATACTCCGTCTTGGGTAAACACGGTCGTTGTGCCATTTTTCCCCACAAGCAACTTAACATCACTTTGGCAAACGATCGCCTGCCGTCGTTTTTCTCGATGTGATCTAAAGTGATGCATTCTTGTTCATAGTATTTCTCTTTGAATTGTATTTGGTCTTCGGGAGTGTGACACCAGGAAGGATAGCCACTGGCTTCTTGCTTCAGTTTCAAAAAGTCATCCATGTAGTCGGAGAATATGCCTTTCTGCGTGGGGTCACCCTTGTGGTATTGTTGTGTCCTGGGAAAGTGGCAAATTTCGTACACTTCTAACAGTTGGTATCCCATGTCCAGACCTTTGAACAATTCCACGCTGACCCAAGTCCCCGACAAGGCATGTTCTTCCTGGGTGTGCTGACAAGGCTGATCTTGGTTGCACGTTTCGGCACAAGTACGGCACAAAGGAAACATCAGTTTGCCTTTGCAATGGTGAGGTAGCACGGGATGGTACATGTCCGTGGGCGGCAAGACTTTGCACTTGATCAAGCCTTCGTATTGTCGAATGTTTTTCAGGTCGATATGTTCCGTGAACAATTGTGGGTGCCCTACAGGAAAGCGACAATATTTACACACGTAGGGATACAGCGAACACACGTCCAAGTATTTGATTTCTTCTCCTTTCTCTTCGTCGGCTTGGTACAGCAAACAGGTGGCATTGGTTCTTCCTCCGTACAAACTATCCCTCGGGTTCAGCGTGGTCCATCAGCTTGTAACTTTCCACGACTCGTTTAAACTCGGGATCGGTTTTCATACGGTGATCGTACTCGTGTTCCCACATTTCCACCACTTGGTATCCTTGCTGTTCTAACTTTAGGCGTCGCTGACAAGTGTCCTGGTACAGGGCTTACATGGTTCGTTGTAAAAAATGATTTTTAGTGCCACGGTCAGGGTAACAGACGGGACATCCGTGAAATAAGCAACCGTTAAACTCGTACACGATCTTGGAGTTTTTTAAGTCTCAGCCATCGACCGAATACGTTCCGATGGTCTTTTCACCTCCTCCGTTGCGGGCATGCTGAATCCATTTGTCTTCCTTGTCGCACAAGTAATGTAACCAGCGTAGGACTTTGACCGAGAATTGACGTTTGACATAGTGGGTCGTTTGAGGACTGATGACAGCCACGGTGTTTTCAGGCATGAATCGTTGTCGGTACACTAAGGAACACGCTTTGGCAATGGTGCAAGCTTCCTTCAAAGGATCGACCCCTCCGTGTTCCATGAACAGTTCTCGAAATTTTCCACAGCAACGCCGTAAAATGTCCACGTCGGAACGACAATAATTTAGCATTTCTTCCTGAAAGTCGAAAGGGTCCGAGGCGTGAGCCTGGTACCAAGCGTAGAAAGCTTCTCGTTGTTCGGTACGCATGTTGTCGGGGTCGTAATAGTGAGCCTCAGGTAAATGGGGTAGAACGGCATGTTGATTGGCTTCCGTATTGAAAAAGTGTGGAAAGTACCCTTTAGCCATTTCTGTCATTCCAAACGTTTTAGGCATTCGACTCAAAGGCATGGCTAAGTAACTCATCGAATCTTTAAACTGCACTTGTCCCACTTGCATGAAAATGATTTTGGGTCCGTTCAAAGTGACTTTAGGACGTACGGTGCCATGATCCGTTTAGTATCTGAGAAGAAACTGTTCATCGAATCCGGAGAAATTGTGAGCCATCACCGTGGCATGACGATGACAATCTCCGTAACGTTCGATGTCCTCTTGGCTCCACGTCTTGTCGATGGGGTATAAGACCCATTGGGCAAAATCGGCTAGCGTGTTCGGTCCTCGAAAGATTTTTTCACGTCCTCCAGGAATCTTGCTGCAGTGAGGGCAATGACTGAAGATAGGTTCTTGAATGCACTTCTCGCACGCTCGATGAGCCACGCAAAAATTAGGAATGTGAATGCCGGTCTCTTGCATGCATTCGAAATCGAAAAAGATGAAATTGCCATTCTTCTTGTGACCGTCCTCTTTCTCTGGTTGGGATTGTTATTTTTGCACGTAGCATTCGTGTTCCAAGTCCACGATGTGGTGACAAATGTGACATTTTTTCTTTCCTGAACATACGTGTGACTTGGCACTATTGGTACCTGGGCCGTGTCCACACGTAGGGCACAATCTCAGCAGTTGACAAGCACATTTCTGCTGTGAACCTTGCGTCTTCAGATGTTGTTGGTAACAGGCAGGGCTGACAGACGTGCGCAGACAAGCAGGACTATGTACTCTTTCTTGTCCTTCGCTCAGACAGGGTGGAGAGGCCAAACATCCTGGGCATTTCGATCCACAATGCTTGTGTTGCTCTCGATTATTATAACCACGGTCACATTTCTCACAGTAATATTTGTATCCCAGGAATCCAGTGATACTGGTAATGGTATCGAAATGGTCATCGTGATGATAAAGGTGAATGTATTTTCCGTCCTTAAAGTCTTTCCCTCGAAACAACAGAGGTCCGCGCACTTCTTGAAGGTACACTTTCAAGGTGTATCGTAGAGCTAGGGCATCTTGCAATGTTTGCATCTCAGGAATGCCACAGGGTTTGTCTTTGGGCAAGTCGGCTTGTCGTAACAGGAGTTCTGCTTCACTTCGTTGTTTGGCTCGGTCCGATTTTCGAATATTTTCCCAGGCTGTTTTCCATTCTACCGTGTCGTTTTTGTTGGCATAAGTTCGTCCCACCACGATGGCTCGGGCTAAACACATATTGTCTTGAGGGTTGTTAATTCGGACGAGACTTGTTTTGGTGTTGCGAAGGTCGTCCACCAATAAGACCTTTTTGCGTCCAGTCCCTTGAGGAGGAGAGACGTGGGCCATTTTCAGTGTGGCTTTTCCATCGGTGATGTCAAACTGGTCATTAGATTGTTGTACGTGTTGAATCTTGTCCATGACTTTGGAAGGGGTTAGTTCTGCGGGTCTGCTAAACTCGATCCAAACAGGGGATTTCAAGTTGTCGTGATCTATGGATAGTGTCAAGCGATCGTCTTCTTTGGGTTGACATTGTCGCTTGAGTGCGGTGAGCAAAGAATCACACATCTCGGTGATAAACCCTTCTGCTTTCTCCAATGGTACGTCGGACTTGAAATCTTTAAACTTCACTGTGTAGGTGTAAGCCGTGGTTCTAAATTTTCTAGAGGAGCGTTTTTCCGTCTCTTGAATGGAATAATACTTTTCAGGGTTGACTAACGGTGGTGAACTCTGTTTAGAGGGTTCGGATTCTGGTTCACTCATGTCCTCTTCAAAATCACTGGCATGAATTTGTGCCAAGACTTCAGCTCTGGTACGAGGCGATAGATCACGTTTCTGCCTCTTACTTTCTTCTTCTTCTTTCTTCTCGAATGAATAGGATCGTTTCATCTTAAGTGCAAAACGTCAAATGACTCAAGTTTAAACACCATAGACTAATTTATAGTCATGGCAAACAGCGTATATAAAAGGGTGTGTGTCTTGTCCTTTCACTATTCATTTCACTCTCAAACCGAGCACAACGATGGAAGAGACTAGCCAAATCGAGCTTTGCGAGGGGTCATTAGAAAATTCTCTTCAGACCAGCCGACGGACTACTCTCCTTCCTTTCGAGATAAAAGTCAAGATACTTCCTATATCTGTCAAAAGAAAGAGCATTGGTCTTCAGAGTGTCCAGACCGTCAAAAAAGAAAAAAAAACAGGGGCTAGAAAAGACAGAAGTCAAGACACCTGTTATTATTGTCAAGAAAAAGGACATTGGTCTCCAGATTGCCCAAAAAAGAAACAAGAGGAGTCAGAAGAAAAGAGGAATTCTTCAGAAGAAGAGAGGGATTCTTCAGAGGAAGAAGAGGAAGAAAGAAGACAATTCTATTTACAAGAGGCAAAGAAAAAGGAGAAGAAAAGAAGAAGGGAAGAAAGTGAGGAAGAGGATGAAAAGATTGTGACGGTGAAGAAATTGAAAAAACAGAGAGACTAAAGAGTGAGACAGAAGAAGTCTATGAACTTTTTAAAGTGCTCTGTTGTGAATTGTGAATTGGATTGTAACTATTGATAAAAGAATAAATTAATTATATAAGGTAAGTGTTTTTGAATTTTGATTTTAAAATAAGAAGCTACACTCACGCACTCATATACACGTACTATAGGGGTAAAATGTTTTTCTTGTTGTTGATTTTTGAGTTATTGGCAAATTGAAAGGCTATCTCTTTTCGAGAGACGTGGGTGGCCCTGAAAAGGGCCTTTTTTTGGTGTAGGGGTGACTTTAAGCAATCAACTTTAACTGCCTTTAGCCTTTGCCACGGCCAAGGCCTACTTCTGGACTGCGTACTTTTGATGATGATGATGATTTGGTTGAAATCACTAAGGGTGGTACGGTAGGCTTAGTCACAGGGTTGACGTGTTTAGCTCGGGAAGGTCGTATTCTCTTCGGTCGTAATAAAGAAGTCTGATACATTTGTTTCAGACTTCTTAACTCCGCTAAAATGTCCAACAGTACCGTGACCGTTTGATTTTCACCCTCTTGTTTCTTTGCTGCTACTTCTTCTTGTTGTTGTTTTTTTTTTTTCTTACCTCTTCTTCTTGCTGTTGTTGCTGTAGGAGAAAAGTTTGTTCCGCTTCCTTTTGTCGTTGTATAAATTTCTCCAATTCTTCTTTCTGTCTCTGTCTAAAATTCTCCACGTGCGGTAATGAAGGTAACGAAGGTTCGGGAACAAATTCTTGCGAGGTAAGAAAATCCACAAAATCCCAATTTACCTCTTCTGAAAGTAAGTCCGGGTTCCCTTGGGCGGTCTCCACTGCTGGTGCACCCCAATGAATCGTTTTCTGAGTTTCCGTCATGTTGAATCACTGTCGCATAGATTGACTGCACACAGGCGCTAGCGAATCTATATAGACCACGTGACGTCACAGACTGTTCTCTTCGGATTGGATGCGGACTGACTGAATTTTGCAACGCGTGTTTGGATTGGTCAATTAACTCAATCCGTTTTAATCCTTCCTCTACCTATAAATAAACGCAGTTCACTGCATTGATTCACCTGTTCTCTTCCCCTCAAGATGTGGACCACAGTCGAATCATCCACCCTTGTGTCTTCAGTGATGTGTAGGACGGACATGCTCATGTATATCCGATCCAAGTGGACCGTTGTCCACAAGTCAGACACCAGTCTGTGGATACGAAGAGTGTACGTGGAAAGACAAGGTTGCCTCAAGAGGACTCTGATTTATGGCCCTACACTAAGACGCAGCTTGAGGACAAGAAGATGCCGCAGATGCCCTTTATGTTAAGGGCATATCAACATAAATCCAAAGGCCCTTTTCAGGGCCACCCACATTTCTCGAAAAGAGATTGACTTTCCATTGCCTACGTCTTTTTTTATTTTTTATTTTTTAATTTTTAAAAAAAAATAAACAAAATCCCATGTTCAATTGCCTTTGTCCCTAGAATGGGTATTTTTTTTCTCCCATTGTTCAAATGCCTTTGTCCCTAGAATGGATATTTCCTTTCTCCCATGTTAAATTCCATTGTCCCCAGAGTGGATATCTTTTTTTTCCCATGTTAAATTTCCATTGTCCCCAGAGTGGATATTGCTTCCCATGTTAAATTTCCGTTGTCCCCAGAGTGGATATACCCCAATTTAACATTAAAGTCCCCTTGTCCCTAGGGTGTCCCCATTCACTACTATCATACTAAAAAAGAGGTATGTACTTTGTTTACATATATGAGGTCGCGCCCTTCCTGCTGCTATTAATTAAAAAAATTATTGTTATACTAAAATGGTACATCCGGAATCTTATACTGCAAGAATAGCTCGAGAACGATTAGAAGCAATTAAGAAATTTCTTCATGTTAGAGATTCATTTAGAAAAAACCTACAAGTGCAGCAGGAAGCAAAAGTTGAGTACGAAGAAGACACTAAAAAACTATTTAAACCCTTCACAACAGCTACTGAAAAAGTTGCAGCGACTACTAAGAAAGTTGCAGCGGCTGCTGTAAAAACTATATGGGGAGATATTAAAGAAGAGGAGGATGAGAGGAAAAAGGGTATTTTTCCAGTATTAAAATAAACAAAAATGATTTTAGAAGATCTTTCAACTAATATAGCTGCAGCTCAACCTCCACCTCAACCTCCACCTACTGTTACTGACCCTGTGGATGAAGAAGAACAAAGAAAGGATATTACTGGTACAGAAAAATTTACTGATGAAGGTACGCAGGTGATAATAAAAAAATTTAATTTAAAAACTCGTGACGATATAATTAAATTTGGTGTGATTGCTACTTCAAGTTTTCCATACAGACATAATTATGTAAAACCTGATTATGTTAAAAATGTTAATCGTAAAACATGGATTCATTGGGTGTATAAAATAAACAGGGGTATAGACCGGATAACTAAAGATAGTTTTTATGATTTTTTAATGAATCAGTATTATTACAAGAAAAACCTGAACGAAAAGGAAAGGAAAAAAAGAAAAAGGAAAAGTTGGAGAAAATTAAACAAAAAAGAAGAAAAATGGCACAAGAAGAGGAGGAAATGACACAAGGAATAAGTAAATTAATACAAAAAAGTAAGGAGGAACAGAAAAGTGGACTAGAAAAGCAAGAACCCTCATATCAACTTCCTCCACTTTTGCAAACACAACAACCTCCTCCACAGCAACAAACTACTCGACCTCAATCTCCAGGAGATGATACACCTGGTGCTACTGGTAGTGGTTTGGGAAATGGTTTTATTACCTGTCCTGATAATATCCTCAATGACGTATCACGGTTAGAAGTTCTCATAGGGGGAAAACGTGCCGGAAATAACTCACCGGAAATAATTAATGAAGCAGCTGATATTTGTCGGCGATTATTTCAAGGTGGTATCATGGGCATTGGTGTTTACCGAGAACTTATCGATGAACTTGTTGATGATTACAGTGACTAGTTGTTAAATAAATGGTAAATAAAATAAAAATGATCATGTACAATAGACATTATAGACCCGTACAGGTCAGAGAGGTAAACTCACGATTACCAATCTACAGAGCAACTTACGGAGATGGACTTGTTGATGTTGTTCAAGGGTTATTTAGAAGATTAGCTCCAAAAGTAGCACCTGTTGCAAAACAATTATCTATGAAAGCTATTGATGTCGTTCGTGAAAAAGCTCCTGGTGTAATTGTCAATGTTGCTGGTAAGGCGTTCTCGGCGATCAAAGATAGACTAGCACGATTAATGCGACGAAAATCACAACCAGTAAAATTATCAAGCACTACAGATATGTCCGCAGATGTCAGTAAAATAATAAATCAAGCCGCACATAAAAAACTAGCAGCCTTGATGGATCAAGAATCTGATGAAGTGCAAAGAAATATTACTGCAAACTTGATAGCACTAGGATGGATATTGCCTAAAATTGGACCTAACTGAGATTTTAATGATACTTTTACGAATACTTTATGGCTACTTCAAAAGCAGCAGACAGGGCGAACAGACCCAAGGATTCCGACAAAAAAATAAAATCTCCATGAAAAAATCATCTCGTAGAAAGGTCCAGATTTTTACAAATAAACGCTTCCTTGAGATGTTTTATTTCTGTAATGGCCGATTATATTAATAAAACCTTAGTTCGAAATAGTAGCTGAAAAATAAAGTACTCTACGTGTTTATTTATTTTTGTTTATTTTTTTGACGACCAACATTGGTAGGCGCCCTCTCTGCTGCTATCCAACTATTTTATCAAGACCCACACGATATCTTGTTCTTGGATCATGTAAATTTATAGTTATAAATCCGTGTGCAACTTGAGCTCGTGAAAAGAAATTTCTGAATTTATTATAATCCATGTCACCACCACACCAAGTTTGATGAATGTTTCGCAGCGTATGTGTGTCTACGCCATTAAACACAACTAAAATATTGCAATTATCTCTGATCACTTTTGGAATTTGTGTGTATCGTTGAGTAACATAAATGACATCTGTATTTTTATGTCTGCCACGAGAAAATATCCTGGCTGGATTGGATTGTTTGTCTAGCATTACATCGTCGTATACAACTAAATTATTAATAAACCCATCAAGATCATCTACGGACGGTGCTTCATCAATATATGTTACAAAATCAATAATATTTTCACCGTCATTTATTAATCTTACATTTTCGTTAAAGTCTTTTAATACTTCATAACACCTCTGATCATCAACGGATGGTGCTACCAAATACAATTTATCCCATTTCAACCATCTCATTATCAAATTAAGTAATAATTGCGTCTTACCCGATCCAGATGGTCCTATGATAATTATTCTGATGGAATTTGGTAACGCTGGGTGGTGTTTAACTGGCTCTCGTCGCCGAGTTGCTGAGAAATCAATTATATCCATATATTTTATAACATGAATCTATATTGTTTACGCTGTAGAGTTAAAACTCCAACTACTGATTTAGCTAGGGTTACAACAAAAAATGAAAAAATAGCGTATGGTGGAAAATGTTCTGTATGCGGTAGAATTTTTTTTTATTTTTTACCTAATAAGCGTGGTGGTGATATTGCTAATTTGATGTCAAAATTTCCAGGTGCTACATGGGCTAAATACCCAGGAGAAAAACATCTACCAGCATATAATTATTGCGGTCCTGGTACTAGACTTGATATCAGGCTCGATAATCAGGATCAACCAAAACCAGGCGAGGAACCAATAAACGCTATTGATCGAGCTTGTCACGCTCATGATGTAGCTTATAAAAGTAAACATCTACAAGATAGGTATATTGCAGATGTGAAATTAATTCATGCGTTAAATTCTGTAAAAAATAAAAATATCAAAGAAAAATTAGCTAATTGGTTGGTAAGATCTGCGATGAAAGGTAAATTAGCGCTTGGGTCTGGTAATATATAATGGAATCAATTTATTATAGTCCAAGAGGATACTGGAGAGGCAGAGCAGCAATTAGTAAACTTGCTGATGCAGCAGCGGTTAAACATTCTACTGCTGAAGCGTGGTTATCCAGGCAAGCCATATGGCAAATTTACCTACCACCACCGAAACGAATTCAGTACGCGTATTTCGATATTAATGTTCCTAATGAAGTTCATCAAGGAGATATTTTATTTTAACCACATGATACTGTACGTAGAAAAACATACAAGTACGCGTTAACTGTTGTTGATGTTGCAAGTAGGTATAAAGAGGCAAAGCCGCTATCTACGAAAACATCATCCGAAGTAGCCGATGCGTTTGAACGAATTTATCAACGAGGACCATTACGATGGCCACAATTATTACAGGTTGATCCTGGCAAGGAATTTCTTGGTCCGGTATCATCGTTAATGAAACAACATAATACCAAAATACGACGAGGGCATAATGCAATTCATCGTGATCAGGCAATTGTTGAGCGATTTAACCGAACACTTGCTGAGCGGTTATTTGGATATCAATACGCGAAGGAATTCATTCAAGATACAAGATCTCGCGAATGGGTTGCAAGATTGCCAAGCGTGATAGCTGCATTAAATAATGAGATCACACGAACAACCAACATGAAACCCATTAATGCAATTACAAAAAAAAATATACCAATACAACGAAAAGATATTGAAAAACAAAAAATAATGGGTGATGTTACAGTTAGATATTTATATGAACCGGGTGAACTCGAAGGTGGTAAAGCGAGAGCGACTGATCCTATTTGGAGTGTTACCACACATAAGATATCCACCGTGACAAGATCTTCAGGTAGACCTACAATCTACAGATTAGATTCGGCTGCTCCTCAACGTGGATTTACACGTGAACAACTACAAGTAATTCCAGAGGATACACAACTACCACCGCGATCACTTAACTAGCGCCGTTACGTCGGTTACATTCAAGACAGGTCAACATCACATTTTCTCGTGTATGACCGCGACTATTATCTTTTCTGTCTACGGTAAATTGTCTTGAATCATTATTCGAATACCTCCACAGCATTATACAATTACAACTTGCGCAATGATTATTCTGCTGTTGTTTTAATTCAATAATAAATTCAACATCAAGATCAAAGTCGCGTTTATTTTTTTTATCCGATTGTTTGTATCTGATTAATTTTTTTCTTATTATATCATCATCGATGATGTTAAATTTATTAACGATTTCAGGAATTATAATTCTTCGTAACTGAGATATTTTTCTAACTCTTGATACCGCTAAATAGACTAAATTTGACCACTCGATACGATCGTCTACAATCCAGACTCGTGTATCAGAAATAGTTAATCCCTGAGACGAGTGGATCGTCATAGCGTATCCCAACACCCATGGAGATTTGTCAGCGCGTAATGGATCTTCGACCACACTGATATCAACAGCGACAATATCATTTAATACGAGATTTTGTTTATCAGTCTGCCCTGGAATGTCAACATTAATATTCTGTTTTCGTGTATCTGATGGTCCATAACATAACGGTACGAGCAATTCTGAATATTTTTCTTTATGCAGCTGAAATAACTGCTGTTGTAAAGCGTCTCTGATTATTTTTCTGCTTGCTACTATCAAATCGTTGGGTCTCCATAAATTCAAAAAATCGTTCATTGAGGTCTCTGAGATCACTCCGCGTATTATTTCACACTGAATTTCGTTTGATTGTAATCTGATTAATTTTTTAAATTCTTTTAAATTTGCATGAAGAGCTCTATGATCATCATCTATTTCTTCGTAATAATCAACGAAATTTTTTAACCAATCATGTGGAGATGGTCCAACAAAAGGCAGCGGTTGACCATGATCGCCACACATTATTATAGCGGTATTTTTCGTCAACAACCAATCAAGAAACGTTTTTAATATGTTCAATGACACCGTACATATCTCGTCCCAAATAATTATTTTAGGTATATAATTTTCTCCCATTTGTTCAGGAGTCCATGTATCCCCGCGCCACCGAAAGAAACTATGATACGTGCACGATTGTACTTGCCGTTGTTTCATCTCTCGTGCAAGTCTATGTGTGGGTGTCAGCACGATCATATCTGAATTTCTACAAACATTAATTGCTCGAGTCGTCTTGCCGCATCCACCAGGTCCATTGAGATATACTGTCTTATATCTAGTTATTGGGTCATTCACCGACGGCGCTTTCGACGTTTCTGATATTTTATTACCCTTACGATAAAAATCTCTCATCGGAACATCTGCTGATTCTGTATAATTGTGTAATATTTCTTTTTTTATTCTCCACGAACTCCTTCGTTCATCACTACTTGTAAATTTCATAACAGACTCTAAATATTTACTTGAAATATAAAACGAATATATTGCGACTCTGACTGCGGTCTCAGGAAATCTATTAATCATTGATAATAAATTTACAGAAACATAAGCCAACATAGAAGATCTTTGATGAGTATACTGTGGGGAGACATCATTTATGTAACTAACGATCGTACCCAATTTTGTTCTGTCGGATAAATAAATACTTTCTCGATTTACAAATTTATCTCTCGCTGTTGTATCAGCAATTATAAAATCGTATTCGGCATCATCTAGAATTAATCGTGCGTGATGTCTTTTATGATCATATGCATCACCCTGAGTAAATTTACCTATGATTCTTCTACCGAGATCTTTTGCGGTTTTTTCGTTATTTTTAAGTTTAATCTCGAGAATTTTAGGAGCTTCTTTGATAATATCATCTTCGGAACACCAGGACATTTTTCCTTAAATTCCTTAATAACTTCATTGAGACTGATAGAACCTGGCATGGGCAACCAAACTTCGGTCTGCACGTGATATGATATAATTGCCTCACTGACAACCAACGATATCAGTATCGCACAATCTAGCATATATCGTAATAAAACTATAGGCACACAACGTTTTTCACAAAAATGTCTACCAAACCAAACATAACAAATTTGGTGGAGTTTTTCGTCAAACTCGAATGATTCAACACAAGCGAATCCAGTCAGATCAAAATCAGGTAATGGTCCATTAATTGCCACTCGCGTCATCTCGTTTATAGGGTGACCAAATCTTTTAAAGTACACAGAACAATCTCCGTATCGTAGAAAACTTCCCGGATAACATGCAACCATATCAACCGAAATAACATCGTTGTAATTATACTTGGTATTCCATAATCCACCGTGTCCGTATTCGACGCAACTTGCGCGTACGTCCTCGAGTAAATCAAATCGTGTTGGTTTCCATGAATTTTTTTCTCTAGCGAAATGAGCCGCAACAGATGGAACGGTAAAACAATTAGTTAGTAATTTGTTAGTATTTTCCGTGGAGTGCTTGCACTCTAAAAACTTCTCCGCGAGATTTTTCATCTCGTCGTAGAGAGATTCTGTTCGATATATTTCACCGTTTGGTCTAACAAACTGATCAAATTCACCTTCCTCATCACTTTTAAATAACCATACCGATACAGGGTCGTTTTTACTTATTTCGTTAATAAAATCAAACATGCCTCTCCCCATATCTGAGGGGTAAAATCTAACAGTTCGATCTTGTGGAAATATTGTTACTGCGCCAGTCCATGCATGCGCATTATGATCAATGATATTTATTGGAGCTCCTTTCGATTTATATTTTGATTTGTATAATATTTATCCCGTTATCGTTGATACTTTTATTGCAAATTTTAATATTTTTCCTAATTCAGTAACATCTTTTATTGTAGCACCGGTATCCTTAACTGAATCAGCCTACGAGTTTATTTTTTCACGTCTTAAATCAGTTAATCCGTTTCCACGCATCGCGTTTGTAAAGTGTTCTATTACTCGTTGGGCTACACAATTTAACCTTGAAAATTTCATGGGTGCCAATTTATCAACGCTGGTTTTTTTTTTTATTTATCTCATAGATTCCATAAATAACTGCTGTTACAGGGTACGCTCGCAGATAATACGGTTTGTCAATACCAGTCAATAGACCCGGTCTGGAATTTTTATTAATATGGCAATTTTATTATTACCAAGGACAGGATCATGTTTGTCACGGATAATCCAACTATCTGTTTCTGTTAGTACAATAAATTGTACTCTGAAGAAATATTTTTGATTGCCCTCGTACTCATTGATGTAGTTAATGATAGTTGCCGCTCGTTTGTTATTCATTGTTGCGTCCTTGACAGTGTTGCGAATAATGTTGAACGTTGACCATACATGAGATGCACCATCTGTATAAAATTCTTTCTTGGCGTCATGAAGTTTACTGATCAAACTTTTATTTTTCGGATCAACCAAATCTCGTACTGGTAAGTCAGGAGATAATCTGTCGAGATTAAATTTATATTTAGAAGGCCTAGTTTGGGATAATCTCTCGAATTCATTCATATAATTAAAACAAATGTTTAAATAAAAATATTATGTATACAATGTTTCAATGTAAATGGCTCATGATCGGCTCAGTAAATCGCTGCAACAAATCCTGCAGAAAGGAATTTTGTTGGATGCACTTACAAAGTATACGACAGGGAAGTCTAGAACCAATACCGTGTCTGCGATGTGGTATTGGAGTGCGAGGAAAAACAGAATCATGTGCAAATTGCGATGCAAAACGGTTCAGAGAACTTAAGAGATATTATGACCAAAAAAATAATGGTGAAAACGCTATAAAATCCGTGGAGGATTATGTATCAAGATTTCAGACAAACAATGATTTAAACAAATAATATTATTGTATAATGGAGCAAAATAAATTTGTCCCACATCCTGTCATAACAAACTATGAATCAAATATTGATGGTGTGATCAGAAATTGCAGGTTAAAAAGACCAGTTGGTCATGTCATTAATACTGGTTATCTAGCGTTCACATACAAAGGGAATAAGAAAAGCTATCTCTGTCATAGATCTGTGTATGAATGTCATAATGGGATGATCAAAGACGGTCTTGTAATCGATCATATTGATGGAGATCCTCAGAACAATAGTTTATCCAATCTGAGGGTTGTCACGCAAAATCAGAATTGCAGACTTGGAAATACCAATTATAATGATAATAATGCCAAAGCAGTCTTATCTATAAATTTAGAGACGGGTAAAGAAATTATATTTGAATCGATGTATGCAGCTGGCAAATATTTTGATATTAACCGGCGTTTGGCAAAATACGTCGCAGAAAATATAACCAAAACTACCTTTTCCAGCAAATATAAACAAAGAATCATCTTCCAATATTGTTAACTATCATCACTACCTCGAATTAATTTTTTTAATTTATGTCACAGTATTTCCCCAATACATTACTTATTTTTTGACCATACGAAAGGGAGATTACTTCTGTATTCGTAGATTTCTGATTTTTATGGTCGTAATTAGTCAGTTTAACCATTTACGTCGTAATTAATTACTTGTAGAACTATATTTATGGTTTTTAAATATATAAACGTATTTCCCATCATACAACATAGTGGAGTTATTTTTAGATCTGCTAGGAGAAATCAAGGTAATTTTACAATCTGTTTGGACCGCTGTTATTGATCCGCAAGGTAGTTGTATATAGGCAGAACACGCTGCATTTACAATCTGCTTAGAAACCGTTGTTATGGTACAAATCGATCTGTAGGTTTGTATTTGCAGTCTGTTACGAAAAACACGCTGTTATAATACAGATATATTCAGAAACCGTTGTTTTAATACAGATATATTCAGAAACCGCTGTTTTAACGTAGAAGCAGACATTTAAATGTAGAAACCATTGTTATTCAGAAACCATTGTTTTAATGCAAATATATGTACCGTAACTATATATTAATTTCTAAAACATATACTGTTAACTGATTCGATAGCTCAATCGGTATCGTATTGGACTGTGACGCTCGCGGTCCAGGATCGAATCCCCATGGCTGACAACTGTCGGTGGTGTGCATAATTGCGATTTTATAATAATTGGGGGGCACCACCAAACCCCCCCCGCTCAGCAGAACCCTCCAATCACATATCAACTTGTGGTTGATACATGTTTTGTATCACCCACGGGCTGATTATTGGGGGGTGTTCTGCTGAGCATGTATGTTTGTACTGTCCTTCATTCATTGTATGTTTGTACTGTCCTTCATTCATTGTATATACCCATTTCATTGTATATACCCATTTCATTATATATACCCATTTCATTGTATATATCCATTTCATTGTATATATCCATTTCATTGTATATCCATTTCATTGTATATATCCATTTCATTGTATATACCCATTTCATTGTATATATTCATTTCCTTACTTAAGTTATATGTTTGTACTGTCCTAAGCTCGCTAAAACACTCGATTAGGGGCTCGTCATTCATTGTATATATCCATTTCATTGTATATATTCATTTCATTGTATATATTCATTGTATATGTTGTGCCGTCCTTGAAACATCCAGCCGAACTCTCTAAAACACTCGATTAGGGGTTCTATAGGGATAATTTTTTTTATTTTAAATATTTATATATTATATAATGAACCATGAAAATATCAAAGACATTATTTCTGCTATTAAAAAACTAGAAGAAAACGGAATTAATATATCTGATGAACTAAATCCTGAAAAAATAATTTCTGATTTTGAAACGTTAGAAGAACTTAAAAATGAAAATAAGTATGTTCTATCATCTCAATATAAGTTCATAAAGCGAATTCAGGCAGCTATGTTTCAGTCACTAGTTATGGTGAACGATGATCAAGTAAATGAATTTATTCCTCTTTCTGTTGCAGTAGAAAAAATCAGATTGGGATTATCCAACGAGTACGAAACGAAAAAAACAATCAGTACCCGCATAAGATACTTAAGAAAAATGATGTCAGCAGGTAACGATCAAAGCAACCCTGTCTGAAATATTTTATTTCTGAAATATAAAATCTGATTGATTGGCATAATTTTGAGTAATCACCCAAAAAATAAAATATTTCAGAATAATAATAAAATATTTCAGAATATTTTTTGCAGTATATTTTGGAAATCGGATTGATTGGCATACTTTTGAAGTACCAACTATCCCATCAGAATTAACAAACTGATTGATTTGCATAATTTTAAGTACCAACTACCGCATCAGAATTAATAAATTGATTGATTTGCATAAAAAAATAAAATATTTCAGAATAATAATAAATTGTTTCAGAATAATAATAAAATATTTTTTTTTAAGTACTTTTTTGGAAAACTGATTGATTTGTATAATTTTAAGTACCAACCACCCCATCAGAATTAATAAATTGATTGATTTGCATAATTTTGAAGCACCAATCATCCTATCAATAATAAAGAAATAAAATATTTCAGAATAATAATAAAATATTTTTTGTAGTATATTTTGGAAAACTGATTAATTTACACGATTTTAAGTACCAATCATCCCATCAGAATTAATAAATTGATTGATTTGTATAATTTTAAGTACCAATCACCCCATCAGAATTAATAAATTGATTGATTTGTATAATTTTAAGTACCAATCACCCCATCAGAATTAATAAATTGATTGATTTGTATAATTTTAAGTACCAATCACCCCATCAGAATTAACAAATTGATTGATTTACATGAATTTGAGTAAAAACATATTTCAGAAATATTTTTTGTAGCATTTTTTGCAAAGCTCTGATTAATTTGAGTATCAAACTACAAATCAGAGACACAAACTGATCGAATTCATAATAATAAAATATTTTAAAATAATAATAAAATTTTTCAGAATAATAATAAATTATTTCAGATTATAATAATTATTTACAAAACTGATTAATTTACACGAATTTAAGTACCAATCACCCCATCAGAATCAGCAATCTGATTAATTTACACGATTTTAAGTACCAATCACCCCATCAGAATTACAAAACTGATTGATTTGTATAATTTTGAGTGTCAATAATAAAAATTATTTTTATTTATTTATTTATTTAGAAATATTTTTTAAGTTGATCGAGTTTAATACAGAAGTGTGCATAAATTAGAATCTGATCTCTGCTACAGATGATCGCGATATGTTCTCGACGGAGCTCATCTAACTGTTCTTGTGTTAATAAGAAATCCTCGTTTCCGTATTCATCAATAACTAAATTAACGTTAAATTGCTCCGTGTTTGGCGGTTGTGAAGACGCTGTTCTGATGCCGTTTTCAAGTACTTCTATGTCATGTATAAAAACCATCACGTGCTGGTACATTATATAATATTTACTGGATTAATTAAGATTTCACATACAGATTTATCACAAGCTCTTCTCAACGTATGTCAATTAAGCGATTAAGATGATCTGTGAGCTTAAAATTTATTCGTGTTAACATATTACTGTGACACCGCAGATACACAGGATTTGCTGGTTCTTGCACGATTAAACTTCCAGGGGATACTTGTGGTGTAAATGTATATAAAATATATCCCTGTTGAGCCTGATTTGATTTTCCGAGATCTATTTGATAGCTGCCATCGACTACGTCACAAACCAGATTGACCACGATCGTGCTGGTTATATTAACCATTCCGGGAGATACATGCCTGCCGCCGCCTTGTGGATCATTATTATGTCTGAGAACAGTTGGAGGTGGTGCTAGTTTTCTCCATGCATCGAGTATTTTAGGAAAAAACTCATTGATGAGATCATTGGTGGATTTTTTTTAGCTGGAGCACATTATACCCAGGAAATTTAAAATTTGGTACATCGGCTTCTGTTAATTTATATTTATCTAACTATTTTTTTATTTGAGATTCTTCTGGAATTTTTGAATTAACCATCGCTTGAACTATTCGGTTGTTAAAATATTCCATATCTGATACAAGCTGATTTAATATTTCCACACGTGTGATGATTGTTTTTCACGTGATGACGCTGATATGTCAAAAATATGTTCCCTAAAATATTGATTTAGTTGATCTAGTTGTTTTTTACATTCTTGATTGATTTCCTGAAAATATTTAATAATAGTACTTTGATAAATACCTAAAGTAGTTGTTTCCCCGGAATTTTTAAACGTCCATGCCACATCAACATCATCACCGATAGCGGTAAATATGCTAAACAGTGATTTACTTTTAAATTTACGTAGTTGTTCCCGGTATGATGGATTAATTTCATGATATAATTGTCTATCCGTGACATAATCAGACTTTTTCGGTTCTGGTGGTATTGGTGTTATCGGTGGCGATATTTCAGGCCAACCTAGCACAGATCTTATCGTGGACTGATAAATATCAACGACGTAATCAGGAGAATGTATTTCAACCGTCGAGGACAGCGTCGGTTCATGAACGTTAATTGATATTTTCGCTTCTTTTCCTGTTATTGATTTTATTCTACGTTGAAATTCCTCATTGACCTCTTCAATCTTATAACTACCAGTTGGTATTCCAACATTTATCCAGTCAGGAGTACCATCTGGTTTGTTCTTGTTAGCAAATACAAGCGAATTATTTGCTGGTGTACCATTAAATGATTTTGATCTGATATTTGGCCAGCTGTAATATACTCGTAATTGCGCTAGTGTTATTTCCTTTACTGGAATTGCAGTAGGAAAGTTGATACTGAATTCAGGATTAGTTGAACTTACCGAGATCATCGTTATCTTTGGCGGAGATGTATTAGTCACGATCTGCTGGAGTAATTCTGTCATTATTAGTACTTGTATCTTTATTACCGATACCTTCGTGATATATTTTAGTCATCACTGAAAACTCGAAATCAGATATAATTCCATCACTGAGACTCGCTGATAACAACGAAGATAACTTCGAGTATGCGACCGTCGCTGTGTGTAATTTTATTATGTAATCGGATAATTTTTCATTCGTGCAGGTACATATTTTTTTTGCGATGATATTGAGCACACCTGCAATAGTTGTTGCTGCTGAAATACAATTAGTTACGGCTACTGGTGCCATCATTGTCACCGCTGACAATATAACACCTGTTCCAGCACGAACAGCGGATACTGAATAAACAATCACATCAACGATAACTAATAGTCGTCGATATTTCTTTACTTTTACTGTATACTGTTCGACTCGATCTTTTAATGCTGCCTGCCATTCACGCGCTTGATTGTACCTGTATTGTGCACTGTCCATATATTGTTATACAGTAACCAATTGAGGTGTTTCAGCTACAAATTCCAAACACCACCAGTAAGATGTTGCGGTTAATTTCTTATCAGCTGCTTCCAGAATAAATATTTCTTCGGTTCCGCTATTTAATATAACAGATACAACCCCGGAAAACTTATCCGTTGAATGACGCCATGAATACGTTGTAAATATTTCAAATTTTGTAGCACTGAACACAGACAGCCTGTACACGCCAGTGACTGTTGCGGTATATTTGATAGTTTTATTTTGCTGCGACCATGTTGAGAATCCCGATGATACAGTGTATACGATGTTGGTAATATACCCAGGAGTTATTCCGGGCTGGAATTTTAATCAAATTGGTTTTATTAACGATCACAGGAATCCCCGCTACGATGTCTTGCTGTGTTCGTTTGATCGTGTCTAGGTTAGTTTTGATATCAGAAAGTTTCATGTCAATGGCGTGCGGAGTGCCGAAGAATTTATCTATGGATTCATCGGTTTTTTGATGGTTTCTGCGAAATCTTGCAAAAGCGCCCACGTGAACGTCATACTCGGTCCGCAACGTGGATAGTTTACCATCTACGGTGTTGTAGTTGACATCAACGTATTTTTTGTTGCTGCGTCCTCGTCGGATGTTGGATCTCTTAAAACTACTATCTCATTCCCGTTCATCTTGAGTTCACCCGTCATTGTGTCACCGGTATTTTTTACGCGATTAGCAACGCTTCTTGCAATTTCATCTCTGATGGTTGTAAACGATATACTTGAATCCCTGATTTTGCCGCTGTCAGTAAACACAGGGATATTATCGTAACTGCACCGAGTACTCGTCGAACTATATCATTCCATCTGATGTTGCTCGTTTTTAGTTTACCATATCGATCCTAAAAAATAATAACCTCATCTGGGTCAACTTCAGCAAGATTCATGATATCAGCAAGTTCATCTTTAGTCGCGTACTTTGATAGATCAACGTCGCTGGATTTTTTCTTAACGCGTGAAGATCTTCTTCCGTAAATATCAACCATTATATTTTAAGATCTGTTTAAAACGCTTTGCGTTTAACGAATCGGTTGCTTGTATAATCATGCACAACTTTATGTGGCGGTTTGGATGATTTTGATATAGCGTTAAGTACATTAATTGCCTCACGGCCACATATTGGCGGATCTGTCATTGTTTGTGTGGGTAGCGTTGAATACCAAACTTGTGCATGAAGTGGTTCGACATACTTGATAAATTCAGCAGGTGGAGCTAACCCGTACGAATCAAAATAACGATTCCACGTGGATCAACCGCGTATGA
Source organism: Sinohyriopsis cumingii (assembly GCA_028554795.2). NCBI lineage: Eukaryota > Metazoa > Mollusca > Bivalvia > Unionida > Unionidae > Sinohyriopsis > Sinohyriopsis cumingii. The sequence goes on along the minus strand of CM068828.1, from coordinate 151,287,458 downwards.
TACCCAATGAGTACCAGGTCCTGAATTCGAAACGAGATTAATAATACCTGTTTCGAGTTTGTTTGGTCGGTCCGGCAATTGATCTCGCATAGAAACACATCTAAAGGCTTTTATTTTTAATTTTTTAGCAACATCAAGTAAATCAAAATTTGATGCTGGAGCATTTAACGTGGAAGCCTCAGACCTTTTCCCCAGCGAGATCCCGGTAATCTTAGGCCGCGTCCTTTTTTTTTTATCCCTTTCCTGTTGCTTTCTTTAGAGCCATTCCAGCAGCTGTTCCAACAGCACCTAATGCGGCTGCGTTTGCTACGGCTGGAGCAGCAGCAGCTATTAACTCTGGAATATCCACAAGAAGTGGAAATATACCACCTGTTTTAACCATGTCCTTGATGGCGCTCAGAGAAAGATGGAATTGAACTCCGGTTTTTGATTCAAGGCTTTATTGAAATGTTTAATCTGATTATTTGTCAACGATAATTTGTTTGGACCACCACCAATCTGATCTCGTTTTAGTGATATTTTAGTTCCACATTTGTTGGCGGTTTTTGACTGAAGCTTTTTGACCTGACCGGGAGTCACAGTAACATAAACATGACTATACGACATTTTTATATAAATATATTTTTCTAAATAACATGATTAAAGATTTTCCACTGGTGCATCAACGACTCTCATTCGACCACTACCACCTTCAAGTAACATGGCTTTGTCACTAAGTATAACCGCGATTGCTCTGTAGGTGCCGCGAATAACAGGTGGACCAGCTATATCAGGAGGAGGTCTAGTAACACGAGCTCGAAAGTGTATATCAACGACAGATCGTTTGGATAAATCAAGATGTTCCAGTGAAAAATAATAAATCGGATATAGATTTGTAAAATCTGTCTGTGATATTTGCAGCCCAGTATCCACGTTTTGATCACGTCCCATGAATGACATCAAACGATGATATACACGCGCTACATGATTTTGATCAAAATTTAACTGTATATCTTCAGCTGGTTCTTGATGTCCATTTATCCGCAAGGAAACTTCATTAACTCCAAGGTTGTCAAATATCATATGTGAACGTTCTTGATTATTCGTCCCAGCATTATCTTGCAGCGCAATAAAAATATGCCGTGGTGCAGAAACACCTTGTTGTGATGCTATATGCCATGCAAATAAACCATTAATAGAACTTTGAGCAGCATCTGTGGTTACTGTCAACCATGATAACAATGATTTACCGCCTTGATCCATAAAAGAGAGTAATTTTTGTTCTTCAGCAACAGATGGAATCATTACTGGCATCCACAATGAAAGCTTCGTTATATTTACTTTACCAGCATCAGCAGCACCAGCACCTCGCCAGATTGCATCATTATCATCACCTTTTCTTGCGAGCACAACTGTGTGTTTAGCTCCAAAGATGACCTTTCTAACATTTCTGCAAAATCCAAAGATGTGAGATAATGGAATCGCACATGAGAAACTTCTATTATCTCCTGACAACGCTGCTCGGCGTGTTGCAAACCCTAAGTTGTAAGTCGCGTTATCACCTCGCACAATATCAAAAGCAGCACCTGGTCTGGCTGCGTATTCAGGACCATCAGCAACTGGCTGTGGATCAACTGTAGTATTCTGTGGTGGTCGTATTTTAGCATACCTGATATGATCAGCGTGGTTAGTAATATCCTTGGCAAACATTATTGTTGGACCAGCTGATCTTGTGTAATCATCAGAATATCTCGCTAGACCAATTATTGTTGTAGCAACATCAACATCATTCTGAATTGATTCAATATTTTTTCCATCAATCATGTATGTGGCACTACTAAACAGTGCCATAATCCCATTGTTGACAAAACCAACTAGGTTATTGATGCCGTAGTTAGTATCATCCGCCTTTACAAGTTCACCTTCTACTTCAATAAACGCCTCAGCGGGCAAGAAATATCTACTTGTATCCTGAACCTGTAATTCGATTCTCCCCCGCTGATTTGGTTGTCTTGCGTCGTAGGAATAAAACTGATAATCACGTACCGATTCATACTTAAGGACAGGTGTCTCCATATAAAAATGCTGTGTCTGATTCACGCTTGAACATTTTATTATAATTACCATTTTTCCAAATGGTGATCTAAATTATCGTCGACGAAGACCGCTTCCTGCTATTAAATTTGCTGTTATATTTCTTTCTGCTTCTTCAGATAATTCAGCCAATTTTTTATTTGCAGCCTGATTTATTATTCTACTGACATCTGCTGGCATCACTTCAGTACTTGGTAATTTTACTGGTTGTGATCTTCGTCGCAATAATTGTGCTAGTCTTTCCTTGCTTGCCGAGAACGCCTTACCAGCAACATTGACAATTGCTCCAGGAGCTTTTTCACGAACAATATCAATAGCTTTCATCGATAATTGTTTTGCAACAGGTGCTACTTTTGGAGCCATCCTTATAAATAATCACTGTACAAAATCACCAAGTCCATCTCCGTAAGTAGCTCTGTAGATTGGTAATCGTGAGTTTACCGCTCTGACCTGCACGGGTTTACGATGATTATTATGTATGATCATCTTATTTTATTTGTTATTTGTCTAACAACTAGTCATCAACAAGTTCATCGATAAGCTCTCGGTAAACGCCGATATCCATGATACCACCTTGAAATAATCGCCGACAAATATCAGCTGCTTCATTAATTATGTCTGATGAATTATTTCCAGCACGTTTTCCTCCTATGAGAACTTCTAACCGTGACACATCATTAATAATATTATCAGGACAAATAAAATTATTTCCCAGACCACTGCCAGTAGCTCCTTCTTCTGTTGTCTCTGTGTCTTTCTTAGATAAGGATCTTCTTGTTCTTTTAAGATACTTCTCTTTAAGTTTCGGCGAAGAAGACTGTTGTTGTTTTATTTGTTGCAGAGGTGGAGAAGACTGTTGTTGTTCTATTTGTTGTAAAGGTGGAAGAAGTTGATACTGGGAGAGTTGTTGTTGCTCTATTTGTTTTACTTGCTCTCTATAAAGTCTTTTTACTTCTTCATCAAGATTTCTATATTCTAAATCATCATCTTTTGTCTTTTGTTTGTATATACTCGATATATCCATTTAATAAGACTATCATCACTTACATTTTTATGACCGGGTTTTAAAATATTAGATTTTTTAAATATACTAATTAATATTTTTTCAGGTACTTTTCTCTTTTAGCATTTCTAATATCTTCGACAAACCCTTCCTTAAATCTTGCAATTAATTCTACGTTTTCTTTTATTGGTTTGGGTTTAGGTGTAAGTTCTTTCTTTACGTCGGTGACTTCAGTACGAAGTTTTCCAATACTTTCAAGTATTTCTTCACCAACAGGTGGACGTTGAGCCGCAGCTATATCAATTGGAAGATCTCGTAATATCTTCTTTGTCTGTTTAGTTCTTCTTGCTATTTTTTCAGTTTGTCCTGCTGTTTGTTTTGATACCGGAAGAAGATCTTCTTTGATGACAGTTTTTCAGTAGCTGCAGTGACGGCTTTAAACAGTTTTTTTTAGTATCTTCTTCGTACTCAACTTGTGCTTGTTGTTGCGCTTGTAAGTGTTCTCTAAACGAATCTCTGACAGGAAGAAATCTTTTAATTGATTCTAGTCTTTCTCGTGCTATTCTTGCAGTATGAGATTCTGGATGTACCATTATTTTTAATATAACAATTTTTTAATTAATGTAGCAGCAGAGAGGGCGCCTACCAATGTTGGTCGTCAAAAAAATAAACAAAAATAAATAAACACGTAGAGTACTTTATTTTTCAGCTACTATTTCGAACTAAGGTTTTATTAATATAATCGGCCATTACAGAAACAAAACATCTCAAGGAAGCGTTTATTTGTAAAAATCTGGACCTTTCTACGAGATGATTTTTTCATGGAGGTTTTATTTTTTGTCGGAATTCTTGGGTCTGTTCGCCCTCTCTGCTGCTTCAAAACAACTTTATTTCTGCATGATTATTAGACTTTCTGGTGTTTTAATGCAAAATGATGGAAAAAAGACGGTATGAATGAGTGGGTAAACGCACAGAAACAGGCACTGACGGAGCTTTGAACAGATAATATAGTTGATCTGTGAATAATGAGATGTGATGTGATTTTGATTTTTAACGTAGCTTTAACAATTTTTAGTCATTTTGCTACGATGTCTGCAATGTGGCAGTTTATAGTGATGTCTAGCACTGTGGCATCATGCCATAGACATGTAGCATGATGTCCCACCCAGTTACATTATCCTGACACCAGGCCGACCAGTCCTAACACTAACGTTTTAATGCTGAGCGGCTATCGAGGTAGTTGCAAGTACCATTTTTAAACGTTTTTGGTATGACTTAGCCGGGGTTCGAACTCGTTACCTCCCGCCTCCAAGCCGGTAGCACGAATTGGAGTGAAAAAATAGTTCTTATCAATTCACTATTTTTGTCCAATGCTTTATCTTTGTCTACTTAATGAAAGTTAATGCTAGGTAAATAATAAGAAGTCCCTACGGTTTTGCCAGTTTCAGTTTGAACCGTGATAGGCTTTGAGACTTATTCTGTAGAGAGTATGTTTATTTATGGCTTTTGATGACTATGATCCGTGCCAGATTACCAAATAGGCAGAAAAGGCGTAAGCCTAGGGGCCCGCAACATCGTATCAAAATAATATTGATAAAACATTTTAGGATATAATTTGCTAGGGTGGCTCCAAGATTTATACTGCCTAAGGGCCTCCACATGGTTTAATCGGGCACTGACTATAATTTATATATATGTTGACTTAGCCTGCGAATAATTGGACGGAAGTACGGGTATACTTCCCAGTAATCACTACACTCTGTATGGATGTAATTATGCATATATAAGTATATTTTGATATTTTATTCTCATTACAAATTTTGTGAAATGGCGTTTCAAACATAGCAGCCAAAAATGGAAAACGCTAATTGTTAACCTTAAATCGTACTGACAGAAAAACGGACATCTTATATTATATAAACCGATTTGTTGAATTAAGTCCTAGAAAGAAAAGTTCTGGGTTTTATTTTGTTTTCATACAACGAGTTCAACTCTTGGCATAATCGGTTGAGTTGTCTACCTTTACGCCATAGTCGAGTATTTTATGCGATTCAGTCAGATATATAGTTGGCATCCCTCCATGGACTACACTCGTCTCTATGTCTACTCATTCGAGCTAAATCTCTAGTTAACTGTCTTTAAATTCTCTACCGAAAATTTTTTCAAAATATCTCTGTATATTAAATATTGTCCAAAAGGTCATATTTCTTTCTAAAATGCATTTTCAGTGTTACAATACCATTTCGTAACGTAATATCGTGGTCATTGTCACGTGCCTATGACGTAAGAAATATGCCAGTATGAACTCATGTTGATAGTGTAAAGTGTTGAATAAAATTACATTAATAAATACAGTGTTAATTGTCGCTACTGAACGATGAGGGTACTACAATACTTTCAGATTAGAGACCTTGACCTTGACAGAATAAACAGTCAGGAAAATGAGTCGTATAACGAAATAGAAAATATTTTAAAATAGTTTGGAACTTAGCAAAAAAAGATGCTTTATATAATAACCAATCATTACAAAAATTAACCTTTTCCAAAATCAATTTGTAATAATTGTATTTCATGTAGACGCAATTCATGATTTAATAAGAAAGATCTTTGTCACATTGTCTTATTAAGATAAACTGCATTAAATAAATGAATACAAATATTCCCGTTGTAAAAGAAATTGACAGAAGAGGAACAATGTGCATGTCTATTTTATGGAATTAGTTTAATTTGCTGTGACCTCTCTCTCTCTCTCTCTCTCTACTGCAATGTCCAATGACGATGTTTTAATATTGTTAATACGTGATCAAATGCACTCTTTTACGGAAATCAGAAAAAATACCACAGTAATTAGATCCGTCTCACTGACTTTAATTGCTTCTGTGATATTGTTCCGGAACCGAGCAGTATCAGCGTTTGCTAAAGCCGGCCTTTGTTACGTATTTATCACCGTACCATACTCACACATATTTCCCTTCTCAAATCATCAATGAAATAAAGAACAATACAGTTTTATTAAAATCAGTACAAATTTATATAATGTCCATGGCACTGTAATGCGTAGGTCAACTTACATTACCATATATAATATAGGGTTTTGCGTGCAAACAAATTGTATGGTAAATCGTGTACGCAGATTTTCAAGTGTAAATAAACTTTCTTTTAGATTTGGATTTAAGGATATACGTCCACAAGCATCATTTACATTGGATGAATATACAAAATAAATGACTAATAAGATACCAAATTACAAGTCAGTTCTTCCTCTTTCTTTCCGATACATATTACTGGCTACAAGTTATTACGCAATTCTTTGGTCATTATCCAATTCTGCCTTTGATATGTAATTTCAATATATATATATATATCCTGCATATATCTTTCTACACTGCATATATCTTTATACCCTGCATATATCTTTATACAATGCATATATCTTTATACGCTGCATATATCTTTATACACTGTATGCATCTTTAACGATACGATCCATATATCTGTATACACTGCATATATCTTTATACACTGCAAATATCTTTATACAATCCATATATCTTTATACGATGCATATATCTTTATACACTGCACATATCTTTATACAATCCATTGATCTTTACATAACGAATAGCTATACACATTGCACATATCTTTGCTGTATTTGTTTTCATGTACATGCTTTTATTATTTGAAACAAATGGAAATAAGAATGAAACTCAAAAAAGGAATGTGATGTGAAACGTTCATAAAATAAGGTTTAAAGTTTGAAAGTTGAAAGTTACTTTGTTGAAACTTGTAAACAGATACACAAATAAGTTGAAAACATTTTTAAAATTGCGAGAAATAGCTGATATTTTTTATTTTTGGTTTAACGCCATTTTCCAGCGTCAGAAAGGCTATACATGGCGGTCAGCATAACTGGTGGAGGAAGAACCCGGAAAAACCCCGATAAGACCCACCGACCCACGCTAAGCTACAAGACAGGTCGCGCCAGAGACTCGAACTCAAGCGGACAGAGGTGAGATGGCAGTAATTGGTAAAGGCGAGCGCATTAGAAAAATGCGGCCACCCTGGGCCCATGCCAGACAATTCGGCCAATCTGGGCCCATGCCAGACAATACGGTCACCGTGGGCCCATGCCAGTGAGTTCATTAATGAGTACAACTGGCAACACTCTTGAATATAAAATAAATTGTGCTATTTGATTTCTCTCTTTTTTATCATGATTAATTAGAAAGATATTTTAATTAAGAGTTTATTGAATATCAGGATATATTTTCAACTTTTGTAATTAATGACTAGAACATTCGAATACTAAAAACCGAATGTACAAAGGCAACGCTCCTTCTTGGCAGTTTAGTTTATAGTGACTGGTCCGTTTATAGTTAAGAGATAAAAATGAAAATAACAAGTCCAGGAAATAGAAATCATGACATATAATGATTACTAAACTACTGATTCACTTTGCTTTCTTACTAACATACTAGTATTATCAAGTAGTATTAGGTCATACAGAATCATGACCTGTACTTTAAGGTTGGAGGGGTCGATTCCGGTCTGCATCACAACACATTCGTTTGTACATAATGGTTGTATCACTAAATTCTAAAAGTGATATTTGCATGTATAACGATATATATATATACATACATACATACATACATACACACACACACACACACATACATACATACATACATACATACATACATACAAACATACATACATACATATATAGCTAAGTCTTATATAAATGCAACACCCCCACCCCCACACCCCATCTTACTCTTGCTTTCTCTTCGTGGTCGTCATAGTCTTCGTTACTTCAGTCACATTGTCTAGCCATTTTACACACCATGCGCCATCATGGTGTGTCATCTGTTTATAATGATAAATTAATAATATATCGAAATGTAATACTCAAGGTTCAAATAAAATGAAAGGTTAATTACTGTCTCAATATAAATTCCCTGACTAAAATCGCGAAAGTATCAATTTTCATGGCAAGAAGGTATTTCATATTTTCTTTTTCATCCTATCCACACATCATAATAATGGTGTTACCATCTAAAATTCAAATGTCCTTTTTGTTTTTCTCTTTTAAAGGTTTCGTTATAGCTGATAGAAATATTGCTCTCGTATTACCAACAATATCAATATATTGTGTTGATTTTGTAAATATCGTATTGGTTTTATTTTCTCTTTAAAAACTACTTCATTAATATTATTTTAAGCATCACAAAAGTGCTTAATACTAATGTATCGATGAAAGATGTATCTATGAAAGATGTATCGATGAAAGATGTATCGATGAAAGATGCATCGATGAAAGATGTATTGATGAAAGATTTTAAACTTTAAATTTTGGTACGATGTTCTGACGCGAGTGTGCGGGTGTGTTGACCGACACGGAAATGTTAGGCACGTCAAACTTTAAAATAATTAATTATTTTTATTTTCATTACGATTTCCAGCAATCTGATTGGCCATGTCCTTTTTATCTTCATTACGATTTCCAGCAATCTGATTGGCCATGTCCTTTTTATCTTCATTACGATTTCCAGCAATCTGATTGGCCATGTCCTTTTTATTTTCATTACGATTTCCAGCAATCTGATTGGCCATGTCCTTTTTATTTTCATTACGATTTCCAGCAATCTGATTGGCCATGTCCTTTTGAACAACCTTTGTTTAATGAGCCTAAAACAAAACAGCAAGTTGGCTCTGTCCCTTTTCCGATCTTACCATAGAATTATGTATGAAACAGTTGAAAGTTTCACTGACGTAATGGTGTTCATCATTCAAAACAAGAGCGATGTGATCATAACGATTTTACGGTGTATAGTAAAATAAAGTCTCTTAAATGTACAGATGGAAGTTATATATAGATCAAAATGAAGATAATCAGCAGAGAGAGAGAGAGAGGTGGGGATTGGAGGGGACGGTCGCGAACTCTGACATTCTAAATTTTCTTCAAGGGGACGGTCGCTAACTCTGACATTCTAAATTTTCTTCAAAGTCACATTCTGACATTTTAACGTTGTTACATCTAATAAGCGAAGTTGAGTCGATTATTCGGGCGGCACTGAAAGTTGATTTCGCCGCGCAATTAGGCAAGATTTGGATCAAGACCTATTCTGGTGTTTCTATGGTTCAATGAGAGAGAGGTAGGCACTGCTATAGCAGACAGGAATTTAGCACGGATAGACTTTGATATAGCAGACAGTAATTTAATATGAATAGACCTTGATACATCAGACAGGAATTTAGTATGGATAGACCTTGATACAGCAGACAGGAATTTAATATGGATAAACCTTGAAACAGCAGACAGGAATTTAATATCGATAGACACTACAGTACAAAATGAAAGCGTCAACTGGGTGAATCGAAGTGATGGGTTATAGACCAAATATTTCAAACAAACAACGCGTTGAGTTTGCAACATAACCCGCTTCTTTTTCTGTTTCAGAAAAATTATTTCCTCGAGTTTATATCAGCTTTTATCAACCCCAACTGATTAATCTTGACATATTTTTTTGTATCGCTTTATGCACTAATGAGGTCCATCAACTATGGTGTCTCTCAAAGTTAAGGAATTAAACCTCATTCATTTTAATAACGTATTTGGTACCCAAGGTGGTCATGTAGGCGCTGCTCCCAGCTGTCGACATCGGGAAATAAATTACAAAGAAATTAAGCAAATCCAAATTAGTGTTGGTGTTGACTCGTATGGATATTAATCCAACAATGAATTTACTTTCCGTAACAAAGTTATATAGTTAAATGGAAGCTGTGATAGGACAGTAGTGAATGGGGATACCGTAGCGACAATGGGACTTACCATTAAAAACACCCCTGGGAACATATAGCGACTATGGAAATTTAACATTAACCACCCTGGGACAATATAGCGACTATGTAAATTTAACATGGACGAAAAACCTTGGGAACATATAGCGACAAGGGAAATTAACATGGGAATAAATCGTGGGTCTGTTGAGCGACAAGGGAAATTGAACATGGGAATATGGGACTGTTGAGCGTCAAGGGGAAATGGAACAGGGTCGGGACCCTATTTTAATATGGTCCCAACCTGATGGGTCTCTATTTTTTTTGTTTTTGTAAAAAATAAAAAAAAAATAAAAAATGGGGTAGGCAATTGAAAGTCTGTCTCTTTTCGAGAGATGTGGGTGGCCCTGAAAAGGGCCTTTGGATTTATGTTAATATGCCCTTAACATAAAGGGCATCTGCGGCATCTTCTTGTCCTCAAGCTGCGTCTTACTGCAGGGCCATAAATCAGAGTCCTCTTAAGGCATCCTTGTCTCTCCACATACACTCTTCGTATCCACAGACTGGTGTCTGACCTGTGGACAACTGTCCACTTGGATCGGACATACATTAGTATGTCCGTCCTGAACATCATCGAAGAAACAAGGGTTGATGATTCGACTGTGGTCCACATCTTGGGGCGCCGAGAACAGGTGAAACAATGCAGTGAACTGCGCTTATTTATAGGTAGAGGAAGGATTGAAACGGATTAAGTTCATTGACCAATCCAAACACGCGTTACAAAATTCAGTCAGCCCGCATCCAATCCGAAGAGAACAGTCTGTGACGTCACGTGGTCTATATACATTCGCTAGCGCCTGTGCGCTGTCAATTTATGCGACAGTTATTTCAACATGACGGAAACTCAAAAAACGATCAATTGGGGTGCACCGACGGTGGAGACTACCCAAGGGAACCAGGATTTACTTTCAGAAGAGGTGAATTGGGATTTTGTGGATTTTCTTACCTCGCAAGAATTTGTTCCGGAACCTTCGTCACCTTCTTCATTACCGCACGTGGATAATTTTAGACAGAGACAGAAAGAAGAATTGGAGAAATTTATACAACAGCAAAAGGAAGCGGAACAAGCTTTTCTCCTACAGCAACAACAGCAAGAAGAAGAGGTAAGAAAAAAACAACAAGAAGAAGAAGCAGCAGCAGCAAAGAAACAATGGTGTGAAAATCAAACGGTCACGGTACTGTTAGACATTTTAGCGGAGTTAAGAAGTCTGAAACAAATGTATCAGACTTCATTATCACGACCGAAGAGAATACGACCTTCCCGAGCTAAACACTCCAACCCTGTGACTAAGCATACCGTACCACCCTTAGTGATTTCAACCAAATCCTCATCATCAACAGTACGCAGTCCAGAAGTAGGCCTCGGCCGTGGCAAAGGCTTAAGACAGTTAAAGCTGATTTCTTAAACTCACCCCTACACCAAAAAAGGCCCTTTTCAGGGCCACCCACGTCTCTCGAAAAGAGATAGACTTTCAATTGCCAATAACTTAAAAAAAAAAACATTTTACCCCTATAGTACGTGTGTATAAGTGTGTGAGTTTACGTTCTTTTTTTTAAAAATCAAAACTCAAAGACACTTACCTTATATAATTAATTTATTCTTTTATAAATATTTACAATCCAATTCACAATTCACAATTCTCAACAGAACACTTTAAAAAGTTCATGCACTTCTTCTGTCTCATTATTCACTCTCTCTGTTTTTTAAATTTCTTCACCGTCACAGTCTTTTTCTCCTCTTCCTCCTCGCTTTCTTCCCTTCTTCTTTTCTTCTCCTCTTTCTTTTTCTTCACCTGTCTGCTTTCTTCCTCTTCTTCTTCGTCTTCTTCTTTATCTGAAGAATCCCTCTCATCTTCTGACTCCTCTTGTTTCTTTTTTGGGCAATCTGGAGACCAATGTCCTTTTTCTTGACAATAATAACAGGTGTCTTGACTTGTCTTTTCTAGCCCCTGTTTTTTTTCTTTTTTGACGGTCTGGACACTCTGAAGACCAATGCCCTTTCTTCTGACAGATATAGCAAGTATCTTCACTTTTATCTCGAAAGGAAGGAGAGTAGTCCGAAGGCTGGTCTGAAGAAAATTTTCTAATGACCCCTCGCAAAGCTCTGATGAAACGTTCGATTTGGCTAGTCTCTTCCATCGTTGTGCTCGGTTAGAGAGTGAAATGAATAGTGAAAGGACAAGACACATACCATTTATATACGCTGGTCTGCCATGACTATAAATTAGTCCATGGTGTTTAAATTTTAGTCATTTGACTTTTTGCTATCAAGATGAAACGATCCAATTCATTCGAGAAGAAAGAAGAAGAAAGTAAGAGGCAGAAACGTGATCTATCGCCTCCTACCAGAGCTGAAGTCTTGGCACAAATTCATGCCAGTGATTTTGAAGAGGACATGAGCGAACCAGAATCCAAACCCTCTAAACAAAGTTCACCACCCTTAGTTAACCCTAAAAACTACTATTCCATTCGAGAGACAGAAAAGCGCTCCTCTAGAAAATTTAGAACCACGGCTTACAAATACACGGTGAAATTAAAAGATTTCAAGTCCGAAGTACCCTTAGAGAAAGCAGAAGGGTTCATCACCGGGGTGTGGGATTCTTTACTCACCACACTCAAGCGACAATGTCAACCCAAAGAAGACGATCGCTTGAGACTTTCCATACAACACGACGGTTTGAAATCCCCTGTTTGGATCGAGTTTAGCAGCCCTGCAGAATTGACCACTTCCAAAGTCGTGGACAAGATTCAACACGTACAACAATCCAATGACCAGTTTGACATCACCGATGGAAAAGCCACACTGGACATGACCCACGTCTCTCCTCCTCAAGGGACCGGACAACGCAATAAGGTGTTATTGGTGAACAACCTTCGCAGTACCAAAAAGAGCCTCGTCCAAGTTCACAACCCTCAAGATCAGATGTGTTTAGCCCGTGCCATCGTGGTGGGACGAACCTATGCCAGCAAGAACGACACGGTAGAATGGAAAAGAACCTGGAAAACTATTCAACAATCCGACCGAGCCAAACAACGAAGTGAAGCAGAACTCCTGTTACAACAAGCTGGCCTGTCCAAAGACACACCCTGTGGCATTCCTGAAATGCAAAAATTGCAAGATGTCCTAGCTCCACTCTACACCTTGAAAGTGCACCCTCAAGAAGTGCGCGGACCTCTGTTGTTTCGGGAGAAAGACTTTAAGGATGGAAAATACATTCACCTTTATCATCACGATGACCATTTTGATACCATTACCAGTATCACTGCATTCCTGGGATACAGTTATTGCTGTGAGGAATGTGACTATGGCTATAAAAATCGAGAGCAACACAAACATTACGGATGGAAATGCTCAGGATGCTTCGCCTCTCCACCCTGTCTGAGCGAAGGTAAAGAACCAGTGCATTGTCCTGCTTGTCTGCGCACGTTTGTCAGCCCTGCCTGTTACCAACAACATCTGAAGGCGCAAGGTTCACAGCAGAAATGTGCTTGTCAACTGCTGCGATTGTACCCTACGTGTGGACAAGGCCTACGTACCAAAAATGTCAAGGCACACGTACGTTCAGGAAAGAAAAAATGTCACATTTGTCACCACATCGTGGAATTTGAACACGAATGCTACATGCAAAAATACCAACCCCAACCAGAGAAGGAGGACGGTCACAAGAAGAAGAAGAAAGGCAATTTCATCTTTTTCGATTTCGAATGCATGCAAGAGACTGGCATTCACATTCCTAATTTCTGCGTGTCTCATCGAGCGTGCGAGAAGTGCATTCAAGAACCTATCTTCAGTCATTGCCCTCACTGCAGCAAGATTACTGGAGGGCGTGAAAAAATATTTCGAGGACCGAACACGCTAGCCGATTTCGCACAATGGGTCTTAGACACCATCGACAAGACGTGGAGCCAAGAGGACATCGAACGTTACGGAGATTGTCATCGTCATGCCACAGTGATGGCTCACAATTTCTCCGGATACGATGGACAGTTTCTTTTGAGGTACTATACGGAACATGGCACCGAACGTCCTAAAGTCACTTTGAACGGAGCCAAAATCATTTTCATGCAAGTGGGACAAGCGCAGTTTAAAGATTCGATGACTTACTTAGCCATGCCTTTGAGTCGAATGCCTAAAACGTTTGGAATGACAGAAATGGCTAAAGGGTACTTTCCACACTTTTTCAATACGGAAGCCAATCAACACGCCGTTCTACCCCATTTGCCTCAGGCTCACGATTACGACCCCGACAACATGCGTACCGAACAACGAGAAGCTTTCTACGCTTGGTACCAGGCTCACGCCTCCGACCCTTTCGACTTTCAGGAAGAAATGCTAAAGTATTGTCGTTCCGACGTGGACATGTTACGGCGATGCTGTGGAAAATTTCGAGAACTGTTCATTGAACACGGAAGGGTCGATCCTTTGAAAGAAGCTTGCACCATTGCCAAAGCGTGTTCCTTAGTGTACCGAAAACGATTCATGCCTGAAAACACCGTGGCTGTCATCAGTCCTCAAACGACCAACTATGTCCAACGTCAATACTCGGTCAAAGCCCTACGCTGGTTACATTACTTGTGTGACAAGGAAGACAAGTGGATTCAGCACGCCCGCAACGGAGGAGGTGAAAAGACCATCGGAACGCATGCGGTCGATGGCTGCGACTTAGAAAACCCCAAGATCGTGTACGAGTTTAACGGTTGCTTATTTCACGGATGTCCCGTCTGCTACCCTGACCGTGGCACTAAAAATCAGCTTTTACAACGAACCATGGAACACTTGTACCAGGCCACTTGTCAGCGACACCTAAAGTTAGAACAGGAAGGATACCAAGTGGTGGAAATGTGGGAACACGAATACGATCACCGTTTGAAAACCGATCCCGAATTTAAACGCCTCGTGGAAAGTTACCAGTTCATGGACCCGCTGAACCCGAGGGATAGTTTGCACGGAGGAAGGACCAATGCCACCTGTTTGCTGTACCAAGCCGACGAAGAAAAAGGAGAAGAAATCAAATACTTTGATCTGTGTTCGCTGTATCCTTACGTGTGCAAATATTGTCGCTTTCCTACAGGGCACCCACAATTGTTCACCGAACACATCGACCTGAAAAACATTCGACAATACGAAGGCTTGATCAAGTGCAAAGTTTTGCCTCCCACGAACCTATACCATCCCGTCTTACCTCACCATTGCCAAGGCAAACTCATGTTTCCTTTGTGTCGGACTTGTGCCGAAACGTGCAACCAAGATCAGCCTTGTCATCACACCCAGGAAGAACGGGCCTTGACGGGAACCTGGGTCAGCGTAGAATTGTTATGGACATGGGATACCAACTGTTAGAAGTGTACGAAATTTGCCACTTTCCCAAGATAGAACAATACTACAAGGGTGACCCCACTCAGAAAGGCATTTTCGCAGACTACGTGGATGCCTTTTTGAAACTGAAGCAAGAAGCCAGCGGCTATCCTTCCTGGTGTCACACTCCCGAAGACCAAATAAAATTCAAAGAGAAATACTATGAACAAGAAGGCATCACTTTAGACCACATCGAGAAAAACGAAGGCATGCGATCGTTTGCCAAAGTGATGCTAAATTGCTTGTGGGGAAAAATGGCACAACGACCGTGTTTACCCAAGACGGAATATTTGACAGAACCTTCCCGCTACTTCCAGATGATTCACGACAAAACCAAATTCATTAAACACGTGGACGTCGTTCGCGAGGATTTGATCTTGGTCAATTACGAAGAAGATCTGGACTTTGTACAAGACGACCCTTTTGGAAATGTCATCATTGCGGCTTACGTGACAGCTCATGCTCGCTTAAAATTGTACGAAGCTTTAGAACTGTTAGGGGAACGCGTCCTGTACTTTGACACGAACAGTTGCATTTACATCCATCACCAGAGTCAGCAACACCCTAACATCGAAGGAGACCGTTTAGGAGCCTGGACAGACGAACATCCTGACGACAAGATTCTAAGTGTCGCGAGTGGCGGTCCTAAAAATTACGGCTACGAATACCGGGACAAACAAGAAGAAGTGCACACGACGTGTAAAGTGAAAGGATTGACTCTGAATTATCGTGCCAGTCGTGTGGTCAACTTTGGGGTATTGAAAAAAGCCTTGCAGTCTAGAGAAGATGAACACTTTAAAGTGATCACCTATCAGCCCAACAAGATTGTACGTTTACCCACTCACCACATCGTCAGTCGACCCTTGGAAAAAGTCTATCAAATCGTGTACCAGAAGCGAGTGCGACTTCCCAATTATTTCACCTTACCGTATGGACACGTCGGTATTGGTCTGTATATAAAAAGGAACCCTAGGCAAGATCGATAGTTCATTGTGACTACCAAGACCAAGCGAACAAGATGAATACTTTCAGAGAAACACAAAACAAGTTCAGATAGGCACAATTCAAGTTTGGGGCTTTTTGAAGTGGAATGCGATTGTGAGCCTTGCGATGGGAACGATGCTGTATGCTGTGACCTTAGCGATGCCGTAAAGCATCATGGGAACTTTAGTGTTACTACCCCTATCATGGAAAGTGATGATGTGCGTGTCAAACCTGAGGGATGCGAAAGCGATGCCGCTCATTCTCTTGGACACTTTACTGGGTTTCGTTTTAAAGGTGGATGTCCACCTTCACGTCTACCTCCTTACAGATGTCATCCAGCCCTGAGCAAACTCCTGTCCATGTCACCCAACCCTCATCGAAACGAACCTGTGAAAGACGAATATTCGTTTCCTGTGCGTTTGTCGGAATACTGCGACTTTGAAAATCGTCTTCAATCGTTCAAAGGAAAATGGCCTATGTATCTGGGAGGACAGACCCCCGAAGAATTAGCCAGAGCTGGATTTTTCTACTTGGGCGAAGGGGATAAAGTGAAGTGCTTCAGTTGTGGTGTGTCACTTCACCACTGGGAACCGCATGATTCGGCCTACGTAGAACATGCTCGATGGTCACCGAATTGTCATTACTTACCCTTAGTGGGACCGAGACATTGAAGTAACTTACCATGTCGTTGTCGAAGAAGAAACCAGATTGGCTAGGAATCAAATGTTAGACATCACCGAGACCAGTATTTAAACTTCATTTCAAAAACAATATTGAATCATTACCTAAAGAACTGCAAGAGAAGATTTACAAGGAAGTTTGGCAGGGGTTTGTCAGAGTGAAATCTCAATGGGTGACTGTAGAACTTTTGTGCCGAGAAATTCATAAGAGGAAAGTGAAAAAAGTCAACCAGTGTGTTAGATTTCTCTGGGTCAAGTGTGCATTCGTCCTATTATATTACTCTAGACCGTTTACATCAAAAGAGTTCAGTGACATTCTTGGACCTTACATTGAATGGCAGTGGTCGAAATTACTCATTATGTGGATTACTTTTGCTCTAGGAGAAGATTGTGAATTGTACGGACTGACCTATTCATGGATACTTTACAAGAGAACATTCGTGCTTTGCCTGTGGAGTTGAGAGAACGCATTTACCGAGAGCTGGACAAAATACAAGTCAAACGTAAAGAACAGTTGCATCCATTACGTCACCAGATCTTTAACCACTGGTACCTGAATGGTATAAGAGGACTGATTCGTCAGAAATTGTTTCAGTGGTCAGACCTTGTTCAACACTTTCAGTTAGTGAATGAACTAAATGTTCGTAATTTTGGTTACTTCGAGATTCACCTAGAGCAACGTATTGAGGAAGACGAGTTAAAGGGTTACCAACATATTTTACGCGGAATCTGCTTAGCCGAAGACGGAACATCTAGACAAACTCTGAAGTTTAGGTTACAGTTTGGAGCATTTAGATTCCCTACTGGAGAACGAAGATGTCTAGTTAGAAAGTACCTTTATTGCTTCCGAAACAAAGAGACTATAAAATCAGGAATACATGCCACGGCTTATGTCACAAGTGATTGAACAGATTCCGTGGAAGGAACTCAATGACCATATTCAAACCGTGGATAATTACCATCAATTATTACAAGAACTGTATCCATTCAATTTGGGACGACGCATAGTGTGTGTCTTTGTGACTTGTTTTCTGGGATTTCGTTTACCAGTCGATTCCTTGTGGACTCTTTACGATCAGTACTTACCACCCCAATGGCCTTAAATGGTCACGAAAGACTCCTTTTGCTCAAAGCCTTCCGTTTTCATCTGGATACTTCTCGATCTCAACAGGAAAAAAAGATTCCTCAACTTTTAGCTACCTAAGACGTATATGACGATGTGTGTGTAGCTTGTGACTTACACCCCCATTGGACAGATGTTCGTGACTGGAAAAAAGGGGGTTTTGAGGCTTGGACCCAAGAAGTGGACCAGTATGCACAAGAGTTGTTCAAGGAAAAAAGTTACTTTTCAACCTGTGTTAGTGACAGTGCCAGAAGAGCCCGTCACAGAGAACAATCACTCGCTTCAGGACAGGACTGTCATGGACGTTCCTGAAAGGTCATTCCGGGAGGACACTTGTGTGACAATATCTCATGTAGAGACTGTAAGAACATTACACACTGTCCCTAGGACATCTTGGTTACCCAAAACATGTTGTACAGACACTTGTTTATATTCCACTTTGATCGTTTTGATGTGTTTTTTATTCCTGTACATAACTATTTGGCTTTTATGTATTTTTGTCTTTCGTGTTGTTCATATTTGAAACATTCAATAAACGTGTTCTGAAAAAAGTATATAAACTCTCGTCTTGTTCGTTTTCGTGTCACAAGTGACATTCCTAACACTATGGCTACCTCTGCTGTCTCTGTTCCCTCTTCCTCTACTGTCAAAGTCATCGACGAACACTTAAATCGTGCCAGTTGGGAGGCTTTGTATCTTCGCCATCCCTTTAACATGCTCATTGCTGGACCTAGCTGTTCAGGCAAAACCGAATTCGTCAAACGTTTGATCGAACATAAATATTATTTGATCGATCGGCCACCTCAGCGCATCGTGTGATGTTACAAAGAGTGGCAATCGGCGTACAGTCTCTTGCGAGAAAGTCAAGGCGATTCCATCGTGTTTGTGGAAGGCATTCCTAAAGAAGACGATGGCATCGTCTCTGACTCCCGTCAAACCCATTTGGTGATTTTTGAGGACATGTAAGGAGAAGACGAAGAAGAAATTAAACTGTGGTTCACGCACAAAGGGCATCATCGTAATGCCAGTGTCGTTTACATCATCCAAAATTTGTTTCAACAAAGTAAAGCCCATCGTACCATCAGTCTCAATGCACATTACGTGGTCTTGTTTAAAAGCCCTCGAGATAAATCGCAAGTGCAAGTCTTAGCCAAACAGTTAGGGACGCCTTGGCTGACTCAGTCGTACGACGATGCCACTCAAATTCCAAACGCCTATTTACTCGTCGATTTGAAACCTACGAACCCCGATGATTTGCGATTTCGTACCCACTTGTTTCACCACTGGTGCCAAGACGGAGGGCCTGTCCTGTACACGTCTCCGTCCTCGACTTAACTTCACT
The DNA here is from genome assembly GCA_028554795.2 of Sinohyriopsis cumingii. Classification (NCBI taxonomy): domain Eukaryota; kingdom Metazoa; phylum Mollusca; class Bivalvia; order Unionida; family Unionidae; genus Sinohyriopsis; species Sinohyriopsis cumingii. The sequence continues at coordinate 151,268,051 of CM068828.1, read as the reverse complement.
CAACAAAAAAATCTATAAAAACCTCAGACCCTTTTCGTCTGTCTCACACAGTTTGAACATGACGTCCCTTCAATCACATCTCCCTGTCAAATTGATTCGTGCCTTGTATGGCATCAGTCGAGAACAAAATCCACAAATACGGGCTCGTGTCTTAGAAGCTAGTCTCAAAGAAGTCTTACGATGGTTCACGGTGACGGCACGTCAATTACTGCAAGGGATCATTCAGATTCTTCATCAAACCAAATGCTTTTTTGATCGAAACAAAGTCGTTTTGACCCAACTGGCCGATCCCCGCATCGACACTCAAACCAAAAAACAAATCATTTTGAAACCTGGAGGGATCGGTACTCTAGGAGGGGTCATCATTCGCTCTCTTAAGATGGGATCCTAATGCCCCCAAAGTTCTCCCCAAGAAAAATGTCAAACGAAGCTCCAAGAAGAAGAAAAAGAGCCACGGTGTCAAGAACAGGTCCCCAAGGAGACCCGTGTCTCCAAGAACTTTTCCAGTGGCGGGACCCTCCTCTTACCAGACACCACCCCGGAAAAAGAAAAGAAGCCCCCAGCAAAAGAAACAGAGAAAAAGTCCCCAGAAAAAGAAAAGTCCACAGAAGAAAACTAGTCGCTAGAGAGGCACTTCGGCCAGGACGCGATCTTACACTCGCAAAGCACGACCTGCAAAGGCAGTGACCGCGTCTCCGGTAGCCTCAGGTTCATTCACTTCCCCGTTGATGTCACCAAGAACTGAAGTCTACTTGGAGACGTTAATCACACCAAGAACTTCTCTGTTGATAACCCCAAGAACTTACCCAGTGGCAGGACCCTAAAATGTATTGGCAGTGGCTGCTGCTCACAAAGTACCTTCTCCCAAAATCAAAGTCCAAGAAAGATCGGGTATGTTACAAAGTTTACTGGATTTGTCCAAGCAAGAACTGGCTCGATTTAGTCCGTTGCGTACCCCTGCACGACGTGTCATGCCTGTCCTGAAGTAAATACGACGTAAAGACAATCAGTGGCGACGCGTTCCAGTATAAAAAGGTGTGTGTGACCAAGTCGGGGTATCAGTGTTTTTGGTGCTCCTGAAGACTCAAAGATGTCACCCTCCAGAAAACATCCCTCTTCTAAACAACCCCAAGGAAGAAAAAGAAAAGAACTGCCTCCTCGTTTAGTCAAACATGGGGACATGTTATCTGTCCTGTCCAAAACCTCTCCACCCCTACGAAAAAAACTTATTCAATCAGCTTCCAAAGAGGTCATCGATACCGTGTGCGAATGTTGTTTGAACGTCTTGAAAGGCAAGATCCCTTTGTCCAAACACCAGAAACAATGCTTAGGCAAACATCGTCACGTTCTTCGCCAAATGGTTCAAAAGAAAATCCCCCTTCGCCAAAAGAAAATGATGTTGGTCCAACGTGGAGGAATTTTACCCCTCTTGTTAGGCCCCTTACTGAAAGGAGTCTTGGGAACCATGTTGGGAGGACTGATGGGAGCAAGATGAAAAGACCCTCTGAAGTCCCAAGATCTCAGAATCGACCCCTGACATCCCATGGAAGGACGAAAACTAGCCTTAGTGCCTTACAAACGATGGATGGAATATCATCGTTGGCAAGAACAACGTACCCCGCATTCGCCTCCCAATCCCAATTTGAGCGAGATGTCCCAGTTACAACACGAATTGCAATCCTTGATGGATCGCCACAATTTGTCCGAAACAGAAAAATCGCAAAAGTACGGTCAACTCTTGCAACGACTGCAACTCTTTCACAAAAAAGCTTTAGACGAAACAGCTCTTCCAACTCTGAAAAATTTTAAGACCTTGATGAAAAGTCCAGCACCATCACCAGTACCACTACCACCACTACCAGTGACCAAGGCAAAAAAAGGAGAAGAAGAAGAAGGGTTTCAAACTCCACCAGAAAAAGTACGCAAGTTAACAACACCATCTACCTCCAGAATTGGATGGATTAAAAAGATGATGACCACCCCTTCTTCATCACAAGAGAAAAAGAAGGTGAAGACAGAAGTGAAGACAGAAGTGAAACAAGAACCGATAACCCCTGTTCAGACATCCTTCTCCTCGACAGCTATTGCCAATCGCACACGCAAAGCATTGCAATCCAAGATAATACCCCAAGAGAAAAAGAGTAGCATCATCCAAGAGTGGGTGTCTTATTAACACACAAACAAACAAACAAAAAAATGGAAAAAGTGTTAGCCAGCATTTACTACGATCCCTCCCATCCTGCAGGTTACGCAGGAGTTCAAAAATTGTATCGTGCTGCCAAAACGCGACTGAAAAGTCTCCGTTTACCTCAAGTTCAACGATGGTTAGAAGAACAAGCTACCTATACTTTACACAAACCCATTCGATGCAAGTTTTCCAGAAGTCGCACCCAAGTGGAAGGCATCGATCATCAATGGCAAGCCGATTTAGCCGATCTCTCTCATTTGGCCAGCTACAATTGCGGCTACAAATATTTGTTTTGTGTCATCGACGTCTTTTCCAAATTTGCCTGGGTCGTACCCTTGACTTCCAAATCGAGCAGTGAGTTAGTGCGAGCCCTGCAACGAGTGTTAAAACAAAGTGGTCGTCACCCTCTTCGATGGCAAACGGACAAAGGCACCGAATTTCTGAACCAAGCTTTCCAAAAAGAATTAAAGAAACGTGACATTCATTATTTTACCACCGAGAATCCTGAAACCAAAGCCAGCATCGTCGAAAGTTTTCAACGCACTTTGAAAGAACGCATGTGGAAATATTTTACGCATCACCACACTCTGAAGTACATCGACATCTTACCGCACTTGGTGCAAGCGTACAACCAATCTTACCATCGAAGCATTGGACGTGCCCCGCAAGAAGTGACCCCCGAGAACGAAGTGTTGGTGTTTCAGCGCCTGTTTGGTACGTCCCGACGAGGGCTGCCCCCAAGAAAAGTGGAGTATTGACCGTAGGAGATTGGGTGCGCATTGGCAAAACTAAATGCACTTTCGACAAAGGTTTCTTACCTAACTGGACGACCGATTTGTTTCGTGTCACTGGACGAGTGCATGGCGGTCATCCTGCCGTCTATAAATTGGAAGACATGAACGGAGAAGTGCTCAAAGGAACGTTTTACTTACCCGAGTTACAAAGTGTCACCACAAAAGAAAACGATGTGTACGACATCGAAAGCATTCTCGAACGCAGAACCCGTAAAGTGGGCAAACGACGTGTCAAAGAAGTCAAAGTACGTTGGAAAGGATATCCACCCAGTTTTGATTCTTGGATCGACGCTTCGCAAATTATCGACTATAAAAAGAAGTGACCATCATGCCCTTTCACACAGACGCAGCTACGTCGACCACTCCTTCACCTAGTTCTTCTCTGAAAGATTTATAAAAACAACCTTTGTGGGTGTGGTGTGGAGAACGTGTGCCTGAAACGCAAATCGTCTTTTTCTGCCAAATCTTCGTGGTGGATTGTGTCATCGGGGCAGCCATCGCCAATTTAAGTTTGCAACAAGGAGACAAACAATTGTGGACCATTTTATTGAGCAGCTGCATCGGTTACCTGCTTCCCAATCCCTCCCTGAAATACTCCTCGAACGGGAACAACGGGAACCTTGTGTCCAGTGCCAGTGTCAGTCACCACTCGAACAACAACAACCCCATTTTGGGCGGAGACACTCCTCTGACGTCCAGTAACCCCTCGGACAGCCACAGAACTCTGGAATTATGAGTCACCAAAACCAATTTTACTTAACCTTACCCAGTGACAGTTCCATGGAGGTGTTTCCCAAGAACACATTGTTCTATTACACGGCCAAATTACCTCAGACCATCCCATTAGATCACAAAGCCCATTGGGAAGTGGCTATAGTGGAAATCATTCACCCGACCCAAGTCCTCAATGTCCTTCCCAATCAAAATTATTTTACGGTGGAAGTTCATGACGAGCAAATGCAACAGTACTTGTATACCCATGGCAAATATGGCATAAAGAACCCTAACACAAAAATCCAAAGTGGACCGACTATCACCTGTCCATTCCCCCAGGCTATTATTTTAGTGGTGAACATTTGGTCAGCACCATAGCCTCCAGGTTTAATGTCGTGTTTCTGAAAGATTTGGAGAGTGTCAAAAAAAGTGTCACCCTGGAGTACCACAAAACAGCTCGTCGCCTCCTGATGAAATTTCCTGAGGGGAGTAAAATCATGTCTTTCTTATTTTGTCCTGAATTGTTTGCCATTTTGGGCGGGGACATGGACATGAGGAAGACAGTAGAACAAGAAAAAGGCAAATTACTAGTCATTTCTGACAACGATACATCTGCCAAGTATTTTCGTACCACGGTAGAAATGAACCAAGGACTGAATTGGATGTTTGTGTATTCCGATACGGTGGAGTACAACGTGGTGGGACACACCTCCGTACCGTTACTGCGTGTCATTCCTTTCAAAGTGGATTCTGTCACGAACGCTGACGAGGAAGGTGGAAACACTTACCACGTTCACCGCGAATTTGTACATCCTCACTATTTGCCTGTCAGCAAGTCCTATTTGGACACGGTCAACATTGCTATAAAAGGAGATCTGGGACAAAATATTCCATTCACCAAAGGAAAAGTCACGGTGAAACTCCATTTTCGAAAACGGTTCTCTCACGACTCGTAAGTCATGTATCCAGTGTAACGAGGGGTTGCTCGACAGCGAGGACACGGTTTAGGAGATATGCTGAAATCGGCCTTTCGTTCGGTGGCCCCGGTGTTGAAACCGATGGTGACACGCGGATTGTACGCCTTGAAAGATGCGGCATTGACACAAGGCAAAGAATTTCTCCAAAATGTCATCATCGACAAACAAAATCCAAAAGAAGCCTTCATGAGAGCAGGCAAAAATGTGTTGCTGCAAACGGGTAAAGACCTTTTGGGCCGACGAGACACACCTATAAATGCCCTGCACGCTACCGAGTCAGGCATTCAGCACGGACAAGGCAGAAAGAGACGACGAAGAAAACACCCTTTCACCAGACTTCACACGTCTAAAGCTAGAAAGGCAAAGAAAAGAAGAACCGTTCGAGACTTAGACGTTTTCGATTATTGAGACACAGCAACAAACAAATGATGCACCGAGAGTCTTGCGCTTGTTCCAAGTCGGAACTGGATCTGTTTGCCATGCCACCCACCATGATGACGATGCAAGAATCCCAATGGGTGGAATTTCACCCCGTCTCCTCTTTGACGGATTCCGCTCCCATCGAGTTTGAAATCAAAGGACATCCCGAAGATTACATCGATCTGAATCGCATTTACCTGTATTTGAAAGTGAAAGTGATCAAAACGGACAACACCAATAAAGGAGGCGATGCTAGAGTAGCTCCTGTCAACAATTTCATGCATTCCTTGTTCAGAGAAGTGGACTTGTACTTGAATAACAAACTGGTCAGCAGCAGCATGGATACATATCGTGCCTACCTGGAAAATCTCTTGACGTACGGAAAAGAAGCCAAGAATACTCATCTGGATGCTTGCGTGGTATGGAAACCTGACACGGCAGGTGTAGCCACGTTTAGTGACACAGTCCTGACAAAAGATGACAATCCTCACAATGTGGGGTTTAACGACCGTCGTAAGAAAATTCTGCAAGGGCGAAGTTTAGAACTGATGGATCGTTTGCATTTGGACATGTGGTTACAAGAAAAGTATTTGCTCAACGGGGTGGATATCCGTCTGAGACTGAATACTAGCAGTGCCGCTTTCCATCTGATGGCCCATGCCAATGAATACAAAACTATCATTCAAGAAGCCCGACTTTACGTGCGTCGTGTGGAAGTGTTACCTAAAGTGGGAAACGACATCAGTCAGACGTTGAGCAGAACGACCGCCAAGTATCCGATACGACGCGTAGAAGTGAAAACGTTCACCATTCCCGCTGGACAGCGTTCTATGATCGAAGATCATCTGGTCCAAGGACAGTTACCCAAACGTTTGATTGTTGGTATCGTCAGGAATTCAGCCTTCAACGGAACCCACGATCAAAATCCTTTTGAGTTTCAACATTACAATGTGTCCAAGATCTAAGTCAGTCGCGACGGCAAGACCTTGTGTACCCGACCCTTTGAGCATAACTTTGGCGTCGCGAAGAATTATTTGAGATCGTACTTGTCCCTGTACGAAGCCACGGGACAGTTAGGAACCAACACCAGTCACGGTATTTCGTACGACGGTTATGCAGGAGGCTATGCTTTGTGTGGTTTTGATTTCTCTCCAGACCAAGGCAGCGACGAGGGACATTTCCACCCTATAAAATCGGGTCAGATTCGTGTGGAACTTCAGTTTACAAATCCACCTCTAGATCACACAGTGAACGTCCTCCTGTATGCAGAATTCGATAATACGATAGAAATCAACAGTTTAAGAGAAGTCATTCTAGAGTATTAGAAGCTATGGAAGACTGTTATCCCTCTTTACCTAGTGGAGAAACTTTGGACATGGAATGTGAGGAGACTATGGAAGAAGAAGAATCCCAAGACAAAGACAAAGAAGTTATCATGATGAAGTCAAGATGGCCAGAACAAGAACCCCATTTAATCTCCTGTTTTGCTACATTTCTGGCAGATATAATGAAAGAATTGATCAAGGAAGAGTGCTATGGATGTCACAACGATCATCCCAGTCAAATTCAACACGACAAATGTCTGATGTTGAGTCAAGAAGAAAAATTGGACGAATATCTTGACAAAGCTTGGGGTCACATCGAGATAGAATTCGTGTTGAACGAGTGGTATAAAGGCTTGGATAAACATTCTTCACCTCCATTAACGTCTCTGGAGCGCCGTTGCATCGAATCTCTCTTGGACCAGAGTAAGAAGTCGGACCTAAACGCCTTTTACTTGTCAGACATTTTCAAGCAAAAAGTCAGGATCGAACTGATCACTTATCATTACTTGTGATGAAGAAGAAAAAAAAACACACAAAACATGGATACCTGCGAACTTTATTACCTTTTGAACCACAGTTCGTATACGGCTTCTTGGAATCCTGTCGTCTGTGCTAAAGATGAACTCCCTCATCGCAAACCTCAAGACCATCAAGCTTATGTCATCAACACGGACGACAGTCATCTCCCAGGAACCCACTGGGTAGCCGTCTACTTTCCTCAAGAAGGATGTGTGGAATATTTCGATTCGTATGGATTGCCCCCTTTGGAAGACGATATCATTGACTTTATGAGAAGAAATGGTCAGACCACCCGATTCAATAATGTGAAATTACAAGGCACAAATTCCTTGGCGTGTGGACAATATAGTGTGTATTTTCTGCATCATCGCAGCCTGGGATATTCCTTAGAACATTTAGTGACTCATTTTGATCCTCGTTCTTCTTCTAGAAACGATGTGAAAGTAGATCAATGGTTTTGTGACCATTATGCTTATCTTTTGTCTCAAGCTAGGAATTGAACGTGAATGGAAGCATGAAGTTACCAGGGATTTTGTCAGAAGGCAAGTGACAAACCTAAAATTAGCTATGGAACTGGTGAAAGAGATGATAGAAGAAGAAGTAAAAAGACTAAGAGGCTTTATAAATCCAGAGTATGTAAAGATTGGTCACTTGAAAGAAGCCATGGATAATGCGCTAGAAGTAAAGTGTTTTTTGGAAGACATAATGGAATGGACAGAGAGGTCATTTGTCAAAAAAGGCCTGGACCAGCTTAAGAAATCGGAAGAACTAATGACAAAAGTAATGGAGGAAGAAGTAAAGAAAATAAAGGACAAATGGGGTAAAGAAAGAAAGAATAAGGAAAATTTAAAGAAAAAGGAAGAGTTTGAGAGGCTCAATCAGAATTGGATCAAAGTCCAGGAAACGTTTAGAGCATTGGGCCATCCAGACTGGATGCCAGAGGAGAAAAAGAAGAAGAAAGGAATGATGGAAAAAATAAGGGGATGGATAAAGAAGTTAAGGAGTTAGATAAAGAAGAAGAAGAAACCCAAAGGCCCCTTTCAGGGCCACCCACATCTCTCGAAAAGAGATAGACTTTCAATTGCCTACCCCTTTTTTTATTTTTTTTATTGTTTACAAAAAAAAAAAAGAGACCAATCAGGTCGGGACCATAATAAAATAGGGTCCCGACCCTGTTCCATTTCCCCTTGACGCTCAACAGTCCCATATTCCCATGTTCAATTTCCCTTGTCGCTCAACAGACCCACGATTCATTCCCATGTTAATTTCCCTTGTCGCTATATGTTCCCAGGGTTTTTAGTCCATGTTAAATTTACATAGTCGCTATATTGTCCCAGGGTTGTTAATGTTAAATTTCCATAGTCGCTATATGTTTCCAGGGGTGTTTTTAATGGTAAGTCCCATTGTCGCTACGGTATCCCCATTCACTACTTAGGACTATATAGTTAAATGGAAGCTGAAATAGGACTATATAGTCACACGGAAACTGTACTAAAACTATAGAGTGAAATGAAAGCTGAAATCGGACTATATAGTCCAATGGAAGCTGTACTAAACATATATAGTCATATAGAAGCTGTAGTAAATATATATAGTCAAATGGAAGCTGTACTAAACATATATGGTCAAATGGAAGTTGTGATAGGACTATATAGTCAAATGGAAGCTGTGATAGGACTATATAGTCAAATGGAAGCTGTGATAGGACTATATAGTGAAATGGAAGCTGTGATAGGACTATATAGTTAAATGGAAGCTGTGATAGGACTATATAGTTGAATGGAAGCTGTGCTAGGACTATATAATCAAATGGAAGCTGTGCTAGGACTATATAATCAAATGGAAGCTGTGATAGGACTATTTGGTCAAATGGAAGCTGTGATAGGACTATATCGTGAAATGGAAGCTGTGATAGGACTATATAGTCAAATGGAAGCTGTTCATACAATGATATCATTATGGAGGTTACATTTATGTCATGTCGCGAGGCAACTGGTTACACTATTCTGGTTGGCTGAATACAAATGACGAAAAAGAACAAGTATTTTGCATGCAGTCATGCATGGTTAGACATGCAAACTTTGATTTGTCTTTTTAGCGCACATTTTATAATTATTTTCCTAATTTGTATTTGGGGGGTGTGCGAGGCCTGGGCCTGATGTCCCGCTTACCAAAGGAAAGTGAAGCGTCTCTCATAGCCTGTCCTTCCCAGGTGTAGTGATCGCCGCAGGACCACTGTATCTCTTTGTGGGGCAGGAGGTTACTTGCTTATGGCCTCTCCTACACTATTGTGTCCACAGCAGCACCGACACGCGGGGCCCCCTGTTTTAACAGAGCCTGCTGTGTGGCGCGACCGAGTGCCCGGCGGTATAACTGGGTGGGTAGACTGGGCTCGTTAGCCTTCGCAGGCAAACAGTCTAAGAGAAGGGAAACTCTGACTCCAAACCCGGGCAGATGAAGCTCGTTAGCCTTGTCAGGCAGTTCATCTAGGAGAAGGAAACTCTGATTCAAGACCTACCAAGTCCCATCCATTGGATTCTGGCTCCACTACCTTGTGGATATCTTCGGGAGAAGGAAAGGCTACGGGAGTAAACCCAGACAGAAAATCCGGAGTGGAGCCCCTAAGGCGGCTGGGGGTCGACTACGACTTCCTTCCTGCAGCTCCTGCATCCAAACTGGTGTCAAATGTCATGCTCAGCATTCCTTTGGACCCCACCAACAAGGACGAGAGGTGGATCCTGTCGTCTTGGCAGCCCAGGATCTCCATACTCCACGTCCAGGCTTGCGAACTGGACAGGACACTCCAGTCTCGCTACTGGGTGAGGAAACAACACGGGAGCTGAGAGTTTACGGGTTATAAGTCCCACCCGATTGGCGTAGGGAAGGGGCGCCACAGGTCAGCTTTGACGGTGGGAGGGATCATCGTGTCCCACTGGCCAACTATCGCCCGCCTCAAGCCGGGCAGCCCCCAGTCAATAAGGTGTTGACCTTTCATCGTCTGCCTGCTCCAGGGGGTGTCTGGAGCTCAGTGTGTTGTTCAGCATGACAAGCAGACGGTAATTCCACACCAGACAAAAGAAACAAGAAACCAATAAAGAAGACTCCAGCTCTTCGATTTGAAAGCTGGAATGTGCGCACCATGTGTACAGGCATCTCCGACGACCTGAGAGAAGTGGACGACACCAGAAAGACGGCCATCATCGATAGAGAACTCACCAGACTAAATATCAGCATAACTGCCATCCAGGAAAACAGGCTCGCCTCTAGTGGCTCCCTCAGAGAGGAAAACTACACCTTCTTCTGGAAGGGTCGAGAACCTGAGGCCCCCCCCCCCCCCAGCACGGAGTGGGCTTCGCCATCAAAAAAAAATCTCCGGGCCTCGGTTGAACCTCCCACAGGGGCCACTGAGCGTCTCTTGTCCATCCGTCTCACCACTGCTTCAGGTCCTGTCAACATCATCAGTGTCTACGCTCCAACCCTCACGTCGTCAGAAGACGCAAAGGATCAGTTATATGGGCAGCTGGACGAACAGATCAAAGGATGCTCAAAAAATGAACCACTATTCCTCCTCGGCGACTTTAATGCCAGAGTAGGTGCGGACCACGAGTCCTGGCCTACCTGCCTCAGATATCATGGCACTGGAAAGACCAACGAAAACGGTCAGAGACTGCTGGAGCTATGCACCTTCCATGGCCTGTGCGTCACAAACACCTTCTTCAAGTGTAAGCCACAATACAAAGTGTCATGGAAACACCCTAGATCTCATCACTGGCACCAACTCGACTTGGTCATCACCAGGCGCTCTGCCCTTAACAGTGTCCTCTCCACCAGAACCTACCACAGTGCAGACTGCGAACCGACCATGCCCTCGTGAGCAGCAGAGTACGACTACAGCCACACATACTACAGCACTCAAAACCAAAATGACGTCCTCGCATAAACACCGCGCAGATGTCAGTCCTCGCCAAAGTGGAGGAGTATGTGTCCGCCCTGGACAAGGCTCTCCAGGACCTGCCTGAGCACGACGCTACAGCCAACTGGAACGCCATGAAGGGTGCCATCTACAGTACAGCTATGTCAACGTTTGGCAAGAAGGAACGACCCAGCCAGGACTGGTTCAACGCACACCTATCACGGATGGAACCACAAATCGAGTAGAAACGAAAAGCCTTCATAGCTTACAAAAAATGCCCTAATGAACGGACGCTTGCTGCTCTCAGAAGTGCCCGAAGTAACACCCAACGCATCGCTAGACAGTGTGCGAACGAGTACTGGCAACAACTGTGCGAAGGGATCCAGTGCAGTGCCGAGTCCGGACACATCCAAGGTATGTACAGTGGCATCAACAAGGCTCTAGGCCCTACAGTGAAAGGGGTTGCTCCCCTGAAATCTCTGATGGTAGAGAAGATCACAGACCGTGGGCAACAGATGGCCAGATGGGTGGAGCACTACTCAGAGTTATACTCCCGAGAAACGTCAGTCACCGATGCAGCTCTCAGCAGCATACAAAATCTGCCCATCATGGAAGAGCTCGACAAAGTGCCAACCTTAGAGGAGCTCAGCAAACCAATCGACTCCCTTCCAAAAGACAAAGCACCAGGTAGTGACAGCATCCCGCCCGAAGCTATCAAACGTGGAAAACCAACATTGATTAAACCACTGCATGAGCTACTTTGCCTCTGCTGGGAGGAAGGAGTAGTCCCCCAAGACATGCGCGAAGCCACAATTGTGACCCTTTACAAAAACAAGGGCGACAGCAGTGACTGTAATAATTACAGAGGGATCTCGCTCTTGAGTATCGTTGGTAAAGTGTACGCCCGCATCATACTCAACTGGCTGCAGTTGCTGGCGGACCGTGTGTACCGGGAATTTCAGTGCGGCTTCAGAGCAGGCAGGTCGACGACAGACATGATCTTCTCGCTACGACAACTCCAAGAGACGAGCAGAGAGCAAGTTCAACCTCTCTACATGATGTTCATCGACTTCACCAAGGCCTTTGACTTGGTCAGCAGGAAGGGCCTTTTTGAACTTCTGAGTAAGATCGGTTGCCCCCCAAAACTCCTCAGCATGATAGTCTCTTTCCATGCAGATATGAAGGGAACAGTCCTGTATGATGGATCCTCCTCAACCTCCTTCCCAATTAACAGCGGCGTGAAGCAGGGCTGCGTGCTGGCACCAACACTTTTTGGGATCTTCTTCTCCCTGCTCATGTCCTACGCCTTCGACACGTCCACAGATGGCATATATCTACACACCAGGTCCGAGGGGAGGCTGTTCAACCTGGCACGACTGCGCTCAAAGACCAAAGTGAGAGCTGTGCTCATCAGGGAGATGCTTTTCGCAGATGACGCAGCTCTTGTGACCCACACCGAGGAAGCCCTCCAGAGACTGGGAGACCGTTTGCTGATGCCTGCATGCAGTTTGGTCTCACCATCAGCTTGGAAAAAACAAATGTCAGCGTGCAAGATACCACCATTGCCCCTTCCATCAAAATCAACGGTGTCACCCTGGAAGCAGTCAACAACTTTACCTACCTAGGGTCAACCATCAGCAACACTCTCTCGATTGATATGGAGCTGGACAGAAGGCTTGGAAAGGCAAACACCATCATGGCTCGATTAACGAAGAGGGTGTGGGAAAACAACGCGCTGACAGAGCACACCAAGGTCCGAGTCTACCAGGCCTGCGTTCTCAGTACCCTTCTATATGGAAGTGTGACCTGGAGTACCTACATGAGGCAAGAACGCCGGCTCAACTCCTTCCATATACGGTGCCTAAAACGCATCCTTTAAATCAGCTGGCAAGACCGTGTTCCACACAGCGAGATCCTGCAGCTTGCAAGTACCCCCAGCATGTACTCCCTGTTGAGCAAACGCCGCCTTCGATGTCTGGGACACGTCTGAGAAGAGTCGGCCGCCCCTCACTCCGTTTCAGGGATGTATGCAAGAGGGGCACGAAGCATGCAACATTTCACCCGATAGCTGGGAAGAGCTGGCTTAGGACCGAGGCACCTGGAGACTGAGGGTAAACAATGGCATATCAGTCGCTGATGCGAGGAGAGGCCAGTTGGCGGCGGAGAAACGTAAGAGAAAGAAGAACGCGGCAGCAACCACAATAACACAGACTTCCCAGTATAACTGCATCAATTGCAATAGGGACTGTCACTCACGTATAGGCCTGCACCGTCACAGCAGACGATGTCAACAGAGACAGACAACACCCCAAGGGCGCTATTCGCATGGTCTTTCGAGACTGAGTCGCCAATGATGATGATGAATTTGTATTTATTAAATAGAAACCTTTGTGTCTTTCTTCACTTAAGATCATCAATGCACATATTGTAACTCTGCTGACAATTGCTCGTGAGGCCACGAGGAAATATCACCCCTATCATAATAAAAGAATGAAATCTTTTTTCCCCGTTTTGTACCGCGCTGGCTTGAGGCATAAACCAATTCTAATTCTCAGTGGGAGGATTCTAAACTAGCCAATACGGAAATGCCGTCACTGTTGTGCGAATGGTGTCACTGACTAATCAATGAGGAAACGTAGCTTTGTCTATATAATGGCTTATGATACTGGCTTGACATTTTAAGTCTAGTACCAGAAAAAATGTTCTTACGCATATAGCGTTCATATGTTTCATATTCTGCAATGTTTCGCAAAACAAATGATGTTAGTAGTGAAGTGGGGCACTTTAGCCTCAATGGGAATTAGCATTAAAAACACCCCTGGGTCACTTTAGCCTCAATGGGAAATTTAACATTACGAAAACACCTGGGTCACTTTAGCCTCAAGGGGAATTTAACATTGGAACATTTTTTGGGTCTGTTGAGCCTCAAGGGGAATTTAACATGGGAAAAAAATTTGGGTCTGTTGAGCCTCAAGGGGAAGTTAACATGGGTAAACATTTTGGGTCTGTTGAGCCTCAAGGAGAATTGAACATGGAAAATAATCTTGGGTCTGTTGAGCCTCAAGGGGAATTGAACATAGGGAATAAATCGTGGGACTGTTTAGGGACAAGGGGAATTGAACAGGGGATTTTAAAAAAAAAAATGGGGTAGACAATTGAAAGTCTATCTCTTTTCGAGAGATATGAGTGGCCCTGAAAAGGGCCTTTGGGTTTCTTCTTCTTCTTCTTCTTCTTCTATCTCCTCCACTTCTTCCACCATCCCCTTATCTTTCCTAAAATTCCTTTCTTCTTCTCCTTCGTCTCTGGCATCCAGTCAGGATGGCCTAGCGCTCTGAATTTCTCCTGTATTCGTATCCAGTTATGGTTGAGTTTGTCTAAGTTTTCTGTTCTCATTCTATTTTCTTCTTCTTTTCTTCCTTAGACCACTTTTCTTTGATGTTCTTGACCTCTTTGGTCAGCACTTTCCTCATTACTTCTTCCGCTTTCTTAAGCTTGTCTAAGCCCCACTTCACAAAAGACCAATGTGTCCATTCTACAATGTCTTCTAATAAACACCTTACACTCGTCACATAAACTATGGCTTCTTTCAACTTGCCCACTTTCACATACGGTGGGTTAATCAAACCTCTGATTCTCTTCTCCTCATCTTCTATCATTTCTTTCACAATATCGATGGCTAAGTGGAGGCTGGTTACTTGTCTTGAGACGAAGTCTTTTGTCAGTGCATGACTCCATTCCTGTTCAAGCCTTTCTGCTACATTCAATCCATCCACAATCCAATACCAACTTCCCATACGGTTGTTATACAAAGCTGAAGCTGCTGGCATCTTCTTGTTTGCTTATTCGGTGGAATGCGCTCCAATGGCAAACACTGTTAGTATATAGTTAAAGCGCGGACGTGAAGGAAAACATCCCCTACTTTTTTCATTTCATATTATCTACTATCCACATACGTGAAGCAGCAATAAACTAACCCCAAATCTACTATCCACACACGCAAAGCACAAAAATTAAATCCTAATCTACTATCACACAAGCCAACTTAAGCTCGTACATAACCCAATAATCTACTATCCACACAAACGTACGTGATCGCTTACAAACAAACACACACATACACACACACACACACACACAAATAAAAAAGAGTCAGTGTTTATATTCACACTACTCTACTCTACATACACACACATTGGCAAATCGATTACTATTTCTTTTCTAAAGGTTTGGGTAGCCCTGATAAGGGCTGTTTGTTTTTGAACTCCATGGCACCTGGTTAATGATGGCACCTTCCAGGCCTGGCACCACACACACATCTTCTTCCCCAGTCTCTTTTCACTCTTTTTTGGGGGAGAGCAGAGGCGGGATAAGCGGCTTCAGAATCCCAATTTTCTGTCTCTGGGATTCTGAAATTTCCTCTGTCCTTTTCCTCCTCTTCTTTTTTTCTTCTTTCCTCCTCCTCTTTCATCCTTCCCTCTTCGACAATGGCCTCCGCGGCCAGTTCATTTAGTATGCGCCTGGCATATTCCAGGTGCATCTGGAGTTCTAGAAGCTTTACAATTCTGGTATTCATTGTCTTGTTAACGAATAAACAGGGTAGCTAGACTGCCCAGCGATTTTCAATTTTATACTAAAAGCGCGGACGGTAAGGAAAACATCCCCTAAAACAAAATTGATATTACCTAGATCATGACCAAACAACGCGCCGACCTAAAAGAAACACTCACCTTTTTATACTCCCCATTACTAATTTAAAAATTTTCATTAATCACTTCAATATACTATCCACATACGCAAAGCAATCAAATCCCAAATCTACTCTCCCCACACGTCAAACAGCAAAAAAAAAAAAAAAACATGACCATAATCTACTTTCCACACAAACTTACGTGAGCACTTACAAACACACAATCATATACACAAACACATACACTCACACTATAAAAAAGAGTCAGTGTTTATACTCACACTACTCTACATACACACATTGGCAAATCAATTGTTATTTCTTTTCTAGAGTATTGGGTAGCCCTAAAAAGGGCTGTTTTTTTTTTTGCTTGCTATGGCAATATTTTAGTTTCTAAGAATGCGATGTCCTCTGACGATAGACTTTCTGACGATAGGTCTGCTTCTTCGGAAAGAGAAGAAGAACTCTTTGGTGTCGATACGACAATCGACAAAGCCTCTGTCAGGTTCAGGTTGCTGCTACTGTTGCTGCTGTTGCTGCTCTCTCTGCTGTTTCTGAAGTCTGTACTTCTCTGTCCATTCTTCTTTCTCCCTGTTCACTTCTTCTCTGAAGAGCTCTTCTATCAGATCTTCAGTGACTTTTAGCATTCTCACATTCTCTATCTCTTCTGGCTTCGGTACCAGACTGTGTCTGACCCTATGCAAATTCACCTAGGCTTCGTTTAGCTTAGCTACTTTGGAGCACATCTTCGTAGGAGGATGAGTCGACAATGGATGGTTAGACTGGAGGCTACCCCGGCTTTAAAGTCAAAGCGCGGACGTGAAGGAAAACATCCCTACACGGTTTTCGAGCCGGAACGTTCAATGAGTGCCATGAGAGGGATAGTAAGAAGTCAAAGAGCATGAATCAAAATTCTTATAGCCAAACAAAAGACAAAGGAATTTTTTTAAAAACACAACATTTTTTATTCAAAATCACTTAATACTAACAAACAACTATAACATTTTTAATAATAATAATTCAACAATATAACATCAAACATTTTTTCTAATTGCAAACATTTTTTTCAATTATCACTCTACTTTAAACAGGGTTGACAACGTTGTGAATAAAATTGTGATTTCCACTGTTGGAAGTCATTAGGCCATTGATGGACACTACGTTTCCTAGCTTGAGACAAAAGATAAGCATAATGGTCACAAAACCATTGATCTACTTTCACATCGTTTCTAGAAGAAGAACGAGGATCAAAATGAGTCACTAAATGTTCTAAGGAATAACCCAGGCTGCGATGATGCAGAAAATACACACAATATTGTCCACACACCAAGGAATATGTGCCTTGTAATTTCACATTATTTAATCGGATGGTCTGACCATTTCTTCTCATAAAGTCGATGATATCGTCTTCCAAATGAGGCAATCCGTACGAATCGAAATATTCCACACATCCTTCTTGAGGAAAGTAGACGGCTACCCAGTGGGTTCCTGGGAGATGACTATCGTCCGTGTTGATGACGTAAGCTAGATGGTCTTGAGGTTTGCGATGAGGGAGTTCATCTTTAGCACAGACGACAGGATTCCAAGAAGCCGTATACGAACTGTGGTTCAAAAGGTAATAAAGTTCCCAGGCATTCATGTTTTGTGTGGTTTTCTTCTTCTTCACAGGTAATAATAAGTCATCAATTCAATTATGACTTTTTGCTTGAAAATGTCTGACAAATAACCGTTTCTTCCCTTCGTCTCCCCACTCTGATTCAGGAGAGCTTCGATACGATGGATCTCTTGAGTGGTTAATGGTGGACAAGAATGTTCACGCAAGTCTTTATACCACTGATGCAACACGACTTCGTCCGAGATGAGACTCCAACCTTCGTCCAGATACTCGTTCAATTTTTCTTCTTGACTCAGCATCAGGCATTTATCGTGTTGAATTTGACTGGGATGATCGTTTTGACAACCATAGCAATCTTTCTTGATCAATTCCGTCATTTATTCGACCAAGTGTTTGGCAAAACAGGAGACTAAATGGGCTTCTTGTTCTGGCCATCTTGACTTCATCGTGATAACTTCTTCGTCTTTGTCTTGAGATTCTTCTTCCCCGGTCTCCTCACATTCCATCTTCAAAGTTTCTCCACTAGACAAAGAGGGATAACAGTCTTCCATGGCTTCTAGAAGTCTAGAATGACTTCTCTCAAACTGTTGATTTCTATCGTATTGTCAAATTTTGCATACAGGAGGACGTTCACTGTGTGATCTGGAGGTGGATTTGCAAACTGAAGTTCCACACGAATCTGACCCGATTTTGTAGGGTGGAAATGTCCCTCGTCGCTGCCTTGGCCTGGAGTGAAATCAAAACCACACAAAGCATAGCCTCCTGCATAATCGTCGTACGAAATACCGTGACTGGTGCTGGTTCCTAACTGTCCCGTGGCTTCATACAGGGACAAGTACGATCTCAAATAATTCTTCGCGACACCAAAGTTGGGCTAAAAGGGTCGGGTACACAAGGTCTTGCCGTCGCGACTGACTTCGATCTTGGAAACATTGTAATGTTGAAACTCAAAAGGATTTTGATCGTGGGTTCCGTTGAAGGCTGAATTCCTGACGATACCAACAATCAAACGTTTGGGTAACTGTCCTTGGAACAGATAATCTTCGATCATGGATCGCTGTCCAGCAGGAATGGTGAACGTGTTCACCTCTACGCGTCGTATCGGATACTTGGCGGTCGTTCTGCTCAACGTCTGACTGATGTCGTTTCCCACTTTAGGTAACACATCCACATGACGCACGTAAAGTCGGGCTTCTTGAATGATAGTTTTGTATTCATTGGCATGGGCCATCAAATGGAAAGCGGCACTGCTACGATTCAGTCTCAAACGGATATCCACCCCGTTGAGCAAATACTTTTCTTGTAACCACATGTCCAAATGCAAACGATCCATCAGTTCTAAACTACGTCCTTGCAGAATTTTCTTACGACGGTCGTTAAACCCCACATTGTGAGGATTGTCATCTTCTGTCAGGACTGTGTCGCTAAACATGGCTACACCTGCCGTGTCAGGTTTCCATACCACGCAAGCATCCAGATGAGTATTCTTGGCTTATTTTCCGTACGTCAAGAGATTTTCCAGGTAGGCACGATATGGGTAAGTATCCATGCTGCTGCTGACCAGTTTGTTATTCAAGCACATGTCCACTTCGCTGAACAAGGAATGCATGAAATTGTTGACAGGAGCTACTCTAGCATCTCCTCCTGAATTGGTGTTGTCCGTTTCGATCACTTTCACTTTCAAGTACAGGTAACTGCTATTCAGATCGATGTAATCTTCGGGATGTCCTTTGATTTAAAACTCGATGGGAGCGGAATCCGTCAAAGAGGAGACGGGATGAAATTCCACCCACTGGGATTGTTGCATGGTCATCATGGTCGGGGGCATGGCAAACAGATCCAGTTCCGACTTGGAACAGGCGCAAGATTCTCGGTGCATCATTTTTTTCTGTTTTTCAATAATCGAAAACGTCTAAGTCTCGAACGGTTCTTCTTTTCTTTGTCTTTCTAGCTTTAGACGTGTGAAGTCTGGTGAAAGGGTGTTTTCTTCGTCGTCTCTTTCTGCCTTGTCCTTGCTGAATGCCTGACTCGGTAGCGTGCAGGGCATTTATAGGTGTTTCTCGTCGGCCCAAAAGTTCTTTGCCCGTTTGCAGCAAGACACTTTTGCCTGCCCTCATGAAGGCTTCTTTTGGGTTTTGTTTGTCGATGATGACATTTTGGAGACATTCTTTGCCTTGTGTCAATGCCGCATCTTTCAAGGCGTGCAATCCGCGAGTCACCATCGGTTTCAACACCGGGGCCACCGAACGAAAGGCCGATTTTAACATATCTCCTAAATCGTGTCCTCGCTGTCGAGCAACCCCTCGGTACACTGGATACATGACTTACGAGTCGTGAGAGAACCGTTTTCGAAAATGGAATTTCACCGTGACTTTTCCTTTGGTGAATGCAATATTTTGTCCCTGATCTCCTTTTATAGCAATGTTGACCGTGTCCAAATAAGACTTACTGACAGGCAAATAGTGAGGATGTACAAATTCGCGGTGAACGTGGTAAGTGTTTCCACCTTCCTCGTCAGCGTTCGTGGCAGAATCCACTTTGAAAGGAATGACACACAGTAACGGCACAGAGGTGTGTCCCACCACGTTGTACTCCAGCACATCGGAGTAAACAAACATCAAATTCAGTCCTTGTTCAGTTCTGCCGGGGCACGAAATAACTTGCTAAAAGACTCGTTGTCGTAAATGATTGGTAATTCGTTTTTCTTGAGCATAGCCATTCTCATGTCCATGTCTCCGCCCAACATGTCAAACAATTCACGACTAAATAAAATGGACACGATTTTACTCCTGTCAAATATCATCAAGAACCGACGAGGTGCTTTGTGGTACTCCATGATGACACTTTTTATGACACTTTCCAAAGCTTTCAGAAACACAACATTAAACCTGGAGGTTATGGTGCTGACCAAATGTTCACCACTAAAATAATAGCCTGGGGGAACGAACAAGTGATAGATGGTGTACTTTTGATTTTTTGTACCAGGGGTTTTCTTGTCATATTTGAAATAGGTATCCAAGTACTGTTGCAATTGTTCGTCATGAACTTCCACATCAAAAAAGGTTTGATTGGGAAGGACATTGAGGACTTGGGTCGGGTGAATGATTTCTACTAAAACCACTTCCCAATGGGCTTCGCGATCTAATGGGATGGTCTGAGGTAATTTGGCCGTGTAACAGCACAACGTGTTCTTGGGAAACACCTCCATGGAACTGTCACTGGGTAAGGTTAAGTAAAATTGGTTTTGGTGACTCTGGTAATTCCAGAGTTCTGTGGCTGTCCGAGGGGTTACTGGACGTCAGAGGCGTGTCTCCGCCCAAAATAGGGTTGTTGTTGTTGTTATTGGAGTGGTGACTGACACTGGCACTGGACACAAGGTTCCCGTGGTTCCCGTTCGAGGAGAATTTCAGGGAAGGATTGGGAAGCAGGTAACCGATGCAGCTGCTCAATAAAATGGTCCACAATTGTTTGTCTCCTTGTTGCAAACTTAAATTGGCGATGACTGCCCCGATGACACAATACACCACGAAGATTTGGCAGAAAAAGACGATTTGCGTTTTAGGCACACGTTCTCCACAGAACACCCACAAAGGTTGGTTTTGTAAATCTTGCAGAGAGGAACTAGGTGAAGGAGTGGTCGACGTAGTTGCGTCTGTGTGAAAGGGCATAATGGTCACTTCTTTTTATAGTCGATGACTTGCGAAGCGTCGATCCAAGAATCAAAACTGGGTGGATATCCTTTCCAACGTACTTTGACTTCTTTGACACGTCGTTTGCCCACTTTACGGGTTCTGCGTTCGAGAATGCTTTCGATGTCGTACACGTCGTCTTCGTTTTTGGTGACACGTTGTAACTCGGGTAAGTAAAAAGTTCCTTTGAGCACTTCTAGGTTCATGTCTTCCAATTTATAGACGGCAGGATGACGACCATGCACTCGTCCAGTGACACGAAACAAATCGGTCGTCCAGTTAGGTAAGTAACCTTTGTCGAAAGTGCGTTCGGTTTTGCCAATGCGTACCCAATCTCCTACGTCCAACACTCCAATTTTCTTGGGGACAGCCCTCGTCGGGGACGCAGCAAACAGGCGCTCAAACACCAGCACTTCGTTTTCGGGAGTCACTTCTTGCGGGGCACGTCCAATGTTTCGATGGTAAGATTGGTTGTACGCTTGCACCAGGTGTGGTAAGATGTCGATGTACTTCAGGGTGCGGTGATGTGTAAAATATGTCTACATGCGTTCTTTCAAAGTGCGTTGAAAACGTTCGACGATGCTGGCTTTGGTTTCAGGCTTCTCGGTGGGAAAAATAAGAATGTCACGTTTCTTTAATTCTTTTTGGAAAGCTTGGTTCAGAAATTCGGTGCCTTTGTCCGTTTGCCATCGAAGAGGGTGACGACCACTTTGTTTCAACACATGTTGCAGGGTTCGCACTAAGTCGCTGCTCGATTTTGAAGTCGAGGGCACGACCCAGGCAAATTTGGAAAGGACGTTGATGACATAAAACAAATACTTGTACCCGCGATTGTAGCTGGCCAAATGAGAGACATCGGCTAAATCGGCTTGCCATTGATGATCGATGCCTTCCACTCGGGTGCGACTTCTCGAAAACTTGCGTCGAATGGGTTTGTGTAAAGTGTAGGTAACTTGTTCTTGTAACCATCGTTGAACTTGAGGTAAACGGAGACTTTTCAGTCGAGTTTTGGCAGCACGATACAATTTTTGAACTCCTGCGTAACCTGCAGGATGGGAGGGATCGTAGTAAATGCTGGCTAACACTTTTTCCATTTGTTGGATTGTGTGTTAATAAGGCACCCACTCTTGGAGGATGCTACTCTTTTTCTCTTGGGGTATTTTCTTGGATTGCAATGATTTGCGTGTGCGACCAGCAATAGGTGTTGAAGAGGAGGATGTCTGAGCGGGGGATATCGGTTCTTGTTTCACTTCTGTCTTCACTTCTGTCTTCACTTTCTTTTTCTCTTGTGATGAAGAAGGGGTGGCCATTATCTTTTTAATCCATCCAATTCTGGAGGTAGGTGGTGTTGTTAACTTGCGAACTTTTTCTGGTGGAGTTTGAAACCCTTCCTCTTCTTCTTCTCCTTTTTCTGTCTTGGTCACTGGTAGTAGTGGTGGTGGTACTGGTGATGGTGCTGGACTTTTCATCAAGGTCTTAAAATCTTTCAGAGTGGGAAGAGCTGTTTCGTCTGAGGCTTTTTGGTGAAAGAGTTGCAGTCGTTGCAAGAGTTGACCGTACTTTTGCGATTTTTCTGTTTCGGACAAATCTTGGCGATCCATCAAGGACTGCAATTCGTGTCGTAATCGGGACATCTCACTCAAATTGGGATTGGGAGGTAAATGCGGGATGCCTTGTTCTTGCCAACGATGGTATTCCATCCATCGTTTGTAAGGCACTAAAGCTAGTTTTTGTCCTTCCATGGGGTTGTCAGGGGTCGATTCTGGGGACTCCAGAGGGCCTTTTTATACTGCTCCCATCAGTCCTCCCAACATGGTTCCCAAGACTCCTTTCAGCAATGGACCTAACAAGAGGGGTAAAATACCTCCACGTTGGACCAACGTCTTCTTCTTTTGACGAATGGGAATTTTCTTTTGAACCATTTGGCGAAGAACGTGACGATGTTTGCCTAAGCATTGTTTCTGGTGTTTGGACAAAGGGATCGTGCCTTTCAAGACGTTCAAACAATATTCGTACACGATATCGATGACCTCTTTGGAGGCTGATTGAATGAGTTTTTTTCGTAGGGGTGGAGAAGCTTTGGACAGGACAGATAACATGTCCCCATGTTTGACTAAACGTGGAGGCAGTCCTTTCCTTTTCTTTCCTTGGGGTTGTTTAGAAGAGGGATGTTTTCTGGAGGGTGACATCTTCAGGAGCACCAAAACACTGATACCCCTATTCAGTCACAGGCTTTTTTTATACTGGAACGCTTCGCCACTGGTTGTCTTTACGGCGTATCAACTTCTGGACAGGCATGACACGTCGTGCAGGGGTACGCAACGGACTAAATCGAGCCAGTTCTTGCTTGGACAAATCCAGTAAACTTTGTAACATGCCCGATCTTTCTTGAACTTTGATTTTCGGAGAAGGCACTTTGTGAGCAGCGGCCACTGCCACTAAATTGGAGGGTCCTGCCGCTGGGGAAGTTCTTGGGGTTATCAACATAGAAGTTCTTGGTGTGATCAACATCTCCAAGTACTCTTCAGTTCTTGGTGACATCAACGGGGAAGTGAATGAACCTGAGGCTACCGGAGACGCGGTCACCGCCTTTGCAGGTCGTGGATTGCGAGTGTAAGGTTGCGTCCTGGCCGAAGTGCCTCTCTTGCGACTAGTTTTCTTCTGTGGGCTTTTCTCTTTCTGGGGACTTTTTCTCTGTTTCTTTTTCTGGGGGCTCCTTTTCTTTTTCCGGGGTGGCGACTGGTAAGAGGAGGGTCCCGCCACTGGACAAGTTCTTGGAGACACGGGTCTCCTTGGGGACTTGGTCTTGACACCGTGGCTCTTTTTCTTCTTCTTGGAGCTTCGTGTGACATTTTTCTTGGGGAGAAGCTTGGGAGCATTAGGATCCCATCTTAAGAGAGAGCGAATGATGACCCCTCCTAGAGCACCGCTCCCTCAAGGTTTCAGAATGATTTCTTTTTTGGTTTGAGTGTCGATGCGAGGATCGGCCAGTTGGGTCAAAGCGACTTTGTTTCGATCAAAAAAGCGTTTGGTTTGATGAGGAATCTGAATGATCCCTTGGAGTAATTGACGTGCTGTCACCGTGAACCATCGTAAGACGTCTTTGAGACTAGCTTCTAAGACACGAGCTCGTGTTTGTGGATTTTTTTCTCGACTGATGCCATACAAGGCACGAATCAATTTGACAGGGAGATGTGATTGAAGGACGTCATGTTGACGCTGTGTGAGACAGACGAAAAGTGTCTGAGGTTTTTATAGATTTTGTTTGTGGAGTGAAGTTAAGTGGAGGACGGAGACGTGTACAGAACAGGCCCTCCGTCTTGGCACCAGTGGTGAAACAAGTGGGTACGAAATCGCAAATCATCGGGGGGTCGTAGGTTTCAAATCGACGAGTAAATAGGTGTGTGGCGTTTGAGTGGCATCGTCGTACGCCTGAGTCAGCTAAGGCGTTCCTAACTGTTTGGCTAAGACTTGCACTTGCGATTTATCTCGAGGGCTTTTAAACAAGACCACGTAATGCGCATTGAGACTGATGGTGCGATGGGCTTTACTTTGTTGAAACAAGTTTTGAGTGATGTAAACGACACTGGCATTACGGTGATGTCCTTTGCGCGTGAACCACAGTTTAATTTCTTCTTCGTCTTCTCCTAACATGTCGTCGAAATCGACCAAATGGGTTTGACGGGAGTCAGAGACGATGCCGTCGTCTTCTTTAGGAATGCCTTCCACAAACACGATGGAATCGCCTTGACTTTCTCGCAAGAGACTGTACGCCGATTGCCACTCTTTGTAACACCACACGATGCGTTGAGGTGGACGATCGATCAAATGATGTTTATGTTCGATCAAACGTTTGACGAATTCGATTTTGCCTGAACCGCTGGGTCCAGCAATGAGCATGTTAAAGGGATGGCGAAGATACAAAGCCTCCCAACTGGCACGATCTAAGTGTTCGCCGATGACTTTGACAGTGGAGGAAGAGGGAGCAGAGACAGCAGAAGTAGCCATAGTGTCAGGAATGTCACTTGTGACACGAAAACAAACAAGACGAGAGTTTATATACTTTTTTCAGAACACGTTTATTGAATGTTTTAAACATGAATACGAAAGACAAAAATACATAAAAGCCAAAGGCTTAAGTACAACGATAAAAGGCACATGAAAATCATTAACGTGGAATAAAAACAAGTGTCTGTACAACATGTTTTGGGTAAAGTTCTGACCAGTTCTATAGGGGGGTAAGGTCACACAATTGTCCTCCCGAAAGGGTCTTTCAGGCATGTCCACGATAGTCCTGTCTTGGGTGACGGCTTCTTCTGGCACCGTCACTAACACAGGTTGAAAAGTGACTTTTTTCCTTGAACAATTCTCGTGCATACTGGGCCATTTCTTGGGTCCAAGCCTCAAAATCCCATTCTTTCCAGGCACGGACATCTGTCCAATGCGGGTGTAAGTCACAAGCTACACACACATCGTGATACACGTCTTCGGTAGCTAAAAGTTGACGAATATTTTTTCCCGTAGAGGTCGAGAAGTAT
The DNA here is from genome assembly GCA_028554795.2 of Sinohyriopsis cumingii. Taxonomy (NCBI): domain Eukaryota; kingdom Metazoa; phylum Mollusca; class Bivalvia; order Unionida; family Unionidae; genus Sinohyriopsis; species Sinohyriopsis cumingii. The sequence goes on along the minus strand of CM068828.1, from coordinate 151,242,672 downwards.
CCAGATGAAAACGCAAAGCTTTGAGCAAAAGGAGTCTTTCGTGACCATTTAAGGCCATTGGGGTGGTAAGTACTGATCGTAAAGAGTCCACAAAGAACCGGCTGGTAAACGAAATCCCAGAAAACAAGTCACTAAGACACACACCACATATCGCCCCAAATTGAATGGATACAGTTCTTGTAATAATCGATGGTAATGATCCACGGTTTGAATATGGTCATTGAGTTCCTTAAACGGAATCTGTTCAATTACATGTGACATAAGTAGTGGCATGATAGCCTGTTTTTATAGTCTCTTTGTTTCGGAAACAATACACGTACTTTCTAGCCAGAGATCTTCGTTCTCCAGTAGGGAATCTAAATCTTGCATAATGTAACCGAAACGTCAGAGTTTGTTTAGAAGTTTCCTCTTCCGCTAAGTAGATTCCACGTAAAATATGTTGGTACTCCTTTAACTTGTCTTCCTCAATGCGTTGCACTAGGTGAATCTCGAAGTAACCAAAATGATGAACACGTGGATCATAGGGGTCCTGGAAGTATTGAACAAGGTCTGACCACTCAAATAATTTCTGACTAATCAGTACTCTTATACCATTCAGGTACCAGTGGTTAAAGATCTGGTGACGTAACGGATGCAACTGCTCTTTACGTTTGACTTGTATTTTGACCAGTTCTCAGTAAATGCGTTCTCTCAACTCCACAGGCAAAACACGAATGTTCTCTTGTAAAGTATAAATGAATAGGTCATACTAAATCCTCTTTTGTCTGACACAATAAATGTACTGTTTGCACAGACATGGTTTTAATTCATTGTCGAATCTAAATCGTTTCATCACTAATTTACACATTACAATTCGTTCAGAAGTTTCCTCTTTCACTAAGTTGACATTGCGTAAAAGATGTTGGTAATTCGTTAACTCTTCCTCTGGAATTGGATCCAGTAAGTTTACAATGTAGTAGATAGAATTATCAATACCAAACCAATTCTTTTTAAAACCAGGAGGTCGTTGATCAGTGTCTGTCCAATGGAACACTTTCAACTCAATCAGTCCTTGTATAGCATTCAGGTACCAGTGGTTAAAGATCTGGTGACGTAACGATGCAACTGCTCTTTACGTTTGACTTGTATTTTGACCAGCTCTCGGTAAATGCGTTCTCTCAACTCCACAGGCAAAGCACGAATATTCTCTTGTAAAGTATCCATAAACAGATTATGGTAAGTTACTTCAATGTCTCGGTCCCACTAAGGGTAAGTAATGACAATTCGGTGACCATCGAGCATGTTCTACGTAGGCCGAATCTTGTGGTTCCCAGTGGTGAAGTGACACACCGCAACTGAAGTACTTGACTTATCTCCTTCGCCCAAGTAGAACAATCTGGCTCTGGCTAATTCTTCGGGGGTCGGTCCTCCCAGATACTTAGGCCATTTTCCTTTGAACGATTGAAGACGATTTTCAAAGTCGCAGTACTCCGACAAAGGCACAGGGAACGAATATTCGTCTTTCACAGGTTCGTTTCGATGAGGGTTGGGTGACATGGATAGGAGTTTGCTCAGGGCTGGATGACATCCGTAGGGGGGTAAACGTGAAGGTGAACATTCACCTTTAAAACGAAACCCAGTAAAGTGTCCAAGAGGACGAGCGGCATTGCTTTCACATCCCTCAGGTTTGGCACGCACAGCATCACTTTCCATGAAAGGGGCAGTTCCCATGATGTTTTACGGCATCGCTAAGGTCACAGCGTACAGCATCGTTCCCATCGCAAGGCTCACAATTGCATTCCACTTCAGAGCACCCAAACTTGAATTGTGCCTGTCTGAACTTGTTGTGTGTTTCTCTGAAAGTATTCATCTTGTTCGCTTGGTCTTGGTAGTCACACTGAACTATCTATCTTGCCTAGAGTTCCTTTTTATATACAGACCAATACCGACGTGTCCATACGGTAAAGTGAAATGATTTGGAAGTCGCACTCGCTTCTGGTACACGATTTGATAGACTTTTTCCAAGGGTCGACTGACGATGTGGTGAGTGGGTAAACGTACAATCTTGCTGGGTTGATAGGTGGTCACTTTAAAGTGTTCATCCTCTCCAGATTGCAAGGCTTCTTTCAATACTCCAAAGTTGACCACACGACTGGTACGATAATTCAGAGTCAATCCTTTCACTTTACACTTCGTAGGCACTTCTCTTTGTGGGTCCCGGTATTCGTAGCCGTAATTTTTTGGACCGCCACTGACGAAACTTAGTATCTTGTCGTCGGGATGCTCGTCTGTCCAGGCTCCTAAACGGTCTCCTTCGATGTCAGGGTGCTGTTGACTCGGGTGATGGATGTAAATGCAACTGTCGTGTCAAAATACAGGACGCTTTCCCCTAACAGTTCTAAAGCTTCGTACAATTTTAAGCGAGCATGAGCTGTCACGTAAGCTGCAATGATGACATTTCCAAAAGGGTCGTCTTGTACAAAGTCCAGATCTTCTTCGTAATTGACCAAGATCAAATCCTCGCGAACGACGTCCGCGTGTTTGATGAATTTGGTTTTGTCGTGAATCATCTGGAAGTAGCGGGAAGGTTCTATCAAATACTCCGTCTTGGGTAAACACGGTCGTTGTGCCATTTTTCCCTACAAGCAATTTAACATCACTTTGGCAGACGTCGCCTGCCTTCGTTTTTCTCGATGTGATCTAAAGTGATGCCTTCTTGTTCATAGTATTTCTCTTTGAATTTTATTTGGTCTTCGGGAGTGTGACACCAGGAAGGACAGCCACTGGCTTCTTGCTTCAGTTTCAAAAAGGCATCCACGTAGTCTGCGAAAATGCCTTTCTGCGTGGGGTCACCCTTGTGGTATTGTTGTGTCTTGGGAAAGTGGCAAATTTCGTACACTTCTAACAGTTGGTATCCCATGTCCAGACCTCTGAACAATTCTACGCTGACCCAGGTTCCCGTCAAAGCCCGTTCTTCCTGGGTGTGCTGACAAGGCTGATCTTGGTTGCACGTTTCGGCACAAGTACGGCACAAAGGAAACATCAGTTTGCCTTGGCAATGGTGAGGTAAGACGGAATGGTACAAGTCCTTGGGAGGCAAAACTTTGCACTTGATAAAGCCTTCGTATTGTCGAATGTTTTTCAGGTCGATGTGTTCTGTTAACAATTATGGGTGCCCTGCAGGAAAGCGACAATATTTGCATACGTAGGGATACAGCGAACACACGTTCAAGTATTTGATTTCTTCTCCTTTCTCTTCATCGGCTTGGTACAGCAAACAGGTGGCATTGGTCCTTCCTCCGTACAAACTATCCCTTGGGTTCAGGGGGTCCATGAACTGGTAACTTTCCACGAGGCGTTTAAATTCGGGATCAGTTTTCAAACGGTGATCGTATTCGTGTTCCCACATTTCCACCACTTGGTATCCTTCCTGTTCTAACTTTAGGCGTCGCTGACAAGTGGCCTGGTAGAAGTCTTCCATGGTTCGTTGTAAAAACTGATTTTTAGTGCCACGGTCAGGGTAACAGATGGAACATCCGTGAAATAAGCAACCGTTAAACTCGTACACGATCTTGGGGTTTTCTAAGTCGCAGCCATCGACCGAATGCGTTCCAATGGTCTTTTCGTCTCCTCCGTTGCGGGCATGCTGAATCCATTTGTCTTCCTTGTCGCACAAGTAATGTAACCAGCGTAGGGCTTTGACCGAGTATCGACGTTTGACATAGTTGGTCGTTTGAGGACTGATGACAGCCACGGTGTTTTCAGGCATGAATCGTTGCCGGTACACTAAGGAATACGCTTTGGCAATGGTGCAAGCTTCCTTCAAAGGATCGACCCCTCCGTGTTCCATGAACAGGTCTCGAAATTTTCCACAGCAACGCCGTAAAATGTCCACGTCGGAACGACAATACTTTAGCATTTCTTCCTGAAAGTCGAAAGGGTCGGAGGCGTGAGCCTGGTACCAAGCGTAGAAAGCTTCTCGCTGTTCGGTACGCATGTTGTCGGGGTCGTAATAGTGAGCCTCAGGTAAATGGGGTAGAACGGCGTGTTGATTGGCTTCCGTATTGAAAAAGTGTGGAAAGTACCCTTTAGCCATTTCTGTCATTCCAAATGTTTTAGGCATTCTGCTCAAAGGCATGGCTAAGTAACTCATCGAATCTTCAAACTGTACTTGTCCCACTTGTATGAAAATGATTTTGGCTCCGTTCAAAGTGACTTTAGGACGGTCGGTGCCTTGTTCCGTATAGTATCTCAAAAGAAACTGTCCATCGTATCCGGAGAAGTTGTGAACCATCACTGTGGCATGACGATGACAATCTCCGTAACGTTCGATGTCCTCTTGGCTCCACGTCTTGTCGATGGGGTCTAAGACTCATTGTGCAAAATCGGCTAGCGTGTTCGGTCCCCGAAATATTTTTTCACGCCCTCCGGGAATCTTACTGCAGTGAGGGCAATGACTGAAGATAGGTTCCTGAATGCACTTCTCGCACGCTCGATGAGCCACGCAGAAATTAGGAATGTGAATACCGGTCTCTTGCATGCATTCGAAATCGAAAATGATGAAATTACCTTTCTTCTTGTGTCCATCCTCTTTCTCTGGTTGGGATTGGTATTTTTGCACGTAGCATTCGTGTTCCAAGTCCACGATGTGGTGACAAATGTGACATTTTTTCTTTCCTGAACATACGTGTGCCTTGGCATTATTGGTACGTATGCCTTGTCCACACATAGGGCACAATCTCAGCAGTTGACAAGCACATTTCTGCTGTGAACCTTGCGTATTCAAATGTTGTTGGTAACAGGCAGGGCTGACAAACGTGCGCAGACAAGCAGAACAATGCACTGGTTCTTGCCCTTCGTTCAGACAGGGTGTAGAGGCCAAACATCCTGAGAATTTCGATCCACAATGTTTGTGTTGTTCTCAATTGTTATAGCCATAGTCAAATTTCTCACAGTAATAAACATATCCCAGGAATCCGGTTATACTGGTAATGGTATCGAAATGGTCATCGTGATAATAGACATGAATGTATTTTCCATCCTTAAAGTCTTTCCCTCGAAACAACAGAGGCCCACGCATTTCTTGAGGATGCACTTTCAAGGTGTAGCGTGGAGCTAGGACATCTTGCAATGTTTGCATTTCAGGAATGCCACAGGGTGTGTCTTTGGACAGGCCGGCTTGTTGCAACAGGAGTTCTGCTTCACTTCGTTGTTTGGCTCGGTCCGATTGTCGAATAGTTTTCCAGGCTCTTTTCCATTCTGCCGTGTCATTCTTGTTAGCATAGGTTCGTCCCACCATGATAGCCCTGGCTAAACACATCTGGTCTTGAGGGTTGTTAATTCGGACGAGACTCTTTTTGGTGCTGCGAAGGTCGTTCACCAATAAGATCTTTCTGAGGCCAGTCCCTTGAGGAGGAGAGACGTTGGTCATGTCCAATGTGGCTTTTCCATCGGAGATGTCAAACTGGTCATTGGATTGTTGCACGTGTTGAATCTTGTCCATGACTTTGGAAGCGGTCAATTCTGCAGGGGTGCTAAACTCGATCCAAACAGGAGATTTCAAACCGTCGTGTTGTATGGAAAGTCTCAAGCGATCGTCTTCTTTGGGTTGACATTGTCGCTTGAGTGTGGTGAGTAAAGAGTCCCACACCCCGGTGATGAACCCTTCTGCTTTCTCTAACGGTACTTCGGCCTTGCAATCTTTAAACTTCACATTGTATTTGTAAGCCGTGGTTCTAAATTTTCTAGAGGAGCGCTTTTCTGTCTCTCGAATGGAATAGTACTTTTCAGGGTTAACTAAGGGTGGTGAACTTTGTTTAGAGGGTTTGAATTCTGGTTCACTCATGTCCTCTTCAAAATCACTGGCATGAATTTGTGCCAAGACTTCAGCTCTGGTACGAGGCGATAGATCACGTTTCTGCCTCTTACTTTCTTCTTTCTTCTCAAATGAATTGGATCGTTTCATCTTGAGTGAAAAACGTCAAATGACTAAAATTTAAACAGCATGGACTAATTTATAGTCATGGCAGACCAGCGTATATAAAAGGGTGTGTGTCTTGTCCTTTCACTATTCATTTCACTCTCTAACCGAGCACAACGATGGAAGAGACTAGCCAAATCGAACGTTTCATCAGAGCTTTGCGAGGGGTCATTAGAAAATTTTCTTCAGGCCAGCCTTCGGACATACTCTCCTTCTTTTCGAGATAAAAGTGAAGATACTTGCTATATATGTCAGAAGAAAGGGCATTGGTCTTCAGAGTGTCCAGACCGTCAAAAAAGAAAAACAGGGGTTAAAAGAGACAAAAGTCAAGATACCTGTTATTATTGTCAACAAAAAGGACATTGGTTTCCAGATTGCCCAAACATTGAAACAAGAGGAGTCAGAAGAAAAGAGGGATTCTTCAGAAGAAGAGAGGGATTCTTCAGAGGAAGAAAGCAGCCAGGTAAAGAAAAAAAACAGGAGAAGAAAAGAAGAAGGGAAGAAAGTGAGGAGCAAGAGGAGGAAAAGACTGTGATGGTGAAGAAATTCAAAAAACAGAGAGACTAAACAATGAGAGAGAAGAAGTGAATGAACTTTTTAAAGTGCTCTGTTTTGAATTGTGAATTTGATTGTAACTATTGATAAAAGAATAAATTAGGTATAAAAAGGTAAATGTCTTTGGGTTTTGATTTTAAAATAAGAACGTACACTCACGCACTCATATACACGTACTATAGGGGTAAAATGGGTTTTTTGGTGGGGTTTTTTTGAGTTATTATCAATTGAAAGTCTATCTCTTTTCGAGAGAAGTGGGTGGCCCTGAAAAGGGCCTTTGGTTTTTGGTGTAGGGTTGAGTTTAAGCAATCAACTTTAACTGCCTTAAGCCTTTGCCATGGCCGAGGCCTACTTCTGATGATGATGATTTGGTTGAAATCACTAAGGGTGGTACGGTAGGCTTAGTCACAGGGTTGGCGTGGTTAGCTCGGGAAGGTCGTATTCTCTTCGGTCGTGATAAAGAAGTATGATACATTTGTTTCAGACTTCTTAACTCCGCTAAAATGTCTAACAGTACCGTGACCGTTTGATTTTCACCCTCTTGTTTCTTTGCTGATTTTTCTTCTTGTTTTTTTTTTCTTACCTCTTCTTGCTGTTGTTGCTGTAAAAGAAAAGCTTGTTCCGCTTCCCTTTGTCGTTGTATAAATTTCTCCAATTCTTCTTTCTGTCTCTGTCTAAAATTCTCCACGTGTGGTAATGAAGGTGACGAAGGTTCCGGAACAAATTCTTGCGAGGTAAGAAAATCCACAAAATCCCAATTCACCTCTTCTGAAAGGAAGTCCGGGTTCCCTTGTGTAGTCTCCACTGCTGGTGCACCCCAATGGATCGTTTTCTGAGTTTCCGTCATGTTGAATAACTGTCTCATGGATTGACAGCGCACAGGCGCTAGCGAATCTATATAGACCACGTGACGTCACAGATTGTTCTCTTCGGATTGAATGCGAGCTGACTGAATTTTGTAACGCGTGTTTGGATTGGTCAATGAACTCAATCCGTTTCAATCCTTCCTCTACCTATAAATAAGCGCAGTTCACTGCATTGATTTACCTGTTCTCATCGCCTCAGTATGTGGACTGACATTGATTTTCAGGACGGACATACCGATTTATGTCCGATCCGAATGGACAGTTGTCCATAGGACCGCAGCAACCTATGGATACGTAGGATTTACGTGGAGAGGCAAGGATGCCTCAAAAGAGTCCTGATTTACGGTCCTACAGTGAGACGAAGCCTAAGGACAAGAAGAAGTCACAGATGCCCTTTATGTTAAGGGCATATATAAACCCAAAGGCCCTTTTCAGGGCCACTCACATCTCTCGAAAAGAGATAGACTTTCAATTGCCTACCCCATTTTTTTTTAAAAATCACCTGTTCAATTCCCCTTGTCCCTAGACAGTCCCACGATTTATTCCCTATGTTCAATTCCCCTTGAGGCTCAACAGACCCAAGATTATTTTCCATGTTCAATTCCCCTTGAGGCTCAACAGACCCAAAAAAATTTCCCATGTTAAATTCTTCTTGAGGCTCAACAGACCCAAAAAAATTTTTCCCATGTTAAATTCCCCTTGAGGCTAAAGTGACCCAGGTGTTTTCGTAATGTTAAATTTCCCATTGAGGCTAAAGTGACCCAGGGGTGTTTTTAATGCTAATTCCCATTGAGGTTAAAGTGCCCCACTTTACTACTGATGTTATTGGTGGACAAAAATAAATTTCTCAAATTCCAACGTGTGGATGATCTTTACTTTCCAGTATAGAATACCGGATAGTTCTCTTTCCTGAGAGCATAGTGCACACAAAGAAGCCAACACTACCCAATATCCACCATCACTACAACATTCTTTCGCAATTATCAAGATAAAATTAATTACAATACATTTATGAATTAGAGCGAGCAGTAGTCGAGGTTACTTATCCCGCAAACAGGCAATTTGCACTGATCGACCTATATCATATGGCGAATAATAATCCTTTCAAGTCCACTGGATAAAACAAGGGATCACGTGTGTCAGGGATTAATTAAAATTAATGCAATAAACTAACAACGAACAGTGAGAAACTAGTATCTAACTAGCCCTAGCGCTTTCGACCCTTTTAATGAGTCTTTTTCAAAAGCAAGTACTAAACATAGACAAGACAAACAAATAAAACAGAAAAACGGTTATGTTTGCGAAACATTACATGGCTGTTTCTACAGGAATTCAACCTTTTAACTCTATTATGTCTCCGCTAGTTTCTTTCAGCTTGTTGCTGATACTGGAAAATATTTGCATTGACCTAGAAATTGATGAGCCATAACGACATCTGTTATTTTATGTAAATTTATGTATGTGCAGATTATATCCCGGATATTTCGTTGTTATAGTAGTCATCGGCTATTAAGCAAATTTAGAGAATTATTTAAAAGAAAATGTGTTCGCTGCAAAAGAAAATTGTATTTGTGCAGGGTTGTCTTTTTTTAGTCTTCTTGGTTTAAACCGCTTGCTTTAAATGTTCTAAGGCGGCGTATCCAGTAAGTTTCACTTTCTTTCCTGGTTTGGGGACTCCAGTTGGGGTTGTGAGCAATGTCAATAAGTGTTATATAACTGAAAGTGTGGCCGGGGAAGGAGAAGTGTTCTGCAACCGGGTTTCTGTACAGCTTCTTTGTCATCCAGTCAGATCTATGAAGGTTGATCCTTTTGTGTAGCTTTTCAGTTTCTCTGACATATTGAAGGCTACAGATCTTACATGTGATGAGATAAATGACATTCTCTGTTTTGCACGTTTTGTTGGACCATGTATGATTATGACTGAGTACCACTACTAACATCGCAGCTAAGTTCGTTTTCTACTCAATGCACCCAACAACTACACTGGTAGCCCATTGGGCTAGGGATAAACAATGAAGTCCGCACTCTTGTGTTCAAAGGTCTGACAGTTTTTATCACGACAGCATCTCATAAACATAGCTGAGCTGCATGTAAGGGAGAGTGGAGGTCTTCAGTCTGATATATTTTACAAAAAGAAAGAAGAAAAACACATTTGCAAATTGTTCATATAGTGCACTGGCACCGTTATGGTGGAATGAACTTTCCAACCAAATAAAAATCGTCTTCATAGTTGGATTCCTTTAAATCCATGTTGATGACGTACTTGTTTGACATGTTCTAGCAAAATAATTAATTATATATAAATAAGATTATCGTCCAAATTTTGCTCTTGGATAATATTGGTAAATCTCGTAGCTATGTGCATGTCTGTGTATATATGCATGGCTATATATGTGCATGTGTTTGTGCTTGTCTGTGTGTATGATCATTTCATCATCAACGTACGGCGCCTATACAGATTTTTATCATAGGTCGGGCAATGACATTTTTATATTGTAAATATGCCTTACGCTATGATTTTATGTTTCATTTATAATGTATATACATGCATATACAGGGGCACGTCTGTGTACTTGTTTGCATATACATGTGTATACAGGTGCACGTCTGCGTGCTTGTTTGCATATACATGTGTATATAGGTGCATGACTGTGTGCTTGTTTGTATATACATGTGTATACAGGTGCATGACTGTGTGCTTGTTTGTATATACATGTGTATACAGGTGCACGTCTCTGTGCTTGTTTGTATATACATGTGGATATAGGTACATGTCTGTGTGCTTGTTTGTATATACATGTGTATATAGGTGCATGACTGTGTGCTTGTTTGTAGATACATGTGTATATAGGTGCATGACTGTGTGCTTGTTTGTATATACATGTGTATACAGGTGCACGTCTGTGTGCTTGTTTGTATATACATGTGTATACAGGTGCACGTCTGTGTGCTTGTTTGCATACACATGTGTATCTAGGTGCATGACTGTGTGCTTGTTTGTATATACATGTGTATGTAGGTACATGTATGTGTGCTTGTTTGTATATACATGTGGATATAGGTACATGTCTGTGTGCTTGTTTGTATATACATGTGTATATAGGTACATGTATGTGTGCTTGTTTGTATATACATGTGTATATAAGTGCATGTCTGTGTGCTTGTTTGTATATACATGTGCATATAGGTACATGTCTGTGTGCTTGTTTGTATATACATGTGTATATAGGTACATGTATGTGTGCTTGTTTGTATATACATGTGTATATAATAGGTACATGTCTGTGTGCTTGCTTGTATATACATGTGTATATAGGTGAACGTCTGTGTGCTTGTTTGTATATACATGTGTATGTAGGTGCATGCCTGTGTCCTTGTTAGTACATATATGTGTATGCAGGTGCGTGTCTGTGTGCTTGTTTGTGTATGTATATATATATATATATATATATATATATATATATATATATATATATATATATATGTGTGTGTGTGTGTGTGTGTGTGTGTGTGTGTGTGTGTGTGTAGGTGCATATCTGTGTGCTTGTTTGTAGAAACATGTGTATATATGTACATGCCTGTGTCCTTGTTTGTATATACATGTGTATATAGGTGCGTGTCTGTGTGCTTGTTTGTACATACATGTGTATATATGTGCATGTCTGTGTGCTTGTTTGTAGATACATGTGTATATATGTGCATGTCTGTGTGCTTGTTTGTAGATACATGTGTATGTATGTGCGTGTCTGTGTGCTTGTTTGTATATATATGTGTATGTAGGTGCGTGTCTGTGTGCTTGTTTGTATAAATATATATGTGTATATAGGTGCGTGTCTGTGTGCTTGTTTGTATATATGTGTGTATATATGTACATGTCTATGTGATTGTTTGCATATACATGTGTACATAGGTACATGTCTGTGTCCTTGTTTTTATATACATGTGTATATAGGTGCGTGTCTGTGTGCTTGTTTGTATAAATATATGTGTTTATATAGGTGCGTGTCTGTGTGCTTGTTTGTATATATATGTGTATATATGTGCATGTCTGTGTGTTTGTTTGTATATACACGTGTATATAGGTGCGTGTCTGTGTGCTTGTTTGTATATATATGTGTATATATGTGCATGTCTGTGTGTTTGTTTGTATATACATGTGTATATAGGTGCGTGTCTGTGTGGTTGTTTGTATATACATGTGTATGTAGGTACATGTATGTGTGCTTGTTTGTATATACATGTGCATATAGGTGCGTGTCTGTGTCCTTGTTTGTATATACATGTGTATATAGGTGCACGTCTGTGTCATTGTTTGTATATACATGTGTATATAGGTACGTGTCTGTGATATACATGTTTATATAGGTGCATGTCTGTGTGCTTGTTTGTATATACATGTGTATATAGGTGCACGTCTGTGTCATTGTTTGTATATATATGTATATATAGGTACGTGTCTGTGATATACATGTTTATATAGGTGCATGTCTGTGTGCTTGTTTGTATATACATGTGTATATAGGTGCGTGTCTGTGTCCTTGTTTGTATATACATGTGTATATAGGTGCGTGTCTGTGTCCTTGTTTGTATATACATGTGTATATAGGTGCATGTCTGTGTCATTGTTTGTGAATATAATCGTGTTATTGTAAATGTACAGCGTCTCTGGAGATTTTATCAGAGATTGCGCTATTTCACAAAAGTAATTTGCAATGTGTGTATTGTACACATACATACATACATACACAGATCCACACACACATACATACATACATACATACATACATACATACATCCATACATACATGCATAAATACATACATGCATACATACATACATAAGTACATACTTTTATACATGCATACATACATAAATACATACATACTTTTATAGACATACATACATACATACATACATACATACATACATACATACATACATACATACATAAGTACATACTTTTATACATGCATACATACATACATACATACATACTCACTTAAGTGGACATATAGATGCAGTAATTCATTAATACACCTGCATATATCAGCATATATCATCCGCAACGTTTAATCGATGCACCATGAACTTTCTATTCAGTCCTATAAATAATCTATTTATTATTTCCAAATACATGTACATCATTTTTCACTATAAAAAGTTGGATTCTAAATTATAGGAATCTTTACGTTTAATAATAATTAATATACAATCTATATCTATTTAGCGCATTATTTTGATGAGTTAACTCTAGTTATGAGAGAGAGAGAGAGAGAGAGAGAGAGAGAGAGAGAGAGAGATGTGGGGTTGAGATGGTTGAGCTGATAATTAGCAACATATGGGCAATCATGGTATGAAACTCTAATGACCCAGTCATGAAACTCTAATGACCCAGTCATGAAACTCTAATAACTCAGTCATGAAACTCCACTTGACTCAGTGTTACGTATTTAGGCTCTCATAAACTGTAACAAGGAAAAAGTGAAGACAACAAGCTTTGTAAAATTTAACAAATAATTTATTTCCCTTGAAAAACAAAGTAAAAATGAAAAAAGAACTTACGGTTCTAAGAATCAAATCCAAAAATAATCCAAGAATAATCCATGAATTAAAAATTAGAAGTCCTATTAATAAAATGTTCGAATGAATTTGAGGTCCAGTCCCGACGAAAATCCAAACTGGAAGACGATGACGTATACCGTAGCCAGTATAGAATTGACGTGTCAGCAGTTCTTTGTTGTACCACAGAAAATAACATTCCAGTGTTTGAATTCCGAATAAAATTTTAATAAATGTTTTGTCCAAGAATACATACATCCAAGGGAAAAGAATTAATAATTCCACAAAATAGAATTTCAACTCAAACTGGTCACAACAGAAAAAACATCACCTTGAAGTCGAAGTATTTAAAAGCCCAACTAAAATTATTTTTCAATACATCACTATTAAATCTGACTACTACTCAATTCCGGTAAAACCAGAATTTCGAAATAGAGGCTATTCACTTGTGTAAAGTCACGCACATCCAGTACAGTCTCGATTCCACCCTTTAAATACACACTAACAATGAATAAAAAAATTCGTTTAAATGTTGTTTACTTCAACTCTTACTAATTCTGTATCAAGGTCAGGAACTAGGTCAGCTTTTAGGTGTTTATGAAAAAACAGTCAGGTCAAACTTATTTCCGGAAAATGTCAAATTCCAGGAAACAAGATTACATTACTGTAACATATAATGGAATAAAAGAAATGTAAAACTAACAAACAAATAATTAGATCAAATCAAATATAAAATAAATATACATAACACTCATTCTGATGTCAAGTGGTCGCCTTGATGACATTGGATTTAGCTGTAAAAACTGAAGGCTCTGAAAGAGTTAGCGTCCGGGGATCGTTCACGTATTAATAGTGAACGTCTCTACCTAACTAACGTCCAATTCATAGGCAGAATTATAAGCTATGAAGACGCTTTTTTGCAAACAGAATACTGCAACCACACAAACGTAAAGAGCATACCACCATCTTTAATGCTGTAGCTATCTACGATAGGTCTTTGGAAGAGGCAAAAAGGCCACACACCATATTAAAGTTTCATACTTAATTTACTGTATTAAAGGAGCCACAATAATGCCATACGCCACACTAATAATTCATACCTACTTTAATGAAGTAAAGGGGACACACGGCCACATGTCATACTAGAGGTCCGTGTTTCATTTAAAGTATTAATGGGGTCACAAGGCCACATGCCATATCAAGGGTTCTTACTTTAAGGGGCTACATAGTCACAGGCCATATTATAGGTTCTTGATTACTGTACTGTATTGAAGGGGACACAGGACCGATGCTATATTACAAGTTCAAGATTACTTTACTGTATTGAAGGGGACACAGTACCGATGCCATATAACAAGTTCAAGATTACTGTATTGTATTGAAGGGGACACATGACCGATGCCATATTACAAGTTCAAGATTACTTTACTGTATTGAAAGGGACACAGGGCCGATGCCATATTATAAGTTCAAGATTACTGTACTGTATTGAAGGGGACACGGGGACACTATTCATATCAGAGGTTGATACTTACTTTAGTGTAATAATGGGGCCACACGGACGCATGCCAGATTACAGGTTCATACTTAATAAATTATGGGACCCAAAAGGTCACGGGCCATATCACATGTTCATATTTACTTTACTATATTAAAGGGGCCACAAGGCCACGTGACATATTACGGGTATATACTTACTTTACTGTAATGAAGCACAAGGTAATTCCCAATTTATATGTATCATCCATTCAAACGTACAGAAAATTATGTCAAATAAACATATTTAATTTTAAGCAGTCGTCGAGTTTGTATTCAACTGACATTAAATACACTTATATCTCTCTCGCACACACACACACACACACACGCAAACACACAAACACACATATTCCAAAATAAAAAATACTTTTAGTTCTTGTATGTAACTTAAAACACACAGACACACTCGCGCGCGCACACACACAAACACTCATATTCCAAAATAAAAAATACTTTTAGTTCTTGTGTGTAACTTAAAACACACACGCACACACACAAACACACATATTCCAAAATAAAAAATACTTTAGTCCTTGTGTGTAACTTAAAACACACACACACACGCGCGCGCGCGCGCACACACACACAAACACACATATTCCAAAATAAAAAATACTTTTAGTTCTTGTGTGTAACTTAAAACTGCTCATGTTAGGGATATATGACACATTCCTACTATACTGAGTATAACGTTATAAACGCATTCCTACTATATTGAGTATAACGTTATAAACACATTCCTACTATATTGAGTATAACGTTATAAACACATTCCTACTATTTTGAGTATAACGTTATAAACACATTCCTACTATATTGAGTATAACGTTATAAACACATTCCTACTATATTGAGTATAACGTTATAAACACATTCCTACTATATTGAGTATAACGTTATAAACACATTCCCACTATTTTGAGTATAACGTTATAAACCTACTTTAATAGCGTGCAATTTATTTTTGCGGAAAACACGATGTGAATATATCGGCAAAATCTGCGATTTTGAAAAATGGTGAAATTGCGACTTGTAACAGATTAGAGTAGTTCAAAAAGCTCCGTTAGTGTATGATGGTAGGAAATAGCGATGTTTAGTAATATCGGATAAAAGCTGGTATTGAATGTAGCGCTTTGCAGTCCCGCACAGTTTATCAATCAGGTGTCTTAGCATAAACATGTTTTGAACTGCCAACGATTTCCCGAGTCTCAAGTGTTTACAATCTGTTTGTATAAAGGTGATTCAACAGGACAACCGATAACAGCGATCAGAACAAGAATGTGTCGCATAACTCTAGACTACAAACCAGTAAATTTGGTTGTTTATAGTTGATCAAGATTATCTCCCTTCCCCAGCTGTGCTCTAAGCAGGCTATCCCCATTCCTAGTAATCAAAGTCCAAATGAAAAGGAAACAATTAACAAGTTTGCATAAGGGTATCCAATTCTTTGGGGAATGGTTGAGTAATTTACAATTGTTGGGAGTTTGGTAACAATGATTTATACTGACAAAGCCAGTTTTAAATTTTTAAATATAGAAAATGTTTCTTGACAGAAGAACACATAAGTGGATTTTTACGGTAGTTTATCTCGAAATTCAAGTTGTGGCCTAATATCAGTTAATACAAATCCCGAGACAGGTGAAGAGAGCTAATATTTTTCCTTCTAATATATTTAAACAAAGCAGCAACAACTAGGAATACTTTAAGAAAACAGTAGGCTTTCTCGGCATGGAACAAGGCGGAGGAAATGAATTTGACCAGTGGATTTGGATCCAGGAGAAGACCTTTACTAACTGGGTGAATGAGCAGTTGAAAGTGTCCGGTCGTTCTATTAAAAGCATTTCCACCGATCTTTGTGATGGAGTCAACCTTGTGGCTCTCGTTGAAGCTCTTCAGTTCCGTAAAATCGGGAAAGTCTATCCAAAGCCATCTGGGAAAATTCAGATGTTACAGAATGTTGCACTGGCTTTCAAAGCGTTGGCAGACGACAATATCAAGCTTGTAAATATAGGTAAATAATATTATGAAACCCTCACCCCTCTCTCTGCCTCTCTCTGTCTCTCTCACACACACACACACACACATACACACACACACATACACTAAGAGTCACAACATATTGTTTTGATGTTGCGAATGTAATACAATACAGTAAGGAGACATTCGCCTCGTTGAATGTAATACAATACAGTAAGGAGACATTCGCCTCGTTGAATGTACAGTTACTTTATTTGCTATATAGTACAGTTAAAAGAAATGGTTCTGTGTATTTATTGGAAAAATATTTTTATAAATTGATGTTGATCTGTGAGATTCCGTTATATTGTTTGCTATAGAAACAGATGACTAATCATAACGTGATCTGGCTCGTTCAATGTTTCATCTCTCTCTCTCTCTCTCTCTCTCTCTCTCTCTGTCTATATATATATATATATATATATAGTCCAATTCGCCTCGTTGAATGTAATACAATACAGTAAGGAGACCTTCGCCTCTCTCTCTCTCTCTCTCTCTCTCTCTCTCTCTCTATATATATATATATATATATATATATATATATATATATATATATATATATATATATATATGGTCTGTCCAATTCTAAATCTGGTCTTAGGGAAAGAACCGAGTTGTCAAGTGTATAATGAAAAACTCGGAGAATGCCAATATTGCACTTGACTCCATGATTACAAGTGCACTGCATTATTATTAATGTTCCTTCTTGTGTGTCACTTGCAAGTATTATTCATT
Organism: Sinohyriopsis cumingii; assembly: GCA_028554795.2. Taxonomy (NCBI): domain Eukaryota; kingdom Metazoa; phylum Mollusca; class Bivalvia; order Unionida; family Unionidae; genus Sinohyriopsis; species Sinohyriopsis cumingii. The sequence goes on along the minus strand of CM068828.1, from coordinate 151,225,443 downwards.
ATAGGGTTTATCTGTTGGTGTGTTTTAAAAAAATAAAACAATAAAAAATAAAATAATTAAAAAAAAAAGATAATGAACAATTCGTGATAATCATACAAGTCTTCCTTATCTCTTAGCCCATAACAGGAATTCTAGTATACCCAAAGTTATATGCACAATATTGTCTGGCCTGATATATAAATACTCCATCAAATGTACTATGCAGCATTAGTATATCATGTGATCAAGTCTCGAGTTTCTATTGGTTGCATAATGTGATCTCGTGCACGCCAATATACAATTCGCCTTGTCTATGGGATGCTGTACTTGACTGCACCTGCAACAGTGGGTTTTATTGGCGCAGGCCAACATTATACAACGTTTCACACCGAAATGTAGAGCAGGCTTCGTTGGGACCGGTCAAGATTAAATAACATTACATGTTCTTAATAGAGCATTACCTTCTAGAGACTTGTCCGCATAAAGTGCTGTCTGATATAGTCCCCTTTGGCTTGTTATGTATGTTTAATTAGTATTGTTTGTTGGCATTCTCCATGATTACAAGTTATGTTTATGTGTATTTTGTACTTGAACTTTGTCCACAAACCAAGTTAATGGTGCACCTGACCAGTGTCATTTATTTTGTATACATCAAGATATATAATAGTTCTGTATTAGTATGTATTAAATATTCGGACCAATATACATGGAAGTAGAGATGTTTACTTCTCTCTGAATGCAGGATATTAGTTTTCCTAAACTTGTTGACAAACTTTTAAAGTTTTAATGAGGAAACTGACCTACATCGTGGCTTTATTACTGTGTCTGAGCTTTTTATGTAATATAGTTTTCTTGAAAAAGTATTCACTATTGCATTAACATCCAAAGCAGCATCATTCTTATTGTTGTGTTCAGTTTTTAATTCGGCTGGATTTATTTATTCAAATTATAAGCCACTGAAAATGCAAAGTGCTCAATAATATTCATGAACTAAAATAATAATTTGGAAACATAGTGAATTCATACAAGGATGTTTTGGATTATATTATTGTATACATCAAAATACTGCAAACACATCGCCACATTCCATGCCATTGGCACATTAGCTTTTACCAGACTACAGGCACATCAACACATTCGCTACCAGATTTATTGGAATACCAGTGGAATTCAGTTGGAACTTGATATATTTGGACTTGTGATAGAACATTTAGGACTATTTTGGATTTAATTAACAATTCTGCATGTTCTTTTTAATTTTTCACTTTGTATTCATGGCAAATAAATTACTTGTTGAATTTTACTAAACTTGTTGGTTTTCGCATTTTTCAGGTTACTTAGTTAAAGACCATAGTGTCGTAATACACTGTACCACACCAAACAACACTGTACCACACCAAACAACACTGTACCACACCAAACAACACTATAAGAGAACAGTTCCCTCTGAAAAAATCAATAACATATTAGCATAATGTAGTCAGTCTGGCTATGTAAACCTCGGACGGTAAGCACGAGGAAGTCAGTACAAGTAATAACGTGACTTTGCATACATGGATTTCAATGTACAGTATCAACTTTACCAGTAGGACGATAATACAAAAATAATTGATGCAAGTAGTGTTGGAGGTCTGGCTGAAACGTTTGATCAGCACTGCATGCAGCATGCATTTCGCAAAATTATAAATTATAATCACATAAAATGCAAACGGGCTCTAAATACAAATAATCAATTTAACCAAACTCATATCTGAAGATTTGTTTTAATTGTTATGTAGCTGATTCATGTAAATATGGACAATTTGTTTCAATTTATTAAAGTAAACATGTTTTCTATACAGTTTTCAAATTGACTTTAAGACTGAAGGCACGTACCAGAGGAATATCATTATCGATACTTTGCATGCATATACGGATATTGAAACTCAGTTAATGAAGTCCTCCCTAAAATGACTAACCACCATATTTTTGTTGTTTGGGGGGAGTAAAAAAAAATTATTTCCGGATCACGGATTGCTTTTAACAAATATAAATTACTCTGATTTATGACAAGCAGAAAAACATCAACTATTATATTCATTATATTCGTTAACTATAAGTATCTTAAGGTAAAATAAATTATTGCGGCTCAAAAGACCACCCAATGCCATCCCCCACCCCAGTAAATTAAATGTTGGTCCCTAATAGACAACAGTAAAGCCTCCAATCCACCTGTTTGCAGTCTAAAGGCTAAATAACAGACAGTTAGACTTTGCCAGACAGTGAATTGTGTCTCAAACAATATTATGATTTGTTACTCAGCTCTTGTCCCATTTGTTAGATAGTAATGAGATAGTTTTATAAATGGAGAAAAACTGACGTACCAATATAGGGTACATTCTTTTCTCAACCACTGTCAAATTTCATGCAGGTTACAGTTTTGTTTAATGCTGCACCTGTTTAAATGAAGTCACAAATCATGGACTGGAATGTGGCACGTGGCATTTACTTAAATTGTACTTGAAATTTATCTGTCGTACGTTGGCCAGATATCATGTTCAGTGTTTGACAAACAGATTTTCGGCAAGAAGAACGACCCTCTTAATTCTATTTTTGGAAGTAATAATGGAAGTTGGTTGTTTTATAGTTTATATAGAGAACAGTTGTATAACTTAAGCCCGCGCGCGTGTGTGTGTGTGTGTATGTGTGTGTATTTTTAACGTAGCTTTAAAAATTTGTCAGCCATAACGCTACGTTGTCTGCAGTGTGGTAGTTTATAGTAATGTCTAGCACTGGGGCATCATGCTGCTGACATATAGCATCATGTCCCACCCAGTCACATTAGTCTGGCACCGGGCCTACCAGTCCTAACAGTAACCTCTTAATGCTGAACGCCTAGCAAGGTAGCTGTTAGTACCACGTTTTATAAGTTTTTGGTATGACTCAGCCGGGGATCGAACATACGACCTCCCACATCCGAGGCGGACGTTCTAATCAATAGGCCACCGGAGCGGTGTAACTACTGCAAATATTTTTTATGTAAAACAATATTTAATAAGTTTACTTCGCTACAGAAAGATCAAATTTTAGATACGTAACTGCATTGCTCCCGCTACTCTCCCATCTCCCAAAATTACATGTATATGTTATTTTGTCTTACTATAGTGCATTTGTGTGTATGTGTGTGTGTGTGTGTGTGTGTATCTTCTGACTGCTTGTGAGTGTGTCACAGACTGTACATTTCCAAGTTGGATATTAATGTGAATACACTTTTGCGAGCATGATATTAATGTAAAGACACTATTCCAAGATGGATATTAATGTAATTGCACTATCCCAAGCTGGATATTGTTGTAATTACACTAGTCCAAGCGTGAGTTGTAATTACACTATTCTTAGCTGGATATTAATATAAATACACTCTTCAAAACATGATACTAACGTAAATACACTATTCCAAGTTGGATATTAATGTAACTACACTATACCAAGCCTGATATTATTGTAATTACTCTTTTACAAGCATGATAATAATGCAATTACACTATTCCAAACTGGATATTAATATAAATACACTAATAATGCAATTACACTATTCCAAACTGGATATTAATGTAAATACACTATTCCAAGCATGATATTAATGTAAATGCACTATTCCAAGCATGATATTAATGTAAATACACTATTCCAAGCATGATATTAACGTAAATGCACTATTTCAAGCATGATATTAATGCAATTACTCTATTCAAAACTGGATATTAATGTAAATACACTATTTCAAGCCTGATATTAATGTAAATATACTATTTCAAGCCTGATATTAATGTAAATATACTATTTCAAGCCTGACATTAATGTGAATGCACTATTCCTAGCCTGATATTAATGTAAATGTACTATTGCGAGCATGATATTGATGTAAATTCACTATTCCAAACATGATATTAATGTGAATACACTATTCCAAGCCTGATATTAATGTAAATACACTATTGCGAGCATGATATTAATGTAAATTCACTATTCCAAGCCTGATACTAATGTAAATACACTATTTCAAGCCTGATATTAATGTGAATACACTATTCCAAGCCTGATATTAATGTGAATACACTATTCCAAGCCTGACATTAATGTGAATGCACTATTCCAAGCCTGATATTAATGTGAATACACTATTCCAAGCCTGATATTAATGTGAATACACTATTCCAAGCCTGATATTAATGTAAATGCACTATTCCAAGCCTGATATTAATGTAAATACACTATTTCAAGCCTGATATTAATGTGAATACACTATTCCAAGCCTGATATTAATGTGAATACACTATTCCAAGCCTGATATTAATGTGAATACACTATTCCAAGCCTGACATTAATGTGAATGCACTATTCCAAGCCTGACATTAATGTGAATGCACTATTCCAAGCATGATATTAATGTGAATACACAATTGCGAGCATGATATTAATGTAAATTCACTATTCCAAGCCTGATATTAATGTAAATACACTATTGCGAGCATGATATTAATGTGAAGACACTGTTCCAAGCCTGATATTAATGTGAATACACTATTCCAAGCCTGATATTAATGTAAATACACTATTCCAAGCCTGATATTATTGTGAAAACACTATTACAAGCCTGATATTAATGTAAATTCACTATTCCAAGCCTGATATTAATGTAAATACACTATTGCGAGCATGATATTAATGTAAATTCACTATTCCAAGCATGATATCAATGTGAATACACTATTCCAAGCCTGATATTAATGTAAATACACTATTGCGAGCATGATATTAATGTAAATTCACTATTCCAAGCCTGACATTAATGTAAATATACTATTTCAAGCCTGACATTAATGTGAATGCACTATTCCAAGCCTGATATTAATGTAAATGCACTATTCCAAGCCTGACATTAATGTGAATGCACTATTCCAAGCCTGACATTAATGTGAATGCACTATTCCAAGCATGATATTAATGTGAATACACTATTGCGAGCATGATATTAATGTAAATTCACTATTCCAAGCCTGATATTAATGTAAATACACTATTGCGAGCATGATATTAATGTGAATACACTGTTCCAAGCCTGATATTAATGTGAATACACTATTCCAAGCCTGATATTAATGTAAATACACTATTGCGAGCATGATATTAATATAAATTTACTATTCCAAGCATGATATTAATGTAAATACACTATTGCGAGCATGATATTAATGTAAATTCACTATTCCAAGCCTGATATTAATGTGAATACACTATTCCAAGCCTGATATTAATGTAAATACACTATTGCGAGCATGATATTAATGTAAATTTACTATTCCAATCATGATATTAATGTAAATACACTATTGCGAGCATGATATTAATGTAAATTCACTATTCCAAGCATGATATTAGTTTAAATTCACTATATCATGCACGGTATTAATGTAAATTCACTATTCCAAGCATGATATTAATGTGAATACACTATTTCAAGCCTGTTATCAATGTAAATACAATATTCCAAGCATGATATTAATGTGAATACAATATTCCAAGCCTGATACTAATGTAAATACACTATTCCAAGCATGATATTAGTTTAAATACATTATTCCATGCACGAGTTTAATAATAACTTCTACATTTTTAGCCTTCACGGCAATATATTTCATAAATTTCATTTAACGATGCACACGTATAAGATCTTCTATTTCCTAATGTATTTTTACTGTTGGGACTAGGATGAGGAACTATTGGGATGATATTGACTGTTTTAGATGTCCAGTTGATTGAACGTTCTCGTGAGATCGTTCTACATCCTAGTACGGAGATCTAGGCAATCAGAAGGCAATGTTAGCTTCCATACGATTAACGTAGCAGTGGCATATTGTTATATCTGAAGTGAAATTCCATTTGTTATCAGCTCTTCACGTACAACCCGTTATCGATCTTCCATAAAGCAATTCATGAGCGTGGACCCAGTTTATGTCTCGTAGCTAGAACTACACATGACACATATAAAAGTTAAATGCAAGTCGAAATAGTGTGAACAATTCAGGCATAATGCCGTCAAAATATCATTGTGTAAAGTATTGATTCACATGGTATTCACATGGTATTGGGACTGTATAGTATTTGAACAATAGCGCCTGAAGCAGCTGTAAATGGGTATCCCAGTTATCTGCCTGCGCTTCGATATTAAGGCATTTTTCCTCGTTGATTGTTCGCACCTTTTTGACTTTAGGCAGTATTTTTTACAGTAGAGTATGAAGTAGTGACTATTGGACAACATTGGCATGTACCTGCATGTATTATGTGAGACAGATCTTATTGTAATAAATATCAGTTTAATCAGATGATTATCGCCCTAAATCAGCCTAATTCAGCCATAACTGATAGCCCTAAATCAGCCTAATTCAGCCATAACTGATAGCCCTAAATCAGCTCAATTTAGCCATAACTGATAGCCCTAAATCAGCTCAATTTAGCCATAACTGATAGCCCTAAATCAGCTCAATTTAGCCATAACTGATAGCCCTAAATCAGCTCAATTTAGCCATAACTGATAGCCCTAAAATTAGCCCAATTTAGCCATAATTGATTGCTTTAACTCAGCCTAATTCGACCATAATTAATTATTTATACATTGTCCATCGTTTGCTATTATAATGTCTAAATATTATGAGACCTACGCCACATCAGGTATTGGAAGGGAAGATTTGGTGATAGCTTTCTTCGTGGCAACAACCTTTCCAATTAAGAACAATTTCTTTAAAGCTGAATTCCCTCCCAGAGAGATCTTAAATTAAAAATAATTGTGTCATGTGCATTTCAGAACAATTTAAAGATATTTTTCTTACAACCAAACCCCATATATATATATATATATATATATATATATATATATATATATATATACTTTTCAAATATTTTGGTGTGCAAAAATAGGAGGATTTGTATACTGGGACTGGGCTGTTGGATATGTTATATTTTAGACTGGACTGTGGTCCAGTGTGTGTTGCATTTACAGTGGAAACTACGCTCTTGGATATGTTATATTTTAGACTGGACTGTGGTCCTGCATGTGCTGTAGTTACAGTGGAAACTAGGCTCTTGAATATGTTATATTTTAGACTGGACTGTGGTCCTGCATGTGCTGTATTTGCAGTGGAAACTAGGCTCTTGGATATGCTATATTTTAGACTGAACTGTGGTCCTGTATGTGCTGTAGTTACAGTGGAAACTAGGCTCTTGGATATGCTATATTTTAGACTGGACTGTGGTCCAGTATGTGTTGTATTTACAGTGGAAACTAGGCCCTTGGATATGCTTTGTTTACATTATTTAAATGTCTCTAATTATAGAGGACTTCATAAGTTACAAACCGATTATTCCGGCTCCAAGGATAGAACCGCCACCCTAAAGCCTACCCCGCTACCATGTTAAATTTTGAGCTATGTAGATTATTATTACTGATTACCCAGTGCAAATAATTGCATGGCCTATTATCAAGGTGGGGGATAACTCCTGTTTATCAAATCTTTTGTCAACATTATCAACAGTACACGCAGATTATAATAATGGCATCATCTATGTCAAAGGTAAAGCCATAATTAGTACGTGTCACATGAGTTAAATACAAGTCACAACTTCGCGAAATTCTACCCCCGCCACCCCATTATTATTTCTGAAGCTACATCGATATATCAGGTCAAAAGCATCATAGGTGCTTCATCGTTTTTGTGAATAAAATCACCATGGACCTTTAAAGGTTCCGCACAAACTATTGGAGGGAATTCATGCTCACGTGCTATATGTATATATACTGCAGTGCTCTTTACTTTGATTCTGATATGACAACACCGTGTTTTGTTACAAGGTTTTAATCAAGACAATACTAGTAATATTATACACGCACACACACAAAAAACACACAAGCATACACATACAAATACACACAAAAGTACACACATACACACACACACACACCAAAAATCTCATTAAAAAACCAAACTATGGTGCTTGAATATTTTAGTCACTAAACTACAGAACCGTACTTACTACAGAATCATATTCATTATAGATTCACATTTATTACAATCTTAGTTGCTATATAATCCCGTTTATTAGAGAGTCATAGTTGCTATAGAATCCTAATTATTAGAGAGTCATCGTTGCTATAGAATCCTAATTATTAGAGAGTCATCGTTGCTGTAGAATCCTAATTATTAGAGTCATCGTTGCTATAGAATCCCATTTATTAGAGAGTCATCGTTGCTTTTGAATCCTAATTATTAGAGAGTCATCGTTGCTACAGAATCCTAATTATTAGAGAGTCATCTTTGCTATAGAATCCTAATTATTAGAGAGTCATCGTTGCTATAGAATCCCATTTATTAGAGAGTCATCGTTGCTTTTGAATCCTAATTATTAGAGAGTCATCGTTGCTACAGAATCCTAATTATTAGAGAGTCATCTTTGCTATAGAATCCTAATTATTAGAGAGTCATCGTTGCTATAGAATCCTAATTATTAGAGAGTCATCGTTGCTACAGAATCCTAATTATTAGAGAGTCATCGTTGCTATAGAATCCCATTTATTAGAGAGTCGTCGTTGCTATTGAATTCTAATTATTAGAGAGTCATAGTTGATAAAGAATCACATTTAGTTGCTACAGAATCATAGTTGATGTAAAATCACATTTAGTACAGAGTTATAGTTGCTACAGAGTTGTAGTTGCTACAGAATCATATATATGCAGCATAATATTTGCTATAGACTCATAGTTACTTCTGAATCATAGTTGCTATAAAATTACATTTACTATAGCGCCATAGTTACTTCAGGGTCATAGTTTGTATAGAATCATATTTGCTAGAAAGTCATATATACTAAAAAATGAAATTTACTAGAGAGTCATAGTTGCTATAGAATCACAAATACTACAGAGTCATAGTTACTTTGAAGTCGCATTTATTAGAGAGTAATATTTACTACAGAGTTACATTTGCTAGAGAGTCTTAGTTGCTGTAGAATTAAATTTACTAGAGAATTACAGTTGCTATAGAATGGCAGTTACCACAGATTCATAGTTGCTGTAGAATTACATTTACTAGTCCATTATAGTTGCTATAGATTCGCAGTTACCATAGAGTCATAGTTGCCGTAGAATTACATTTACTAGTCCATTATAGTTGCTGTAGATTCGCAGTTACTATAGAGTCATATTTGCCGTAGAATTACATTTACTAGTCCATTATAGTTGCTATAGAATCGCAGTTACTACAGAGTCATAGCTGCTGTAGAATTACATTTACTTGAGAATAGTAGTTGCTATAGAAATACATTTACTAAAGAGTAATGGTTGCTGCAGAATTATATTTACTAGAGAGTCATAGCTGCTGTAAACTTACATTTGCTAGTCCATTATAGTTGCTATAGAACCACAGTTACCACAGACTCATAGTTGCTATAGAATTACATCTACTAGAGAGTCAAAGTAGATACATAATTACATTTACTAGAGAGCCATGGTTGCTATAGAATTGTAATTACTACATAGTCATAGTTGCTGTAGAATACATTTACTAGATAGTTATAGTTGCTATTGAATTACATTTACTAGAGAGTCATAGTTCCTATAGAATTACATTTACTACAGAGTCATAGTTGCTGTAGAATTACGATTACTAGACAGTCATAGTTGCTATTGAATTACATTTACTAGAGAGTCGTAGTTCCTATAAAATTACATTTACAAGAGAGTCATAGTTGCTATTGAATTACATTTACTAGAAAGTCATGGTTGCTATATAATTACGTTTACTTGAGAGTCATAATTCCTATAGAATTACATTTACTAGAGAGTTTTAATTACGTTTGCTAGAGAGTCATGGTTGCTATAGAATTACATTTACTAGAGAACCATGGTTGCTATAGAATTACACTTACTACAGAGTTATACTTGCTATAGAATTGCATTTCCTAGAGAGTCATAGTTGCTATAGAATGACATTAACAAGAAAGTCATAGTTGTTATATAAATACATTTACTAGAGAGTCATAGTTGCTGTAGAATGACATTAATCATAGAGTCATAGTTGCTGTAGAATTACATTTACTAGAGTCATAGTTGCTGTAGAAAGACATTAACTATAGAGTCATATTTGCTGTAGAATTACATTTAATACAGAGTCATAGTTTATATAGAATGACATTAACCAGAGAGTCACAGTTGCTATACAACTGCATTTACTAGAGAGTCATAGCTGCTGTAGAATGACATTAACGAACTACATTTACTACAGAGTCATAGCTGATATAGAATGACATTAACCAGAGAGTCACAGTTGCTATATAATTACATTTACTAGAGAGTCATAGTTGCTGTAGAATGACATTAACCATAGAATAATAGTTGCTGTTGAATTACATTTACTAGAGAGTCATTGTTGTTGTCGAATTATATTTACTAAAGAGTCATTGTTGTTGTAGAATGACATTAATCAGAGAGTCATAGTTACTATGGAATTACATTTACTAGAGAGTCATAGTTGCTGTAGAAAGACATTAACCATAGAGTCATATTTGCTGTAGAATTACATTTAATACAGAGTCATAGTTTATATAGAATGACATTAACCAGAGAGTCACAGTTGCTATACAACTGCATTTACTAGAGAGTCATAGCTTCTGTAGAATGACATTAACCATAGAGTCATAGTTGCAGTAAAACTACATGTACTACAGAGTCATAGCTGATATAGAATGACATTAACCAGAGAGTCACAGTTGCTACAGAATTACCTTTACTAGAGAGTCATATACGCTATAGAGTCGCTATTACTACAGAGTCATTGTTGTTGTCGAATTATATTTACTAAAGAGTCATTGTTGTTGTAGAATGACATTAATCAGAGAGTCATAGTTACTATGGAATTACATTTACTAGAGAGTCATAGTTGATGTATAATTACATTTTCTAGAAAGCCATAGATGATATAGTCACCATTACTACAGAGTAATAGTTGCTATAGAATTACATTTACTAGAGAGTTATAGTTACTATATAGTCATAGTTAATACAGAATCACAGTTACTAGAGTGTTATATGTTGTATAGAATCGCATTTACTAGAGAGTCATAATTGCTATAGAATCACAGTTACTAAAGAGTAATAGTTGCTACAAATTCACATTTATTAAAGTCATAGGTGCTACAGAATCATATTTATTACAGGATCATTGTTACTACAGAGTCATATTTGTTCTAGAACCATCGTTGCTATAGAACCATATTTGCTATAGAGTCATAGATGCTGTAGAATCATAGTTACTATAGAGTTATAGTTGTGCAAAGTCACAATTACGATCGAATCATATTTATTATGGAGTCATAATTGCTATAGAATCAAAGTTACTATGCAGTCTTAGTTCGATAAGGTGTTTGAAAATACACGTTTATGCGTGATGTATTGAGCTTGCTTTCGAGAAAATATTCTCAGACTTCCAAAATGCGATTTTATCAATTGATTCTGGTTTCGTGTAAAGCTTCTTTAAAACCTCTGAAAAGAAAATAGATTTCCTGTAATATTTTCCATGAAATTTGAAAGCTCTCATGTTTCACATTACGTGTACCTTTAATAGAGCGAAAAGCTTTGATAACTCAACATAACACCAGACTCAAGCTTTGATAACTCAACATAACACCAGACTCAAGCTTTGATAACTCAACATAACACCAGATTCAAGCTTTAATAACTCAGCATAGCAGCAGACTCAAGCTTTGATAACTCAACATAACACCAGACTCAAGAATAGTACAGATTCTTATCCAAGTAGGTCGACATGCTTGATGTGTTTCTTGGTATCACTATTCATTGAGTAATATGTATTTCTAGCAAATCATCAGACACATACATGCACACATAACGTTTATATATCCAGTCACATCCTCGTGAAATCACTCCTTTCTTACTCCTAAAGGTAATGAGGACGTAGTGAACGGTAACGGCAAGTTGACGCTGGGTTTGATATGGTCACTCGTCCAACGTTACCAGATTTCGTCAAGGAAAGACAACAAGCTACCGAAAAAATTGATGATTTCATGGTTCCGTACGGTATTACCTGATCTTGACATTACCAACTTCACTACGGACTGGAACGATGGAATTGCGCTGCAGTAAGTTTATGCCAATCACTTCCGATAGAATAAGTGAGTACAGCTGAAACCAGTACTAAATTTTCCTATTCGAATATTCGTTTCAGTTCTATAAATATTCTAAATTCGAATGTTTCAATATTAGTTTCAGCTGTATAAGTTCGTTTCGCATTTTGTTTTCCATAATTTGGTTTTCGCCATATATTCCTGATTTAATGGCACCATCAGTTACATGAATGAGTTACATCCCCTTTTCATTTACATGTATGAGTTACATCCCTTTTTATTTACACGTATGTGTATGCAGTTATTTTCTGAATTTCATCATGGCTTGTAACATTTATATTCAAATTCCATTATACATACTTAAGGAGTCTATCAGTGCAAAGGAACACGCAGATCTGTTTGATTATAACACGTTATACTCTTTATATTTAATATTAAAAACATCAAGGTTTTAAAACCGACTATTTTTGGCATAATTTTCGTTTTGCATTTGCAGACGGATATACTTATCACATAATATTTATCTATTTATTTACAGTGCACTACTGGAACATTTGAAACCTGGAATGTCTCCTAACTGGAAAAGGTTACACAGCAAAGACAGGTGCAACAATGTTTTATTTATTACCATGCATTATCCGTCTGTCCGTCTGTATGTCTGTATGTATGTATGTATGCACGTATGAATGTATGCATGTATATATGTATGTATGTATGTATGTATCCACGTATGTATGTATGTATGTATGTATGTATGTATGTATGTATGTATAGCACGCCAGCACAGTGCCAAATCAAATTTAAGTTCAAAACGTGTAACGTTGAAACTATTCCCAATGAACATAAAAATTTACTCGTACAAGATTAATGACACAAAGAATTTTTTGGAATAAAAGTATAAAATAAAGAATAAAGGGAAAATTGAAAATTGAAGAGTCAGTTAATTATATGATAACAAACCACATTTTTGATAACGTCCATTATTTAATCTGACGGCACATCATTAAAAAGAATCTGTATTTGATTTAATACCCTAAAGCATCGTCCTATAGCCTGATTTGGTTTTGTTTTCGTCAAACTGGGAACAGTTAGACATACAATTGGTTACGTTTGATTTGTGAAAGAATACATTCATTACTGTGAACAATCAAAGCATAACAAATCCATGCAAGTTTATGCAACGATTTATTTAATATTCTACTGATAAAAATATTAACTTCATATTTCTCTGTATAATTTCTAAACAGAATTACGGCCATTAGTGTTACTATTTGTTGCTGGCTTCATTTAAAATGTCTGCATTCATTATCCCAACGAAGAAATGGATCATGCACCCCACCACCCCCGTCTGGGCCAATGTTTATAATGTCACGCTACTCTTATCACACGGGTCAAAATAGGAATTTCAAACTTTTGGATATATTTCGGGGTAGCATGTAGACGTGGACAACGGTTTTAAAATGTTGATTCAGTCCATGCTTACGGCTAATAGGCCGAATGGTTTCGCATATATGTTAAGTCCTCCCAAATTAGAAGTCCACATGTATTTAGATCCACACCCTAGAAGTATATAAACATCCTAAGCGTGAACAAGCAATGATATGCAACTACATTTATCCCCTGGGTATATTCTAACCCATCTTGGACTTCGCCCTAGGAGCACAGGTTATTGGGGATTGTGAGATGATGGGGGATAACACATTGATTTGTGTTTTTACAATCACCCTAAGTTTTGTCTGTGCTTATTTTAAACATCAGGTGCAAAACTGCTCTGCCATTCAGGCCTTTCACATTTGATTTGCTTTTAGAGTATTGGCATCTTGCTGAAATTCACAAATCTGCATGTCGTACGTATTTATGATATGTGAATTATACGCATCTATGTCTAGTGCACAGATTTAGGTAGTCTAATCTTGTTGAAATTCACAAATCTGCATGTCGTACGTATTTATGATATGTGAATTATACGCATCTATGTCTAGTGCACAGATTTAGGTAGTCTAATCTTGTTGAAATTCACAAATCTGCATGTCGTACGTATTTATGATATGTGAATTATACGCATCTATGTCTAGTGCACAGATTTAGGTAGTCTAATCTTGTTGAAATTCACAAATCTGCATGTCGTACGTATTTATGATATGTGAATTATAAGCATCTATGTCTAGTGCACAGATTTAGGTAGTCTAATCTTGTTGAAATTCACAAATCTGCATGTCGTACGTATTTATGATATGTGAATTATACGCATCTATGTCTAGTGCACAGATTTAGGTAGTCTAATCTTGTTGAAATTCACAAATCTGCATGTCGTACGTATTTATGATATGTGAATTATACGCATCTATGTCTAGTGCACAGATTTAGGTAGTCTAATCTTGTTGAAATTCACAAATCTGCATGTCGTACGTATTTATGATATGTGAATTATACGCATCTATGTCTAGTGCACAGATTTAGGTAGTCTAATCTTGTTGAAATTCACAAATCTGCATGTCGTACGTATTTATGATATGTGAATTATACGCATCTATGTCTAGTGCACAGATTTAGGTAGTCTAATCTTGTTGAAATTCACAAATCTGCATGTCGTACGTATTTATGATATGTGAATTATACGCATCTATGTCTAGTGCACAGATTTAGGTAGTCTAATCTTGTTGAAATTCACAAATCTGCATGTCGTACGTATTTATGATATGTGAATTATACGCATCTATGTCTAGTGCACAGATTTAGGTAGTCTAGCACCACTGTTGCAAAAAACAAGGGAAACTTAGGCCATAACCCGCTTCTGTCTTTTTTTTAAAACACCAATACTCTAATCGGCATACGATAAGATAATTAAGAAAAAACGAAGGTTACAGTCTCTCATATAAACCAACCGTCACAATTAGAAAACTTTCTGGACTACCATTCATCCAAATTTAATTTAAAATAAACAAACCCACATTAAACAAACCCACAATAAACAAACCCACAATAAACAAACCCACATTAAACAAACCCACATTAAACAAACCCACAATAAACAAACCCACATTAAAATCTAAACAAATTCATAGACTTTCACCCATACCCACATTAAACAAACCCACATTAAAATCTAAACAAATTCATAGACTTTCACCCATACCCACATTAAACAAACCCACATTAAAATCTAAACAAATTCATAGACTTTCACCCATACCCACGTTAAACAAACCCACATTAAAATCTAAACAAATTCATAGACTTTCACCCATACTCTAAAAACACTAAGCCCTCAACCCTGGAAGTTTTTAAAAAAAAAAAAAAACAGCAAGCTACCAACCCTATCTATTTTGTTCCTATAAACCACACACATTATCTATTATTCAAACATTTTTAACTTTTGAAAGAATAGTAATACAAGAGACCAGATAAACTGAGCAATTGCAAACATAAGCATGATAATATAATCTCACTGAAGTGGGCTTTGCCACCAGAGTGATAACTTGTCTTCTTTTATATTTCATATAGATATAGTATAGCAAACAATAATACTGGTCACTGCATGTTGTCGTAACATATTATTTAGATAAATAAATCCTCAGTGACTGAGGTAATAATCACACAAAGCTATATACATAAGCAGAAATACAGTAACACAGGTTTACAGTCAAATAGCTATAACCGTAGTGAATGAACGTGATCGTCGTGAATGCCGTGAAATTGTTTTCAATTATTATATGATAAAATTCATTGATTTACAGATTTAGTCATTAGCTATGGACATAATATCAATTGTATATTTCATAGCTTGCCGAGGAGGTTAATAGCTTTCAATAAATATATACTGTCATAACTAATCAATGTTCACTTCAGGGATTTACAAAAATCCACTTGCCCGACTCCAGGAACAAATTCAAATTTGTTTCGGGAAGCTCAATTGATATATATATATATATATATATATATATATATATATATATATATATATATATATATATATATATATATATATATAAACCATATAAAATATATAGATAGATATACCCCATTAAAATAAGGTTCACAAATCCTAAAGTTGTGAGTAATAAGGAATCATTACAGTCTCTCTCTCTGTCTCTCTCTCTGTCTGTCTCTGTCTGTCTCTCTCTCTCTCTCTCTCTCTCACACACACACACACACACACACACACATATATAAATACTTATAGATAACATTAACAACCGGCATATGGTTGTTAAGGACCATCAAAGATACAAAGGAAATAAAAGTTTCTATAAATAAAATGTAATCTCCTTAACATCTACTACACTGCCTCGTACTATTGTAATCATGTTGGGATATTATGGGATAGTTTGGGATATTATGGGATATTATGTGTGGTGCAGGGAACGGACAAAAGCCTCCTAGGACGGAAGTCCCCTAAAAGGGGAAGGAAAAAGACCCTATGACAAAATTCACTCAGGGGGAGGACCAAAGCCCCCCTCCCATTTAAATTTCTTGAATTAATTGTATTATGGTTGCCATTGTTTTAATTATTTGCTGCCAATACACCTATTTCAACACGCAATCATCGTGATTGATTAAAATAAGAAAATATATATATTTTTATAATATATTTGTTAAAATAGAATCTTTTATTAGCCGCTTGATATTTTAAATAATATAATCCTACGCTAGAGCATGTTTACTTAGTTAACTTATTATAGTTGCAATTGTCCATTGTTACGAGTATATGCTCTTAAAATAAGTAACGAAAAAGAGTGAAAGACACTAAGCTTTGTAAAATTTAACAAATAATTTATTTCCCCAGAATATAAAGTGAAAATAAATAGGAAACAACTGAAGGTATTAGGAATTAAATCCCAAAATAATCATAGAATTACAGACACAAGTCCGAGTAACTTAAAGTCCTGAATAAAAGTCACTAAAAGTCCAGAAAATATCCCATACTGAAGTCAATGATGTGTCTGTGATAGCTATTGAAGTGTAATGTATCAAAAGTCTCTTGTTGAATCACATAAATATTATTCCAGGTTTGAATTCAGTATAACTTCCAATGTATGTCTTTATCCAAGAATTTTATCAGAATACTTTTGTATTTCCAAAAACAGGTTACATGAATTCAATAATTTAAAGAAAATACAATACAGCCCAAACTGGTCACAACATAATACAACGTCATAGTGCTAGATGTTAAAGCATGACTGACTAAATCCTCACAATCACAAGATTGTTTACTTCTCTACATTATATCAGGTCACAATTAGCATTTTCTAAAAACAACCATTACTTAGTGGAAAATAATGTTCTAGAATGATCTAATGAACCTTGTTTACTTACAACACAATAACCTGTAAAATTCACTTAGGAAACTCCAAAAACCCTGACCCAAATCAACATATTTATTATTTCGTGTTTACCTGAATAATAATCCTGGCATTACGCTATTACACATAGAGAAACATTTATCTGTGTATTAGTTGTTGAAATAAATGAAATAAAAGAAATATAAAAGTCAATCAGGTCAAGCAGACATGAATTAAGTTTTGAACAAGGATACGTCCAACATACAATGTTACAATACTATAGCATGTAATGAAAATTATTTTTAAACTAACAAATAAACAATTAAATTAAATATACATAATACCATTCTGAAATTGGTAATTCACTCACTCGCTTATGTAGTGATAATAATTTGATAGCGTCATGATTACATCATATGCCGTGAAATTAAAAGTGTTAATTTGTAGGATTATGTGGGATTCATTGGGTACTAAAATGATTAGACGAATGTGCTTAGATACCTTATGCGTGTGGGATTGTTTTGTGTCGTAATGATTTAGACACATTAGGCACACTGACAATTCATTAGATAAGCTAACAATTCATGAGACACACTGACAATTCACTAGACAAACTGATAATTCACTAGACACACTGACAATTCACTAGGCACATTAACAATTCACTAGATACACTAGATACTCTGACCATTCATTAGACACACTAACAAGTTATGTCACGCTCACAATTCATTAGACACACTGACAATTCACTAGACAAACTGATAATTCACTAGACACACTGACGATTCACTAGAGACACACTGACAATTTATTAAAACACACTAACAATTCACTGGGCATACTAACACTTCACTAGACAGACAAATAATTCACTAGACACACTGATAACTCATAAGACACACTAAAACAGTTCATTAGACACATTAACAATTCAATAGGTAAACTGACAATTCACTAGACACACTAACAATTCATTAGACACACTGACAATTCATTAGACAAACTAACAATTCATTAGAGACAGTGACAATTCATTAGACACACTGACAATTCATTAGACAAACTTACAATTCATTAGAGACAGTGACAATTCATTAGACACGCCAATCATTCGTTAGACACACTGACAGTTCATTAGACACACTAACAAGTCAATAGAAACACTAATAATTCATTAGACACAATATTTATAATCATGTGAGAAAAAAAAAAACAACCACAATTTTTTAAAATGTAACTACCACTTAGAAAATGTCAATAACAGCCAACCAACCCTATCCCCCTATAATTCATCGACGACATACCAATGATGAATGTGGTTTATACAACTGCATGTTTTAACGATGAGTGAGGTTCCTAGAACCTAATGCTTCCACAATGTGTATGGTTCATACAACCATTTGATTTAAAGACATGTATGGTTCATAGAACCTTATGTTTTAAGGATAAGTATGATTCTTACAACCACGTAATGTTATAATCACAAAATACTGATCACCGTCTTTTTGCAGAGACCGAAATTCATATCATTTAGTTTCTGTTATAAAGTGCGCTGTCCGTGCCAGTTAATTTGCCACTGTCTTGCTGCTACACATGCAACTCCGCCACCATATTGCTACACATACAACTCCGTCACCATATTGCTACACATACAACTCCGTCACCATATTGCTACACATGCAACTCCGCCACCATATTGCTACACATACAACTCCGCCACCATATTGCTACACATACAACTCCGCCACCATATTGCTACACATACAACTCCGCCACCATATTGCTACACATACAACTCCGCCACCATATTGCTACACATACAACTCCGCCACCATATTGCTACACATACAACTCCGCCACCATATTGCTACACATACAACTCCGCCACCATATTGCTACACATACAACTCCGCCACTATATTGCTGGTTAATTTTTTACACTAATAGCTACAGTGCTTCAATGCAGATCATGCTGTTACATGAGCTATATGCTGCTAAGCTGCCAGACCTTTCAGCCTTTTCATACCGTTCCTAGCCTTTTCCTAGTCACTGCAGTCCTTCCAGCCTTGTCTAGCCTTTCCTAGTCCATTCAGCCTTTCCAGCCTTTTCTAGTCCTTTCCCAGTCCTTTCTCCTCTTTCAGCCTTCCTAACCTTGCAGCCCTTTCAGCCTTACCTAGCCCTTGCAGCCCTTGCAGCCCTTTCAGCCTTTCCTAGCCCTTGCAGCCCTTTAAGCCTTTTCTAGCCCTTTCCGCCCTTCCATTTTTTTCTAGCCCCTTTATCCCTTTCAGCCCAATGGCTGTGGTAATTCGTGTACTTGAGACACTCCCTGACAAGATCCAGGCAGTCAGTGGGCCTGTATGTAACAGTATGCCTCCTATAAATACTGAAGAGAAAAGTGCGAGAACCAGGCATAAAGTTCTCGTGCACATCTTTATATATGCGCATCTCGCTGCGTGTGACCTACGACGAGAAGCATGTCTTACTCAGCCACCATCAGTAGAAGAAAAGAAAAAACTTCCCAGTGTAACGCTGTATGCATCTACGAAACCAATTGAACAAAATTGTTCTAAGGCATTATCAAGTTATTTTCTTGCCTTATTCCGTGACAGATTTTCATGAAAACATCCCTGTATTGTATGGAAAAAATGTAAAATACTTTAATTACATTGTTTTGTAGTCATTATATAAGATGCACATTACAATACACACTATACAGATTTACTCAAGGATTCAATGGAGACCAGTGTGTGTCTGTTTGTGTGTGTCTGTGTGTCTGTGTGTGTGTGTCTGATTTGGAATTTTAACGTAGCTTTAACAATTGATCAGTCATATTTCTACAGTGTTTGCGGTATGTCAATTTATAGTGATGTCTAGCACTGGAACATCATACCGCAGACATGCAGCATCGTGTCCCACCCAGTCACATCCTTATCCAGGCTGACCAGTCATAACACTAATGTTCTATGCTGAGCGTCAAGCGAGGCAGCTGCTAGTACCATTTTTGTAAGTCTTTGGTATGACTCGGCTAGGGTTCGAATCCGCGACCTCCCGCATCCGAGGCGGACGCTCTAAGCACTTAGGCCACCGTAGCGGTGAGGCCAGTGTTTAATAGGAAATATAGTTACAATAAATAAATAAACACTCAATCAAATACAAAACAGTTCTGTGAAAATGAAAATACTGTAAATGTCACAGATGAAGGGGCTTTTGTCATACCCCAAGGTGGCCTTTTTCCTAGTGGGCTTTTGTCTTACCTTTGTCAGGGGGCTTCTGTCATAGGAAGGTTTCTTCTGGAGGTTGCGTTTAAGCGTGAAGTTTTATGGGGAAAGCTCAGATGTTCCAAGGGCAGGCACAGTTTTCTTGACTTATAAAGCTTGTAAATCCCTGCACTTAGTTTTCACCTAGTACATACGGTATATCAGAAATTTGCCTTAGTCTTTTTAATAAAAATACGAACTTTTGGCCAATGATCATGTGCTAATACAACCACTATCTTAGGGTAAAATATCCCTAATGCTATATACAACCACTGTCTTAGGCTAATATATCCCAGATGCCATATACAACCACTATCTTAGGCTAATACATCCCAAATGCCATATACAACCACTATCTTAGGCTAATATATCCCAAATGGCATATACAACCACTATCTTAGGCTAATATATCCCAAATTCCATATGCAACCACTATCTTAGGCTAATTTATCCCAAATGCCATATACAAGCACTATCTTAGGCTAATATATCCCAGATGCCATATACAAGCACTATCTTAGGTTAATATATCCCAAATTCCATATACAACCACTATCTTAGGCTAATTTATCCCAAATGCCATGTACAACCATACCTAGACTAATGTAATGCTATCTGGATAAACACTCCTAACAAGAATATTTATAAACTATTTAGATTGCAATATTGCAGACTTGTCTGAGCTAATGATGAAAACATCCCAAATGTAATGGTGATAATAAAATTTGGACAGTAAGTGAACAAGTATTTTTGAGAAAGACTATATACTCATGCACAAAGTTCAAACAATGTGGCCCCATTATGTCTGAATGTACTATTTCATGATAGAAAACAAGGCAAGATCAATGTAAGCTAACCACCTTTCCATTCCAAAACCAAGTAAAGATCTCTTTAAGAAAAGTTTTCAATATTCAGGATCACTAATTTGGAATGGAATACCAATGGAAATTAGAGAAAATACAAATATAAATGCATTTAAATATAATCTGATTCAATGGATTAAAAGTGGAACCTTCTCATATCGACAAATTACAACTTAAAATATAAATTTACTAACCTTCCACTTTTTTTCTCACAGTTTTGGTACCATATTTGCACAATGTACCCTTAATGGAGCACGTTGATTCAAAGTTTATATTTATGTTATCAATATATAAATTGTAGCTTATTATTGATGCTGTGTTTGTGTATGTATGTGTGTGTGTTTAAATGTACTCTGAATGCAAATATGCATGTCATAGAGGGCCACAAGAAAGATTAGTTCCATGTAACTAATTGTATCACCCTCACTAAATGTAGCCGTTATTATTGTTATTATTATTATTATTATTATTATTAGAAGTAGTAGTAGTAGTAGTAGTAGTATTTAATACCCATATATACTGCTAATATTGTCCGTTGATATCTATTATGGTTTTATTCTCTTTAAATTTAGAAGTAAAGTAAACAAAATATTTGAAATATAAGCTGACTATTTTATTTTCAAATCTCAGTTAACTAAGGTAGATCTCTGATATGGCCTGATAAATAACCTAAAAACAGTACGTTCAAAGTCAAGGAATGCAATACGCTTTAGACTACGGAATACCGTTTTTACTAAGTGTTTACTAAGTGAATACTAAGTGGGTACTAAGTGTATAAGAAATGAGTATTATTTGTGACATATTTTTGAAAGCTAGTGACTATAGAGGTAATCTAATAAATATGCAGCTCATTTATTGGCGGAAGCTACAAAGTAAATCTATCAATCATTAAATGCTGTCACAAATTAATACAATCTTACTTTTCCGTATATAAGACAAGAAGAGTGGAGATCATTCATTTGGACAAGTAGGGTATTAGTAGTGAAGGGGGACACTTTACGTACAATGGGAATTATCATTAAAAACACCCTTGGGACACTTTACGTACAATGGAAATTTAACATGGAGAAAAATCGTGGGACACTTTACGTACAAGGGGAATTAACATGGGAATAAATCGTGGGATACTATACGTACAAGGGAATTTAACATGGGAATAAATTGTGGGATACTATACGTACAAGGGGAATTTAACATGGGATTTTTTTTTTAAAAAAAAGTTTTTTTAAAATTTAAATTTAAATTTAAATTTAAAAAAGGGGTAGGCAATTCAAAAGACTATCTCTTTTCGAGAAATATGGCTGGCCCTGAAAAGGGCCTTTGGGTTTTCTTCTTCTTCTTCTGCTTCTAATTTCTTCTTTTCCTCCACCAACTTCTTATTTTATCTCCAACACTCTTTCTCTTCTTTTTTTTCTCCTTCTCTTCTTTCTTCTCTTCCTCCTCTTCTTCTTTCTTCCTCTTCTCATTTTCCTCTTCTTTTTCAATTTTTTCGTTCCATGTTCTTATTCTTATCTTTTCCTCTTCATCCTCCTTCTCCTCCTTGATCTCTTTCATTACACCACTAATCTTGTCCTTTGCTTTCCTTAAATTGTTAATTTCCATCTTTACACGATGGGGACTATAGGAATAATGGTCTTCAACCAGTCTTAATAGCATCTGTTCCATTATTCCTAAGTTGTCTAAAACGTCTTGCAAGGTTTGTAATTTGTCCATTTGGTTTGACGCCATCTTCTTTGTATTCTTTGCAGAATGGTTTGAACGACGAATACTGTGGGTTCTTATACGAAAAGCGCGAACGTGAAGGAAAACATCCCCTAAAACATAAAATGGATCTTACCTAGATGATGACCGAACATCGCGCGGACGTGAAGGAAAACATCCCACTTTTCTCATTTCATATAATATAACCCTAACTATACTCTCCACATTTGCTAAGAAACCCATAATCTACTATTCACACCAACATACCTGAGCTCTTACAAACACACAAACACATACACTTCCACTATTAATAAAGAGTTAGTGTTTATTTTCACACTACTCTACCTACATACATTGGCAAATTAATAGTTATTTCTTTTCTAGAGTATTGGGTAGCCCTGAAAAGGGCTGTTTTGTTTGGAACTTCATGGGCACCTGGTTAATGGTGGCACCTTCCAGGCCTGGCGCCACATACACATCTTATCCCCCAGTTACTTTTTACCTTTTGAGGGGAGAGAGCAGAGGCAGGATATGTTGCTTCAGAATCCCAATTTTCACTCTCTGGGATTTTGAAATTTCTTCTCTCCTTTTCCTCCTCCTCTTCTTTGTTTCTTCTTTCCTCTTTATATCTTCTTTCTTCTTCTTCTTCTTTGTTTCTTCTTTCCTCCTCTCTTATCCTTCCCTCCTCGACAATGGCTTCCGCGGCCAGTTCATTTAATATGCGCCTGGCATATTCCAGATGCACATGAAGCTCCAACAGTTTCTCAAGTCTCGTGTTCATTTTTGGCGTTGATCAATCAACAAGGGTAGCTCGACTGCCGAACGAGTTTCAATTTATAGTGAAAGCGCGTACGTGATGGAAAACATCCCCTAAAAACATAAAATTCATCTTACCTAGATCATGACCAAAAACAACAACAACGCGCGGACCTAAAAGAAACACTCTCTCACTTTTTTATGCTACCCATCACTTCAATAGACTATCCACATACGCAAAGCAATCCAATCTAACCCCTAATATACACCTCAAGCAGCCCAAAAAACAAACATCATTTTAATCTACTATCCACACCAACCTACTTTATGACTTACAAACACAATCACACAAACTCATACGCTCACATTTTTAAAAGCTAGAGTTAGTGTTTATTTTCACACTACTCTACCTACATACATTGGCAAATCGATCGTTATTTCTTTTCTAGAGTATTGGGTAGCCCTGAAAAGGGCTGTTTTTTGTTTTGCTATGGCATTCTTTTTTAGTTTCTAAGAATGCGATGTCCTCTGAGGATAGACTTTCTGGCGATAGGTCTGCTTCTTCGGAAAGAGAAGAAGAATTCTTTGGTGTCGATACGACAATCCACAAAGCCTCTGTCAGCTTCAGGTTGCTGCTGCTGTTGCTGCTGTTGTTGCTGCTGTTGCTGCTGTCTCTGAAGTCTGTACTTCTCTGTCCATTCTTCTTTTTCCCTGTTCATTTCTTCTCTGAAGAGCTCTTCTATCAGGTCTTCAGTGATTTTTAACATTCTCACATTCTCTATTTCTTCTGGCTTCGGTATCAGACTGTGTCTGACCCTATGCAGATTCACGTAGGCTTCGTTGAGCTTAGCTAGTTTGGAGCACATCTTCTTAGGAGGATGAGTCGACAATGGATGGCTAGACTGGGAACAACCCGGTTCTTAAAGTGAAAGCGCGGACGTGAAGGAAAACATCCCCCACACGGTTTTCGAGCCGCAACGTTCATGAGAGGGATAGTAAGAAATTAAAGAGCATCAATCCAACATTCTTATAGCTAAACAAACCACAAAGGCATTTTTTCAAAACACAACATTTTTTATTCAAAAATCACTTAACACTAACTAACAACAACTCTAACAATAATCCAACATGATAACATCAAACAATTTTTTTTCAAATTACAAACATTTTTTTCTTCAAATACAATCTACTTTAAACAAGGCTGACAACGTTGTGAATGAAATTGTGATTTCCACTGTTGGAAATCATTAGGCCATTGATGGACACTACGTTTCCTAGCTTGAGACAAAAGATAAGCATAATGGTCACAAAACCATCGATCTACTTTCACATCGTTTCTAGCAGAAGAACAAGGATCGAAATGAGTCACTAAATGTTCTAAGGAATAGCCCAGGCTGCGATGATGCAGAAAATACACACAGTACTGTCCACACACCAAGGAATCTGTGCCTTGTAATTTCACGTTATTGAATCGGGTGGTTTGAGCATTTCTTCTCATAAAGTCGATGATATCGTCTTCCAAAGGGGGCAATCCGTACGAATCGAAATATTCCACACAGCCTTCTTGAGGAAAGTAGACGGCTACCCAGTGGGTTCCTGGGAGATGACTATCGTCCGTGTTGATCACGTAAGCTTGATGGTCTTTAGGTTTGCGATGAGGGAGTTCATCTTTAGCACAGACGACGGGATTCCAAGAAGACGTATACGAACTGTGGTTCAAAAGGTAATAAAGTTCCCAGGTATCCATTGTTTTGTGTTTGTTTTCTTCTTCTTCACAGGTAATAATACGTCGTCAATTCGATCCTGACTTTTTGCTTGAAAATGTCTGACGAATAAACGGTTATTCGTTCTGTTTCCTCACTCTGATTCAGGAGAGCTTCGATACGATGGATCTCTTGAGTGGTTAATGCTGGACAAGAATGTTCACGCAAGTCTTTATACCACTGGTGCAACACGTCTTTGTTCGAGATGAGGCTCCAAGCTTCGTCCAGATACTCGTCCAATTTTTCTTCTTGACTCAACATCAGGCATTTATCGTGTTGAATTTGACTGGGATGATCGTTTTGACATCCATAGCAATTTTTCTTGATCAATTCCGTCATTTTGTCGACCAAGTGTTTGGCAAAACAGCAGACTAAATGGGCTTCTTGTTCTGGCCATCTCGACTTCATCATGATATCTTCTTCGTCTTTGTCTTGAGATTCTTCTCCTTCCACGGTCTCCTTACATTCCATCTCCAAAGTTTCTCCACTAGGTAAAGAGGGACAACAGTCTTCCATGGCTTTCTAATAATCTAGAATGACTTCTCTCAAACTGTTGATTTCTATGGTATTATCGAATTCTGCATACAGGATGACGTTCACTGTCTTGTCCAGTGGCTTTGCAAACTGAAGTTCCACACGAATCTGGCCGGATTTTATAGGGTGGAAATGTCCCTCATCGCTGCCTTGGTCTGGAGTAAAATCGAAAGCCCACAAAGCATAGCCTCCTGCATAATCGTCATACGTAATGCCGTGAGTGGTGTTGGTTCCTAACTGGCCGGTGGCTTCGTACAGGGACAAGTACGATCTCAAGTAATTGTTCTTGGCAAAGTCAGGTTCGAAAGGTCAGGTACACAAGGTCTTGCCATCACGACTGACTTCGATTTTCTTCACTAAAAAGTGTTGAAAATAGAAAGGATTTTTTTCGGCATCTCCGTTGAAGGCTGTATTCTCGACGATACCAACGATCAAACGTTTGGGTAACTGTCCTTGAAACAGATGATCTTCGGTTATGGATTGCAGTCCAGCAGAAATGGTGAACGTTTTCACTTCCACGCGTCGGATGGGATACTTGGCGGTCGTTCTGCTCAACGTCTGACTGATGTCGTTACCTACTTTAGGTAGCACTTCCACACGTCGCACGTAGAGTCTGGCTTCTTGGATTTTGGTTTTGTAATCGTCAGCACTAGCCAATAAATGGAAAGCGGTACTGCTCCGATTCAGTCTCAGGCGAACATTCACCCCGTTCAGCAAATATTTCTCTTGCAACCACATGTCCAAATGCAAACGATCCATCAGTTCTAAACTCTTTCCATCTTTGATTCTGTCTCTTCGTTCTACAAATCCCCCATTGTGTTCTTTGGTTGTATCAATTTCAAATAATTCAAACTGATCTTCATCGTCAGCTTCCCATACCACACAGGCATTGAGATGAGTGTTCTTGGCATCTATTCCGTACGTCAAGAGATTTTCCAGGTAGGCCCGATAAGGGTAAGTATCCATGCTGCTGCTGACCAGTTTGTTGTTCAAGTACAAGTCCACTCCACTGAACAAGGAATGCATGAAATTGTTGACGGGAGCTACTGCTTCAGTGTCTATATCACCTCCTGTCTTATCTACAACTTTGACTTTCAGGTACAAGTAACTGCTATTCAGATCGATGTAATCTTCGGGCTGTCCTTTGATTTCAAACTCGATGGGAGTGGAATCGGTCAATGAGGAGACGGGATGAAATTCCACCCACTGGGATTCTTGCATCGTCATCATGGTGGGGGGCATGGCAAACAGATCCAGTTCCGTCTTGGAACAAGCGCAAGACTCTCGGTGCATCATTTTTTGTTGTTGCTGTGTTTCAATAATCGAAAACGTCTAAGTCTCGAACGGTTCTTCTTTTTTTGGCCTTTCTCGCTTGAAGTCTGGTGAAAGGGTGTTTTCTTCGTCGTCTCTTTCTGCCTTGTCCTTGCTGAATGCCTGATTCGGTAGCGTGCAGGTCATTTATAGGTGTCTCTCGTCGACCCAAAATGTCTTTGCCTGTTTGCAGCAAGACATTTTTGCCTGCCCTCATCAAGGCTTCTTTAGGGTTTTGTTTGTCGATGATGACATTTTGGAGAAATTCTTTGCCTTGTGTCAGTGCCGCATCTTTCAAGGCGTGCAATCCTCGTGTCACCATCGGTTTCAAGACTGGAGCCACCGAACGAAAGGCCGATTTTAACATGTCTCCTAAACCGTGTCCTCGCTGTCGAGCCACCCCTTGGTACACTGGATACATGACTTACTTACTTACGAGTCGTGAGAGAACCGTTTTCGAAAATGGAGTTTCACCGTGACTTTTCCTTTGGTGAATGGAATATTTTGTCCCAAATCTCCTTTTATAGTAATGTTGACCGTGTCCAAATACGACTTGCTGACAGGCAAATAGTGAGGATGGACAAATTCGCGGTGGACGTGGTAAGTGTTTCCACCTTCCTCGTCAGCGTTCGTGGCAGAATCCACTTTGAAAGGAATGACACGCAGTAACGGCACGGAGGTGTGTCCCACCACGTTGTATTCCACCACATCGGAATACACAAAGATCAAATTCAGTCCTTGGTTCAGTTCTACCGGGCTATTAAAATACTGGCCAAAAGTCACGTTGTCGTAAATGATGGGTAATTCGGGTGGTGTTTTTTGTTCTAATTTCTTCCTCAGCTCCATGTTACCGCCCAACATGTCAAACAATTCAGGACAAAATTCAATGGACACGATTTTACTTCGCTCAAATTTCATCAAGAAGCGACGAGCTACTTTGTGGTACTCCAGGGTGACACTTTTGTTCTTGACAATGTCAAAAGCTTTCCCAAACACGCCATTAAACCTGGAGGCTATGGCGCTGACCAAATTATGACCACTGAAATAATAGCCTGGGAGAATCACAAAGTGGTAGGTCCACGTTTTAGTTTTCTCATTATAGGTTTTATTGTCATATTTGACATTCTTATCCAAGTACTCTTGCAATGGCTCGTCATGAACTTCCACATCGAATTTATTTTGATTGGGAATGACATTGTGAACTTGGGTCGGGTGAATCATTTCTACTAAAGCCACTTCCCAATGGGCTTCGTGATCTAAGGGGATGGCTTGAGGTAATTTGGCCGTGTAACAGCACAACGTGTTGTTGGGAAACACCTCCATGGAACTGTCACTGGGTAAGGTTAAGTAAAATTGGTTTTGGTGACTCATAATTCCAGAGTTCTGTGACTGTCCGAGGGGTTAGTGGATGTCAGAGGCGTGTCTCCGCCCAAAATGGGGTTCTGGTTGTGGTTGTTATTGGAGTGGTGACTGACACTGGCACTGGACACAACGTTCCCGTTCGAGGAGAATTTCAGGGAGGGATTGGGAAGCAGGTAACCGATGCAACTGCTCAATAAAATGGTCCACAATTGTTTGTCTCCTTGTTGCAAACTCAAATTGGCGATGGCTGCCCCGATGACACAATACACCACGAAGATTTGGCAGAAAAAGACGATTTGCGTTTTAGGCACACGTTCTCCACACCACACCCACAAGGGTTGTTTTTGTAAATCTTGCACAGAAGAACTAGGGGAAGAAGGACTGGTCGACGTAGCTGCGTCTGCTGTGTGAAAGGGCATGATGGTCACTTCTTCTTTTTATAGTCGATGACTTGCGAAGCGTCGATCCAAGAATCGAAACTGGGTGGATATCCTTTCCAACGTACTTTGACTTCTTTGACACGTCGTTTGCCCACTTTACGGGTTCTGCGTTCGAGAATGCTTTCGATGTCGTACACGTCGTCTTCTTTTTTGGTGACACGTTGTAACTCGGGCAAATAAAACGTTCCTTTGAGTACTTCTCCGTTCATGTCTTCCAATTTATAGACGGCAGGATGACGGCCATGCACTCGTCCAGTGACGCGAAACAATTCGGTCGTCCAGTTAGGTAAGTAACCTTTGTCGAAAGTGCGTTTGGTTTTGCCAATGCGCACCCAATCTCCTACGGCCAACTCTCCACTTTTCTTAGGGACAGCCCTCGTCGGGGACGTACCAAACAGGCGCTCAAACACCAGCACTTCGTTGTCGGGAGTCACGTCTTGCGGGGCACGTCCGATGCTTCGATGGTAAGATTGGTTGTACGCTTGCACCAGGTGCGGTAAGATGTCGATGTACTTCAGAGTGTGGTGATGCGTAAAATATTTCCACATGCGTTCTTTCAAAGTGCGTTGAAAACGCTCCACGATGCTGGCTTTGGTTTCGGGATTCTCGGTGGTAAAAAAATGAATGTCACGTTTCTTTAATTCTTTTTGGAAAGCTTGGTTCAGAAATTCGGTGCCTTTGTCCGTTTGCCATCGAAGAGGGTGACGACCGCTTTGTTTCAACACCCGTTGCAGGGCTCGCACTAACTCGCTGCTCGATTTGGAAGTCAAAGGCACGACCCAGGCAAATTTGGAAAAGACGTCGATGACACAAAACAAATATTTGTAACCACGATTGTAGCTGGCCAAATGAGAGACATCGGCTAAATCGGCTTGCCATTGATGATCGATACCTTCCACTCGGGTGCGACTTCTGGCAAACTTGCGTCGAATGGGTTTGTGTAAAGTGTAGGTAGCTTGTTCTTGTAACCATCGTTGCACTTGAGGTAAACGGAGACTTTTCAGTCGGGTTTTGGCAGCACGATACAATTTTTGAACTCCTGCGTAACCTGCAGGATGGGAGGGATCGTAGTAAATGCTAGCTAAGACTTTTTCCATTTTTTTTTGTGTGGATTGGTGTCTTAATAAGGCACCCACTCTTGGAAGAGGCTACTCTTTTTCTCTTGGGGTATTTCCTTGGATTGCAAGGCTTTGCGTGTGCGGCCAGCAATAGGTGTCGAAGAGGAGGAGGATGTCTGAGCGGGGGATATCGGTTCTTGTTTCACTTCTGTTTTCACTTCTGTCTTCACTTTCTTTTTCTCTTGTGAGGAAGAAGGGGTGGCCATCATCTTTTTAATCCATCCAATTCTGGAGGTAGGTGGTGTTGTTAACTTGCGTACTTTTTCGGGTGGAGTTTGAAATCCTTCTTCTTCTTCTTCTTTTCCTTTTTCTGTCTTGACCACTGGTACTGGTACTGGTACTGGTACTGGTGATGGTGCTGGACTTTTCATCAAGGTCTTAAAATCTTTCAAAGTGGGTAGAGCTGTTTCGTCTAAAGCTTTCTGGTGAAAGAGTTGCAGTCGTTGCAAGAGTTGACCGTACTTTTGCGATTTTTCTGTTTCGGACAAATCTTGGCGATCCATCAAGGACTGCAATTCGTGTTGTAACTGGGACATCTCGCTCAAATTGGGATTGGGAGGTAAATGCGGGGTGCGTTGTTCTTGCCACCGATGGTATTCCATCCATCGTTTGTAAGGCACTAAAGCTAGTTTTCGTCCTTCCATGGGGTTGTCAGGGGTGAATTCTGAGATCTTGGGACTTCCGAAGGCCTTTTTATCTTGCTCCCATCAGTCCTCCCAACATGGTTCCCAAGACTCCTTTCAGTATGGGGCCTAACAAGAGAGGTAAAATGCCTCCACGTTGGACCAACATCTTCTTTTTTTGACGAATGGGAATTTTCTTTTGAACCATTTTCCGAAGAACGTGACGATGTTTGCCTAAGCATTGTTTCTGGTGTTTGGACAAAGGGATAGTGCCTTTCAAAACGTTCAAACAACATTCGCACACGGTATCGATGACCTCTTTGGAGGCCGTTTGAATGAGTTTTTTTCGTAGGGGTGGAGAAGCTTTGGACAGGACAGATAACAGGTCCCCATGTTTGGCTAAACGTGGTGGTAGTCCTTTCCTTTTCTTTCCTTGGGGTTTTCTGGAGGGTGACATCTTTGAGTCTTTAGGAGCACCTAAAAACACTGATACCCTACTCGGTCACAGGCCTTTTTTATACTGGAACGCGTCGCCACTGATTGTCTTTACGTTTTATCAGTTTGAGGACAGGCATGACACGTCGTGCAGGGGTACGTAACGGACTAAATCGAGCCAGTTCTTGCTTGGACAAATCCAGTAAACTTTGTAACATGCCCGATCTTTCTTGAACTTTGATTTTGGGAGAAGGTACTTTGTGAGCAGCAGCCACTGCTGCTAAATTGGAAGGTCCTGCCACTGGGGAAGCTCTTTTGGGGGTCATCAACGGAGAAGTTCTTGGTGTGATCAACGTCTCCATGTACTCTTCAGTTCCTGGTGACATCAACGGAGAGGTGGACAAACGTGAGGCTGCCGGAGACGTTGTGGCAGGTCGTGGCTTGCGAGTGTAAGGTTGCGTCCTGGCTGAAGTGCCTCTCTTGCGACTAGTTTTCTTCTGTGGACTTTTCTTTTTTTGAGGACTTTTTCTCTGTTTCTTTTTCTTGGGGCTTCTTTTCTTTTTCCGGGGTGATGGTGGTGGTGTCTGGTAAGAGGAGGGTCCTGCCACTGGAGAAGTTATTCTTCTTGGGGACTTGGTCTTTTTCTTTTTCTTCTTGGGGCTTCGTTGAACTTTTGTCTTGGGGATAACTTTGGGGGCATTAGGATCCCATCTTAAGAGTGAGCGAATGATGACCCCTCCTAGAGTACCGCTCCCTCCAGGTTTCAAAATGATTTGTTTTTTGGTTTGAGTGTCGATGCGGGGATCGGCCAGTTGGACCAAAGCGACTTTGTTTCGATCGAAAAAGCGTTGGGTTTGATGAGGAATCTGAATGATTCCTTGGAGTAATTGACGTGCCGTCACCGTGAACCATCGTAAGACTTCTTTGAGACTAGCTTCTAAGACACGGGCTCGTGTTTGTGGATCTTTTTCTCGGCTGATGCCATACAAGGCACGAATCAATTTGACGGGAAGATGAGACTGAAGGGACGTCATGTTCACACTGTGTGAGACAGACGAAAAAGGGTCTGAGGTTTTTATAGATTTTTTCATGGGGAGTGAAATGAAGTCGAGGACGGAGACGTGTACAGGACAGGCCCTCCGTCTTGGCACCAGTGGTGAAACAAGTGGGTACGAAATCGCAAATCCTCGGGGGTCGTAGGTTTCAAATCGACGAGTAAATAGGCGTGTGGAGTTTGAGTGGCATCGTCGTACGCCTGAGTCAGCCAAGGCGTTCCTAACTGTTTGGCTAAGACTTGCACTTGCGATTTATCTCGAGGGCTTTTAAACAAGACCACGTAATGCGCATTGAGACTGATGGTGCGATGGGCTTTACTTTGTTGAAACAAATTTTGGGTGATGTAAACGACACTGGCATTACGGTGATGCCCTTTGCGCGTGAACCACAATTTAATTTCTTCTTCGTCTTCTCCTAACATGTCGTCGAAAATGACCAAATGGGTTAGACGGGAGTCAGAGACGATGCCATCGTCTTCTTTAGGAATGCCTTCCACAAACACGATGGAATCGCCTTGACTTTCACGCAAGAGGCTGTACGCCGATTGCCACTCTTTGTAACACCACACGATCCGTTGAGGTGGCCGATCGATCAAATGATGTTTATGTTCGATCAAACGTTTGACGAATTCGGTTTTGCCTGAACCGCTAGGTCCAGCAATGAGCATGTTAAAGGGATGGCGAAGATACAAAGCCTCCCAACTGGCACGATCTAAGTGTTCGTCGATGACTTTGACAGTAGAGGAAGAGGGAGCAGAGACAGCAGAGGTAGCCATGGTATGAGAAATGTCACTTGTGACACGAAAAAACAAACAAGACAAGAGTTTATATACTTTTTTCAGAACACGTTTATTGAATGTTTCAAATATGAACACGAAAGACAAAAATACATACAACCCAAATAGTGATGTACAGGAATATAAAACACAGCAAAGCGATCAAAGTGAAATATAAACAAGTGTCTGTACAACATGTTTTGGTTAACCAAGATGTCCTAGGGACAGTGTGTAATGTTCTTACAGTTTCTACATGAGGTATTGTCACACAAGTGTCCTCCCGGAATGACCTTTCAGGCATGTCCATGACAGTCCTGTCCTGAAGCGAGTGGTTGTTCTCGGTGACGGGTTCTTCTGGCACCGTCACTAACACGGGTTGAAAAGTTACTTTTTTCCTTGAACAACTCTTGTGCATACTGGGCCACTTCTTGGGTCCAAACCTCAAAACCCCCCTTTTTCCAATCACGAACATCTGTCCAATGAGGGTGTAAGTCACAAGCTACACACACATCGTCATACACGTCTTGGGTCGCTAAAAGTTGACGAATCTTTTTTTCCTGTTGAGGTCGAGAAGTATCCAGATGAAAACGCAAGGCTTTGAACAAAAGGAGTTTTTCGTGACCATTTAAGGCCATGGAGGTGGTAAGTACTGATCGTAAAGAGTCCACAAGGAATCGGCTGGTAAACGAAATCCCAGAAAACAAGTCACTAAGACACACACCACTTGTCGTCCAAAATTGAATGGATACAGTTCTTGTAATAATCGATGGTAATGATCCACGGTTTGAATATGGTCATTGAGTTCCTTCCACGGAATCTGTTGGATGACATGTGACATAAACCGTGGCATGGCAGCCTGTTTTTATATTCTCTTTTTTTCGGATGCAATAGACGTACTTTCTAGCCAGAGATCTTCGTTCTCCAGTAGGGAATCTAAATCTTGCATACTGTAACCGAAACGTCAGAGTTCGCTTAGGTGTTTCCTCTTCCTCTAAGTAGATTCCACGTAAAATATGTTGGTAATCCTTTAACTTGTCTTCCTCAATGCATTGCACTAGGTGAATCTCGAAGTAACCATAATCATGAACATGTCGATCATTAGCGACCTCAAAGTGTTGAACAATGTCTGACCATTGAAAGAATTTCTGACGAATCAGTTCTCTTATACCATTCAGGTACCAGTGGTTAAAGATCTGGTGACGTATCGGATGCAATTGTTCTTTACGTTTCACTTGTATTTTGACCAGCTCTCGGTAAATGCGTTCTCTCAACTCCACAGGCAAAGCACGAATGTTCTCTTGTAAAGTATCCATGAATAGGTCATACTAAATCCTCTTTGGTCTGACACAAGAAATGTACTCTTTGCACAAACATGGTTTCACTTCAGTGTCGAATTTAAATCGTTGAGTCACTAATCTACACATTACAATTCGTTCAGAAGTTTCCTCTTTCACCAAGTTGACATTGTGTTCAAAAAGTTTGTAATTCGTTAACTCTTCCTCTGGAATTCGATGCAGTACGTTTACAATGTAGTAACTACAATCGTCCATACCAAACCATTCCTTTTTATAACCAGAAGGTCGTTGATCAATGTCTGTCCAATGGAACACTTTCAATTGAATCAGTCCTTGTATAGCCTTCAGGTACCAGTGGTTCAAACACCGGTGACGTATCGGATGCAATTGTTCTTTACGTTTCACTTGTATTTTGACCAGCTCTCGGTAAATGCGTTCTCTCAACTCCACAGGCAAAGCACGAATGTTCTCTTGTAAAGTATCCATGAACAGATGATTATGGTAAAAAGTTACTTCAATGTCTCGGTCCCACTAAGGGTAAGTAATGACAATTCGGTGACCATCGAGCATGTTCAACGAAGGCCGAATCTTGCGGTTCCCAGTGGTGAAGTGACACACCGCAACTGAAGCACTTGACTTTATCTCCTTCGCCCAAGTAGAAAAATCCGGCTCTGGCTAATTCTTCGGGGGTCGGTCCTCCCAGATACTTTGGCCATTTTCCTTTGAACGATTGAAGACGATTTTCAAAGTCGCAGTATTCCGACAAACGCACAGGAAACGAATATTCGTTTTTCACAGGTTCGTTTCGATGAGGGTTGAGTGAAATGGGTAGGAGTTTGCTCAGGGCTGGATGACATCCGTAGGGAGGTAAACGTGAAGGTCGACATTCCCCTTTAAAACGAAACCCAGTAAAATGTCCAAGAGGACGAGCAGCATCGCTTTCGCATCCCACAGGTTTGACACGCACAGCATCACTTTCCATGACAGGGGTAGGGGTACTAAAGTTCCCATGATGCTTTACGGCATCGCTCAGGTCACAAGGTACAGCATCGGTCCCATCGCAAGGCTCACAATCGCACTCGTCTGCAAACTCCGTTACGCAATTACAATGGTAACCACATGGACAATCGCAGTTTCCTTCCGGACATTTTCCGTCGCAATGCATGGGTCTTATCCATCCAATATTAGTCACACTAGAGGAAGATACAACTTTTTTACAATCCCCAAACTGGAACGATGTCTTTTTCAAAGTATTCATCTTGTTCGCTCGGTCTTGGTAGTCACAATGAACTATCGATCTTGCCTAGGGTTCCTTTTTTATATACAGACCAATACCGACGTGACCGTACGGCAACGTAAAGTGATTGGGAAGTCGCACTCGCTTCTGGTACACGATTTGATAGACTTTTTCCAAGGGTCGACTGACGATGTGGTGAGTGGGTAAACGTACAATCTTGTTAGGTTGGTAGGTGGTCACTTTAAAGTTTCCATCCTCTCCCGATTGCAAGGCTTCTTTCAATACCCCAAAGTTGACCACTCGACTGGTACGATAATTCAGAGTCAGTCCTTTCACTTTGCACGTCGTGTGCACTTCTCCTTGTTTGTCCCGGTATTCGTAGCCGTAATTTTTGGGACCGCCACTGACGAAACTTAGAATCTTGTCGTCGGGATGTTCGTCTGTCCAGGCTCCTAAACGGTCTCCTTCGATGTTAGGGTGATGTTGAATCGGGTGATGGATGTAAATGCAACTGTCCGTGTCAAAGTACAGGACGCGTTCTTCTAACAGTTCTAAAGCTTCGTACAATTTTAAGCGAGCATGGGCTGTCACGTAAGCCGCAATGATGACATTTCCAAAAGGGTCGTCTTGCACAAAGTCCAGATCTTCTTCGTAATTGACCAAGATCAAATTCTCTCGAACGACGTCCACGTGTTTCATGTATTTGGTTTTGTCGTGAATCATCTGGAAGTAGCGGGAAGGTTCTGTCAAATATTCCGTCTTGGGTAAACACGGTCGTTGTGCCATTTTGCCCCACAAGCAATTTAACATCACTTTGGCAAACGATCGCCTGCCTTCGTTTTTCTCGATGTGGTCTAAAGTGATGCCTTCTTGTTCGTAGTATTTCTCTTTGAATTGTATTTGGTCTTCGGGAGTGTGACACCAGGAAGGATAGCCGCTGGCTTCTTGCTTCAGTTTCAAAAAGGCATCCACGTAGTCGGCGAAAATGCCTTTCTGCGTGGGGTCACCCTTGCGGTATTGTTGTGTCTTGGGAAAGTGGCAAATTTCGTACACTTCTAACAGTTGGTATCCCATGTCCATAGCTTTGAACAATTCTACGCTGACCCAGGTTCCCGTCAAGGCACGTTCTTCCTGGCTGTGCTGACAAGCTTGGTCTTGGTTGCACGTTTCGGCACAAGTACGGCACAAGGGAAACATCAATTTGCCTTGACAATGGTGAGGTAAGACGGGATGGTAGAGGTTCGTGGGAGGCAAAACTTTGCACTTGATCAAGCCTTCGTATTGTCGAATGTTTTTCAGGTCGATGTGTTCCGTCAGCAATTGTGGGTGCCCTACGGGAAAACGACAATATTTGCACACGTAGGGATACAGCGAACACACGTCCAAGTATTTGATTTCTTCTCCTTTCTCTTCGTCGGCTTGGTACAGCAAACAGGTGGCATTGGTCCTTCCTCCGTACAAACTATCCCTCGGGTTCAGCGGGTCCACGAACTGGTAACTTTCCACGAGGCGTTTAAACTCGGGATCGGTTTTCATACGGTGATCGTACTCGTGTTCCCACATTTCCACCACTTGGTATCCTTCCTGTTCCAACTTTAGGCGCCGCTGACAAGTGTCCTGGTACAAGTCTTCCATGGTTCGTTGCAAAAACTGATTTTTAGTGCCACGGTCAGGGTAACAGACGGGACATCCGTGAAATAAGGAACCGTTAAACTCGTACACGATCTTGGGGTTTTCTAAGTCCCAGCCATCGACCGAATACGTTCCGATGGTCTTTTCGCCCCCTCCGTTGCGGGCATGCTGAATCCACTTGTCTTCCTTGTCGCACAAGTAATGTAACCAACGTAGGGCTTTGACCGAGTATTGACGTTTGACAAAGTGGGTCGTTTGAGGACTGATGACAGCCACGGTCTTTTCAGGCATGAATCGTTGTCGATACACTAAGGAACACG
Source organism: Sinohyriopsis cumingii (assembly GCA_028554795.2). Lineage (NCBI taxonomy): Eukaryota > Metazoa > Mollusca > Bivalvia > Unionida > Unionidae > Sinohyriopsis > Sinohyriopsis cumingii. Next base: position 151,187,526 of record CM068828.1, on the reverse strand, counting down.
CTTTGGCAATGGTGCAAGCTTCTTTCAAAGGATCGACCCCTCCGTGTTCCATGAACAGTTCTCGAAATTTTCCACAGCAACGCCGTAAAATGTCCACGTCGGAACGACAATACTTTAGCATTTCTTCCTGAAAGTCGAAAGGGTCCGAGGCGTGAGCCTGGTACCAAGCGTAGAAAGCTTCTCGTTGTTCGGTACGCATGTTGTCGGGGTCGTAATAGTGAGCCTCAGGCAAATGGGGTAGAACGGCATGTTGATTGGCTTCCGTATTGAAAAAGTGTGGAAAGTACCCTTTAGCCATTTCTGTCATTCCAAACGTTTTAGGCATTCGACTCAAAGGCATGGCCAAGTAACTCATCGAATCTTTAAACTGCACTTGTCCCACTTGCATGAAAATGATTTTGGTTCCGTTCAATGTCACTTTAGGACGTTCGGTGCCTTGTTCCGTATAATATCTGAGAAGAAACTGTCCATCGTATCCGGAGAAATTGTGAGCCATCACCGTGGCATGACGATGACAATCTCCGTAACGTTCGATGTCCTCTTGGCTCCACGTCTTGTCGACGGGGTCTAAGGCCCATTGGGCAAAATCGGCTAACGTGTTAGGTCCCCGAAAGATTTTTTCACGCCCTCCGGGTATCTTGCTGCAGTGAGGGCAATGACTGAAGATAGGTTCTTGAATGCACTTCTCGCACGCTCGATGAGCCACGCAGAAATTAGGAATGTGAATGCCAGTTTCTTGCATGCATTCGAAATCGAAAAAGATGAAATTGCCTTTCTTCTTGTGACCGTCCTCTTTCTCTGGTGGGGGTTGGTATTTTTGCACGTAACATTGGTGTTCCAAGTCCACGATGTGGTGACAAATGTGACATTTTTTCTTTCCTCGACATACGTGTGCCTTGGTATTATTGGTACGTATGACTTGTTCACACGTAGAGCACAATCTCAGCAGTTGACAAGCGCATTTCTTCTGTGAACCTTGCGTTTTCAGATGTTGTTGGTAACAGGTAGGGCTGACAAACGTGCGCAGACAAGTGGAACAAGGCACTGGTTCTTCGCTCAGACAGGGTGAAGAGGCCAAACATCCTGTGCATTTCGATCCACAATGCTTGTGTTGCTCTCGATTGTTATAACCATGGTCACATTTCTCACAGTAATAACCGTATTTCAGGAATCCGGTGATACTGGTAATGGTATCGAAATGTTCATCGTGATAATAGACATGAATGTATTTTCCGTCCTTAAAGTCTTGGCCTCGAAACAACAGAGGTCCGCGCACTTCTTGAGGGTGCACTTTCAAGGTGTAGCGTGGAGCTAGGGCATCTTGCAATTTTTGCATCTCAGGAATGCCACAGGGTGTGTCTTTGGACAGGCCAGCTTGTTGCAACAGGAGTTCTGCTTCGTTTAGTTGCTTGGCTCGATGGGAACGTTGAATAGTGTTCCAGGTTCTTTTCCATTCTACCGTGTCGTTCTTGTCGGCATAGGTTCGTCCCACCACGATGGCACGGGCTAAACACATCTGGTCATGAGAGTTGTTAATTCGGACGAGACTCTTTTTGGTGTTGCGAAGGTCGTCCACCAATAACATCTTTTTGCGTCCTGTCCCTTGAGGAGGAGAGACGTGGGTCATGTCCAGTGTGGCTTTACCATCGGTGATGTCAAACTGATCATTAGATTGTTGTACGTGTTGAATCTTGTCCATGACTTTGGAAGTAGTCAATTCTGCAGGGGTGCTAAACTCGATCCAAACAGGGGATTTCAAACCGTCGTGTTGTATGGAAAGTCTCAAACGATCGTCTTCTTTGGGTTGACATTGTCGCTTGAGTGCAGTGAGCAAAGAATCCCACACCTCAGTGATGAACACTTCTGCTTTCTCTAACGGCACTTCAGCCTTGAAATCTTTAAACTTCACCGTGTATTTGTAAGCCGTGGTTCTAAATTTTCTAGAGGAGCGCTTTTCCGTCTCTCGAATGGAATAGTACTTTTCAGGGTTGACTAAGGGTGGTGAACTTGTTTTAGAGGGTTCGGATTCTGGTTCACTCATGTCCTCTTCAAAATCACTGGCATGAATTTGTGCCAAGATTTCAGCCCTGGTACGAGGCGATAGATCACGTTTCTGCCTCTTACTTTCTTCTTCTTTCTTCTCGAATGAATGGGATCGTTTCATCTTGAAAGCAAAAAGTCAAATGACTCAAGTTCAAACACCATAAACTACTTTATAGTCATAGCAGACCAGCGTATATAAAAGGGTGTGTGTCCTGTCCTTTCACTATTCATTTCACTCTCAAGCCGAACACAACGATGGAAGAGACTGACCAGATGGAACGTTTCGTCAGAGCTTTGCGAGGGGTCATTAGAAAATTCTCTTCAGACCAGCCTACGGACTACTCTCCTTCCTTTAGAGATAAAAGTCAAGATACTTGCTATATCTGTCAGAAGAAAGGGCATTGGTCTTCAGAGTGTCCAGACCGTCAAAAAAGAAAAAAAACAGGGGATAAAAAAGACAAAAGTCAAGATACCTGTTATTATTGTAAAGAAAAAGGACATTGGTCTCCAGATTGCCCAAAAAAGAAACAAGAGGAGTCAGAAGAAGAGAGGAATTCTTCAGAAGAAGAGAGGGATTCTTCAGAGGAAGAGAGGGATTCTTCTGAGGAAGAAAGAAGACAGGTGAAGAAAAAGAAACAGGAGAAAAAAAGAAGAAGGGAAGAAAGCGAGGAGGAAGAAGAGGAAAAGAGTGTGACGGTGAAGAAATTCAAAAAACAGAGAGACTAAACAAGGAGAAAAGAAGAAATCAATGAACTTATTATTAAAGTGTTGTGTTGTGAATTGTGAATTGGATTGTAAAAATGGAGAAAAGAATAAATGAATGATATAAGGTAAGAGTCTTTGAGTTTTGATTTTAAAATAAGAAGCTACACTCACGCACTCATACACAGACACGTACTATAAGGGTAACATGGGTGAGTTTTTTTGAGTTATTGGCAAATTGAAATTGTATTTCTTTTCGAGAAATGTGGGTGGCCCTGAAAAGGGCCTTTTTTCTTCATGGTGCAGGGGTGAGTTTAAGCAATCAATTTTAACTGCCTTAAGCCTTTGCCACGGCCAAGGCCTACTTCTGGACTGCGTAATGATGATAATGATTGGGTTGAAATCACTAAGGGTGGTACGGTAGGCTTAGTCACAGGGTTGACATGTTTGGCTCGGGAAGGTCGTATTCTCTTCGGTCGTGATAAAGAAGTCTGATACATTTGTTTCAGACTTCTTAACTCCGCTAAAATGTCCAACAGTACCGTGACCGTTTGATTTTCACCCTCTTGTTTCTTTGCTGCTACTTCTTCTTGCTGTTGTTTTTTTCTTACCTCTTCTTCTTGCTGCTGTTGCTGTAGGAGAAAAGCCTGTTCCGCTTCCTTTTGTCGTTGTATAAATTTCTCCAATTCTTCTTTCTGTCTCTGTCTAAAATTCTCCACTTGCGGTAATGAAGAAGGTAACGAAGGTTCCGGAACAAATTCTTGCGAGGAGAGAAAATCCACAAAATCCCAATTCACCTCTTCTGAAAGTAAGTCCGGGTTCCCTTGGGCGGTCTCCCCTGCTGGTGCACCCCACTGGATCGTTTTCTGAGTTTCCGTCATGTTGAATCACTATCGCATAGATTGACTGCACACAAGCGCTAGCGAATCTATATTGACTACGTGACGTCACAGACTGCTCTCTTCGGATTGGATGCGGGCTGACTGAATTCTGTAACGCGTGTTTGGATTGGTGAATGAACTCAATCCGTTTCAATCCTTTCTGTCCCTATAAATAAGCGCCGTTCACTGCATTGATTCACCTATTCTCGGAGCCTCAACATGTGGACCGACGTTGAATCTTCAACCCTTGTGTCAACAATGATGTTCAGGACGGACATGCTCATGTATGTCCGATCCAAGTGGACCGTTGTCTACAGGACCAACAGCAGCCTGTGGATAAGAAGAGTCTATATAGAGAGACAAGGTTGCCTCAAGAGGACTCTGATGTATGGCCCTGCTGTAAGACGAAGTTTGAGGAAAAGAAGATGTCGCAAATGCCCTCTATGTTAAGGGCATATTAACATAAACCCAAAGGCCCTTTTCAGGGCCAGCCATATTTCTCGAAAAGAGATAGTCTTTTGAATTGCCTACCCCTTTTTTAAATTTAAATTTAAATTTAAATTTTAAAAAAACTTTTTTTTTTAAAAAAAAAATCCCATGTTAAATTCCCCTTGTACGTATAGTATCCCACAATTTATTCCCATGTTAAATTCCCTTGTACGTATAGTATCCCACGATTTATTCCCATGTTAATTCCCCTTGTACGTAAAGTGTCCCACGATTTTTCTCCATGTTAAATTTCCATTGTACGTAAAGTGTCCCAAGGGTGTTTTTAATGATAATTCCCATTGTACGTAAAGTGTCCCCCTTCACTACTGGTATTCGTTGAAGGTATCCAACTACAAGAAAGTATACTGCATTTAACCCTGTTGTTATATCTTTTCGTTATTATCTTCTCTGTCTTTGAGGATTGCGATATATACTTTTTATAAAAACTGTATAAAGTATGAAGCAAAACGTCAACGTTTTGACGTTAAAATGTCATATTTACAAGTTGTTATCATTAAGTGAATTTCATTTAAAATACTGATTCTTTGTGGCTAAAATTAGAGGAGGGTATAGATACATCTATAGGGACTGAGAAAACATGTATTCAGATCTACCCAGAACTCCTACCTTGTTATATAAAAAAAATATTCAGATCTACCCAGAACCCATACCTTGTTACAGAAAATATTATTCAGATCTACCCATAAGTCGTACCTTGCTACACAAAAAAATATTCTGATCTACCCATAACTCGTACCTTGCTACAAAAAAAAATATTCTGATCTACCTAGAACTCGTACCTTGCTACAAAAGAATATTCTGATCTACCTAGAACTCATACCTTGCTACAGAACAAAATATTCATATGTATCCAGAACTCATACCTTGTTAAGTAACAAAATATTAAAATAAATCCAGAACTCATACTTTGTAATAGAACAATTATTCCGATATACCAAAAACTCATAACTTGTTACAGAAAAAGTTATGCTTATAGAAGTAGATTGTGGTTTTGTTTCTTTCGATTTCGATGGGCATTTTGGAGGAGATGATCTTGAGTTTCCATTTTTAGGTTTGGTTTATCTGTAGTACTGTTGGTGCCTTAGTGCCTCTCTTGTTTTGTTTGTTTTAAATTCTTTGGGCTGATGGACGAGGGAGTGTTTTTGTTTAATTGTAAGGGTTCGTGACCTATGACTTTGTTACTAAATTTTGTTGATTGATGGTTCAGTGTTGTGTTCTTGTTTTGTCTCCTTTTTTGGGGTTTTCTTGTGGGTTCTTTTAAACTTGAGGATTGATGGTCTATTTTTTAGATATAAGAGTGGCTGGCCTATGTTGTGGTTTTTGCTCTGTTTCTTTTTTTGTTTTAATTAATTTTATCGTGTGAAGGGTAGAGTATTGATATTTATAAAACGTTAAAGAAAGGATATATGGATGTTTATCTAGGATCTTTCTTAAAATTTATGGAGGATACGAGGGTTCTAAGAAAATTAAACAATGGCAAAAATTGATGGGTGGGTTGTTCAGGTCCCATGACAGCTAGACTACTGACATATTATATGAAAATAGCGAACACGGCTTCAGTAAATGTTATTTATTTTCACACTCACTAATATATTAAAGACATATTTCTTTAATTAATAATTAACATAAATGTTTAGTATTACATCTACTCGTATATTTATTCAGTTTGATTTCATTGATATAAAATTTGTTCTTATTTACAGAGCAGAAAACTGCCGCACGGCAATGAACCTTTTCAAAGAACATTTTAATATTCCAATAGTCGTTCACCCAAAGGATTTTGCCAACGACAAACTCGATGAACTCTCCGCCATGACATACCTTTCTTATCTGGTAAAGGCGGGATCCCCTGGATACTATGATACCCTCAACTGGGTGTGTAAGCAGTTAAGAAATACCAACATCACCAATCTCACGGTAAGATAATGTTTCAGTGAACACATATTTAATAATAATAACAGTTGGAAACGGAATGAGGATATTTTCGTCTTACAAGACAGTCTCGTATCTGCAAAATTATCTAACCCGTTAAATGAACTTTTAAATGACAACAATGACTAATAACCCACTGCTAAATAAGAGGAAAGTATCGACTGAATCTGAACACATTGTGACTTTCCACAAAATTGCATAGGACATATTTGGATAGTGCGATATTTGCATGTTCCCGGCCTAAAATTGGCAAGCTAGTAAGGAAGGCCGGTGACAAGTAAAAGCTGTTTCCCCCGTCTGTTTAGTTAGTGACGTCATTCGCACAACAGTGGTCATTGCCATAACTAACTTAGAAACTTCTCCATGAATTGCAATGATCTGGTGGTCGCTTCACATCAAAGCTGTGAATTATGGGGGGAAAAAAGACGAGATTACGTCATAACACTCGCATTGGGTTATCGCCCTTGGGTTGGATACTACCATTGAAAAAACGCTGTATATTGAGTGGTAAAAGACCACCTGCAGAAAATCATACACTTTGATAACAGATACTCAGGCTGGATGGCATTTGGTGCGATCCTTTTTGTACAACAGTACATTGGTTGAATGTTTCAAATACATTGGAGGCAAAATTCTTGTGTTCATTACTTGCGGTCATGAATCACAGGGTTGATGACGTTACAACTAAAGACGTAACAATATATGATGACATCACAATGAAGGACATATTAGCTGCTTTAGACAGTCTGGTTCCGTTTTTGTTGTTTTTATTAGATTTCAATCTTTGATATGACCGCTAATACTGGATCTAGTCGGAGTGTTCGTTTATTAATGCGCTGAAACGATGCACTAGAATTTAGACGTTACAGGGGTCAATATTGCTTTGAGGCAATACATTCTGAAAAGGTATGAGCTGCGAGGAGCGTGATTTTCCGTACATTCTTTAAGATGGAGGATGGTAGTTTTCTCTGGTTTCACGAGCACCGGAAGTTTGACACAGTTCGTCATCGAATAGACTGACAGAGCGTACTAAGTGGCTATTCTGCTAAAATGGTAGAGGACTCAGTCAGACGCTAAAGTACCTCGGTCAACACCAGTATGATCCATGTATCGGTCAACACCAGTTTTAATCCTTTATCGGTCAACACCAGTGTGATCCCTTTAAGGGTCAACACCCTTTATCGGTCAACATCAGTATGAACCCTTTATCGGTCAACACCAGTTTGAGCAGTAAGAGGGTTCACTCGTGAATTTATACGTTCAAAAGGAACATGGTTTCGTACAAGAATAAATCATGTTTGCAAGTTGCCAGTAACACGCCATTTGAACTAAAGTGTACCTGTACACTGCTGTCGGGCATCTATGCGCACCTAAGGTTTCCGTTTCCAATACTGAAGTAAAACGCAGACCGAATTCGAGCGATTGACAAAAATAAAATACAGCATTGCTTACCACCTGAAAAGATGCAATCGTCACCAGAATATTCTTTTCAAAATGATATTAATTTTGGACACAGGCGATACCACCTCCCTGTTTTCCTGACTCGCGATATGTCGGCCTATTCTGTGCATAGCTTTGAAAAGATGTAATGCTTATCCATCTTGCTATAGAAATGATACATATATATTACTTTGGACTGTTTCTGTCAACAGTTCAGTAGAGTAATTAGGTCAGGTTTATAGCTAGTTTAACAAAATTCAACGTAAAAATGCCATTAAATGGCAAGAGATATTAAGCAAACTAAACCGATCTTGTAGGAAAGTTAGTAAAGTTCAACATTTTATGAAAATAAGCTATTACGTGGAAGAGAAACAACAATGAATAGGATGTACTGTGTTTACAACGTCTTGGTGATGGGGAAAAATTACTACAGAATTTAGAAACAGACTATAAGCCGGCGAATTTGTTGAGAATTTATGTTCTAGTAGACACGTTGGATAGCAGACGATTTTGTACGCGTGGGACAACTTCTTGCAAAATTGGAAACTTTGATTGAAATACAGTTTTGTTTTAAGGTACACATTTCCATCTTTATATAATGTATTTATTTGTGTAACTCTAAAAGATGCATAGTAAATCGAATTTTCTGGGTTACAGGTTCAAGAAGGTCATAGAGTGGGTCTTCACGTTGCCATTTAGAAATCACATTTATGTGCATTTCGAGTCTAAATTGGGATATTTTTGTACACTTTATGATTTATCACTTTTCTTAATTAATGTACGATTCTTCTTTCTGGGTACAAAATGGATTTTTGACCCAAAATAGCACGTGATCAAATGTTTACAGAAGTGACGTATTGTTGCGCAAAGATACCCGACGCGCAGAATAGGCCGACTTGGCGGTATATACAATGACAGCTACAGGCGTTATGCTGAGGCATTTCTATGATCAGTGGCTGAATGGTCATGACGCGTTCCGATCAGTGGCTGAATGGTCATGACGCGTTCCGATCAGTGGCTGAATGGTCATGACGCGTTCCGATCAGTGGATGAATGGTCATGACGCGTCCGATCAGTGGCTGAATGGTCATGACGCGTCCGATCAGTGGCTGAATGGTCATGACGCGTTCCGATCGTTTTCGATTTTCAATATCAGATTAATTTTCAGTCACCTTTGGAAATTGTTTGATCCTGTTAAAGTTTGTTTGTATTGTTTGTTTATTTTGGTTATTTTTTTCTTTCGAATATTGAAATTTATTATGTGCTCATTTTTTCCCCCGTTAACTTTACATTGTCAGAATCGTTCAGTATTCACCGATACTGAACGCGCGCGGCAATACACATATTGCATTCACGTGAATAAAGGAATTACTTTCTTTTGTAAACAAACAATGGACTCAGACGTCAGCACTTTTGATTTGTAGACAAATCACGTACACTCGCGTTAGAGACTCTTTACGTCGGGGTTGTTTCAATTTGTTTCTGAATGAACTAAAACATGTTTCGTGGACTGCAAAAACCTCCAGCTGTTTTGGCAAATTCCGCGTTGATACAATGTTTCGGATTTAGGCTAGCTACATTATATAAATGATGGAAGATTAGGTCCTTACAAATAACATACAAGTTACAAGGCATATACTGTTTTCTTTAGCTGGTGATAAGAATGTTAAAATAAAATATACTTACAGTTTTACATCCTGAATCTCCTCAGAATGTATTTTCTTAGTTCTGCAAATCCGAATTACATGTGCCATGTCATCGGTTTTCAATCTGGATTACACATTTCTAAAATTGTGCTGTAATTTCGATGATAAGTGCAATTGCATCCTCCTTACTGCACTCAAAATGAAATAAGCATTAAATTCCATAGCGTCTTTTGATAATTGCAATTGAAAGACTTCATATTTTCCCCACATTATGATTTCAAACATTCACTGACAGAAACAGAAACACATTTGCAGACGTAAACATGCTTCTCCCGCGCCACTTCAATCCGATGTATTTCATGTATAATTTGCACAGATGAATCCAGTCCAAAATCACAAACTTTCGTCGAATCGAAACAAAATACCAAAATATATTCATTTTAGATCAAATGGAACAGTTGTTGCAATGCGCATTCATTCACAATATGACTGCAAATTTCAATTTTAACTAGACACGCCATTTTCTTTCTAAAGTTATGTCGAGCACGCGACCAAGTTCAAATTTATTTGGGTGGAGTTATGTGCGCATTAATAAGGATGTCATTGTGTAATGACAAATCTGTGATTGTGCATTTAGTTTGGAATACGGCATTCATTCATTTACTTTGTTTCTTGTAGTGTATTTTGTTTATATAATTAAACATTAGGTAGAATTAAAAAAATGAGCATATAATAAAAAGGTTACTGCATTTGTATGGGAAAATATGAACTCGTTTTGTCGGAAGGATATACTGCACTCACAATTTCGTGCAGTATTCCATCCCAAAACTCATTCATATTTTCCCAATGCAGTAACCTATAATACTGTGCTTGTTCATCTGACAATACGAAAGTAATATTAATTTGACAATATGAAAGCAATATTAAAATAAATAAGAAGCAGGCTTGCCTCCAAAAATCTATTGCAGCTTGATTTATGCGATACATTGTATTGAAAGTCAGTTTATATGATACGTTATATTGCAAGTAAGTTTATATGATATATTATATGGAAAGTCAGTTTATATGATACATTATATTGCAAGTCAATTTATATGAAACATTATATTGCAAGTCAGTTTATATGACACATTATATTGAAAGTCAGTTTATATGATACATTATATTGAAAGTCAGTTTATATGATACATTATATTGTCATTTGTAACAGAAACAAATAATCAGACTTACACATTTATCGTTTGTTTTTATTTGGATAACAGACTGACTGGAATGATGGATACTACCTGTGTGCCATCGTGCATTCTCTAGGTGGGGAGGGAACAGGGTATCCTAACATTGACAGAAGTCGAAAGGTTGAAAACTGTCAAAGAGGTACGTATGAAAACTACTTCCTGCATCGACAAAAAAAAAAAAAAAAAAAAAAAATTCATAACATTTTTTAAATTAGTTTTTTTTTCTGCAACAAAACTTCGTTGCATTACTAGTGATATAACTTTTCAGTAAATGTTGTACTAAAATAATTCATCAGCATCACACATAAGAGAATGGTTCAACAAATCGGTTTGACAGATATTTCTTTGTCTGCAGAAAAGAAAAGAACTGTATTGATATGACATATATGCAAAAAGCACATAGTCAATACAATTCACTGTGGCGTAAATTAAGGAATAAACGAATGACTAATGACAATCGAATCATGTGTACACATTAATATTGAGAGAGAGAGAGAGAGAGAGAGAGAGAGAGAGAGAGAGAGAGATTAAATTGGAATGCTTTATACACATATTTACCAAGGTATTTTACTGTTGTTAAATCTTTATTCATGACTGATTGCAGTATTCAGTACAAACGTTGTCTTCACTCCAACTATACATTTTTTTACACAGGTCACATTTCCTTTCATGTCGTTTATTTTCACTAGCCTCGATATTTGACGAGCGTGTGGAAATCCTTAATTTGCTTAAAGTTATTATGTGGCTTTGATTAACGATTGCTCTAAGATAGGAGGCGATTTAGAAGATATATTTTAATAGCAGAAGTTTTTGTTTACAAATAAATATATTTGCATTAGTAGAGTTATGTTTTCAATAAAGCTTGTACTCCAGTAAATTCCATACCAAAACGTTTTCATGTTCTTCCATAATCTTCCTCAACATCAAGTATGGCCAAACAAATCGGTTGAATAAATTGTTTTCTTTTGTAGGAATGGACTCCGGTAAAAAGCTTGGAGTAGAACCTCTTCTTTCCGCTAGTGAAATGGCGGACCCAAATGTCGACCACTTGACTATGATGGCTTATATTAGCAAGTTCAGAGCGGTCCTACCCAGAAAAAACAAAAATGAGAAAATCGAGGTTATCAGTGACTTCGACAAGGTCAAAGTTGGGAAAGAGGTTACTTTCAAGCGTTGTTTTTCTTTAATATTGTTTGTTGCATGTATTCTTCTACTTCCAAGATAATTTTGTAAAGAAAACAATCATTTTGAAGATATTGTCTCTCATTCTGTGTACCTAGCAACCACTTGTAGGCAACATAACAAATTCATAGATATTCCTCTGTCTTTTCCAGTAACAAGAGGCACACAAATGAGGTGTTGAAAATATATGTTTTATACTATATGTACATTTTATGCTTGACAAAAGTAAGGTATACAGGTTTGGAACAACCAGACATTGAAACTGATGGTCATCATGGACACCGATACTCAAAATAAAGAATGTTGATGCAATGTTCCATGCTCTTTTCGAGTTATTCTGCTTATTTTGTATTATTTATGGTATGTACGTTATCATCATTTCTTAACTGAAACATTTGTAATTATTAGAATACGTTATATTCCTGTTCTCGGAATGTTTATGTTTCGGGCGTTTAACGCCATTTCTCAGCGCAAGAGAGGCTATACATGGCGGCCAGTATAATCTGTGGAGGAAAAACCCTGAGAAACACCGGATAAACCACCGACCCATTGGAAGCAACTGACAAACTTTCTCACATGCCCACACTGGCCAAGCTCGATACTCAAACCCACGCTGATAGAGATGAGAAGGCAATAATTGGTAAAAGTCGAACACTTTAGACCACTCGCCCATCAGGAGCCCCATTGTCAGAACAAATTATCATAACAGGCAATGTAATAATGTTATATGATTCTGTCTTGTTATTTTCGCCATTGTATATCTCTGTGTGTCAGGTAAGGAAGGTATGTTGTTAGAGTTTTACTGCAAACTAATTGAACCATAGTTTGTCTCTTTATCTTCAGTTTGAAATCCGGATTGAAAGGGAAGACAACTACGTCGATATTAAGCAGATAGGCATGGAAGTACAGGACAAAATGGGCAAGCACAAATGTGCACTCACATGGGCAGACAGGATCGGACAAGCCATATTCGTGCCAAAAATGACAGGCGAACACAAGGTAATTGTCACATTAAGAATTGCCCTATTTCTGGACGATTCAGAAATTCCGAATCCTTTCTATTAACGCAGATTCATTCTAAATTTATTACTTGGAAAACAACTCGTGAAAGCTTTAGAAATTCATGGCAAAATTTATTTACCTATCATTAATTATGTCTAATTGCTTATCTACATTTAGTTGATTTTATAATCAATTTGATTCAAATCTAGATCTATTACTAATGAAAACATCTGATAGACATTGATTGAAGGTTACGATCCATTGACCTTTTGATGCAACAGTGAAATAGCGGAAGTAAAATTAAAATTTGATTCGGAATATATCGTTACATAGCGACAAACAACGAACTAGCCCTGCAACTCTTTATCTGATAGATTACTCGAGATAAACGGACCGGGAATTCCAAAGGTCACCAGAACGCACATATCAGCTACGTCGGAAATTTTCCAAGAGCGGTGAAACTACCTGAATACGTTGACACACTCAAACACTGCTCATAACAATGACACTGCATTGTTTCAATTTCACAAGGATACTGAAATTCCCAAAGTTATAATTCATAAGATAAACTATGTTTTATCACGGCAGGAACAATTTAAGCCAATCTTTGCAACTAAATACGTATATTTACTAAACAATCGTTGTCATTGACTTCTTTGCTTGTCCTATGAACATCTGTTTTGGTTTCGTCCATGCAAGAGGGAAAGGAAACTCTAATGAAAATAGAATCTAACATATAATGAAAATGTGGAAGTAAAATGTATTCCCATATATTTATAGACCGAGACTATATCTGGTGAATCTACAATTTTTCAGTTTCGTCGAACACCCCCTGTTTCATAAAACTATATGTTTTTCATTCCAGTAATTCCATATAAATTGTCAATAATATGTATTTGTTGCCATATAAAACATGGTGTGTTGGTACAATTATTTAAGAAAACCAAGTGTATTAGTTCAATTACGTAAAATGCCATGTGTTTTGGTACAATTATTTAAGAAAACCAAGTGTATTAGTTCAATTACGTAAAACGCCGTGTGTTTTGGTACAATTATTTAAGAAAAGCAAGCGTATTAGTTCAATTACGTAAAACGCCATGTGTTTTGGTACAATTATTTAAGAAAACCAAGTGTATTAGTTCAATTACATAAAAACGCCGTGTGTTTTGGTACAATTATTTAAGAAAACCAAGTGTGTTAGTTCAATTACGTAAAACGCCGTGTGTTTTGGTACAATTATTTAAGAAAACCAAGTGTATTAGTTCAATTACGTAAAACGCCATGTGTTTTGGTACAATTATTTAAATTTTCAGCATTTAAGAAAGCCAGTACTTCAGATACATCAGCTGTAATAAATAATATTTTGTCTGTTTCTACTATTATTTTTAGTATCGTGTGCAGTGCATGCCCAGCCATTTATCAACGTCATCATCAGCAAGGTGCAGAGCATGCAGTCCAGTGGAAACTTAGTCCGTGGACAGTTGTTCACAGTGTGTGACACGGTCTGGAGGGCTTCACAGCAACAGGAAGAGTCAGTAGTCTGGCCACATCGGACAAGATTGATTGCACAACGACCTTGTATTGTCCGAAAGTGGGTCAGCGTGGTCCACATATGACGTGGAAGGTTCAAACCAGGAGGGCATACATATGGCTCAGCTACGAGGGAGTGGTTTACAACATCTGTTGAAGACCACTCGACACCCCATGCCGAAAAAAAATGTCATATCCTCCTGCAACGTACCTAACCAGATTGGACGTCTCAAAGTCAAGCGGACTGCTGAATGTCAGGTGATGTCCATGTACAGTGGAAGTTTCCCACTGGCATAGATCTTAGCCAACACTTTTGTGGTTGCTTCCTGGCGAAGCAGATGTAGAGGAGGAATGTTGCTGCATAGCGGCAACCAAGGCAAATGAGAGAACGTAGTGTTCCAGAGATTATGCGCATTGTTGTGTTGAGCTGGACATCAGTTAACTTGGTGTGGGATGATCTGATCAACCCCAGACAGGAGAACAATACTGGGCTGTTGAATAACAGCGGGCCTGTGCTGATGTCATGAGTGTTTGAACACCAACGCCCCATGTTGAGCCAGCCAGGTTCGGAGCAGGTTGTTTCGCATTTGCTCTGTTAACGTCGAAGACGCTGGAGACAATCTTTGTTGCGCTTGGCTGTAGACGCCATTTCTTGAAGAAGTTCATCATATCATCCAGGCCCTTGTTCATTACCCGCTCAAGCTCAGTACATGAGTGACTTTGGGTCCCAAGAGCAATGCCATCTGCATACTTGAACTTGCGCGACTGTGGTACAGGTAAATCATTGATATAGACATTGAACAAACTTGGCGAAAGAACATATCCTTGCTGAAGTCTATTAGTTTGACGGCTCCACGCGATACAGCTCTCTCTGACGTGCACTCTGAAGCCCCTGTTGCAAAGGAACAGTTCAATAATCTCAACTATCCCACACGGCAATGCTCTGAAAATGTTCAACAGCAGCATTGCAAGTCAGACATTGTCATATGCCGCTCCAGTTATAAGGTTCCTCTGAAACCCGTATTCAACAACTTAGTCAGGACAAGGACTTGATTGGATGTGCTACTATCATGTCTAAAGTCTGCTTTCTCAACATATATTATATTCGCCAAGTCTAGACCAATTATGTTGGAGAATTAGACGCTCCAGTACTTTAAAACAGACTGAAAGCAAGGGCATAGGCCAGTAACTCGCCGCATTGTGGGGATCTTTTTCCCAGGCTTTGGGATCGCAAAGTTGCCATACACTTTTCCCTAACAACTTGGTTGTAAAAAGCGGCAAGCCATTGCTTTGGCTTCTGGACAGGATACTTCAAGAACTCAGGCAGGATGTTGTCATATCCTGCTGCTTTGCTTGATTTTATCTTGCACAGCACCGTTTCAAGTTATATTGTTGTAAATGCCTCTGGTTAGTTTTATCTAGTTCATCTGACTTCCTACGTCAGTATTGTCGCCACTTATCTTGTACTTGATGTGTGTGCTGTTTCTCCAGGGGTGTTTTTGCCACTTCTAATAAGTGGCTAGCTACAGCATTTGGATTGACAACATGATGAGTTTGAACTGATGGTTGCTGATTGATGCCAAGTCTTCGAATCAAACTTCAGCATTTCCGGCTGGAGCTCGTAATGTTGAGTGATCCTGTAGTTTCCTTCCAGCGTGTAAGCCTGGCAGTGACCAGGGATTCAGTCAGTTGATCTGCTATGTCTAGGTCTCCAGATGCTTAATACGCTTTGAGAAGAGACTGACACTCTTCATCGAAACAGGGTGTATAGACTGGACGACGACCACGAGGGATGGGCTGAGTGGCTGCATCGAATATGGCTCTTTGGAAGTGGTGAATTGTTTTAAAACTCGATTTCAACGAGAATTGTTATAGTGATTTTGCTAAGTTCCAGTATGTCAGTGTACTTTGTCCAATCTGCTTTGTGGAAGTTCCAACGCCGCTATAAAGAGCTGTGTATAGTCGGCAGCAGAAGTCCAATATGGATAGGAATCGGTCTGTTCTGACTGTGGGAAGTCGTCTAGAACAGTTTGGCTTACTGCTCATCAATGGAGCTGACCCAGCAGAGGCCCGTTGAGTAGTCCTTTTGCCATCTTGCAGAATGAAGGGTCCCACGTTGCTTGGAGTAGTGGGTTAGAAGGAGGTCATTGTTCGCTGCCCACTCTATCAAGTGTTCCCCGTCTTCACTGGAGTGTGAGTAGTCCCATTCAGGGTGCTGCCTGTTGAAGTCGCTAATATAGACCTGCTGGGTGTTCCAGAGTTGGAAGCATATTAGTTTCCATATGGGCGCTGGGCGGTTTGTAGACATTAGCAATATTGTGTCCTCTAACATCGACCACATCGCAGAATCTGGTAGAGGAAACTGGAGAAGCATCAATAATGTCTCAGCATGCATACTTAGCATGACTGAATTTGGAGTCTGGTGTTGACGAAATAAGGTCAAACCCTCCAATGGTGTATCGTCTTGCGACCTGGTATGCTACGTGATTCTCCTGAACACATATCATGTCAACATCATGGCGGTGGGTTATAGTGATGATGATGGTTCGTTTGGCTGCTGAGAGACCATCAGTGTTACACTGTACAACTCGTAAGGCCAGACCAATGACTTGAAAGTCAGTGGACATTGGCACATTGAGGTCTGCTCTTGGTATTGGCACGTAACCGGGATTCATTGCTGAATTCGGTTCGCAGGTTGGATTCTTTGCTTCCCCTGCTTCGACTGGAGCCTTGGCTGAGTATAGACGGGGAGCGAAAATTTGACGTAGATCCATGCTCCATATTTCAACTGAACATCTCCAATGAATAATTTTTGACAGAGAAAACAAGATTGGACTAGAAACATACCCCTGTCTAGTCCCTAGAGTGACATTAAATTGTTCAAGTAAATATGTAAAGTTTAACACAACTATTTTATTCCGTGTATATGATTGGCAAAATATTTTTCATTTATTAGACAAAAATTCAGTTCAGTAAAATTTAGTCAATTTTGACAGTTGTTGGTAAATATATATTAATGCTTGCAAAGTGGAAATATTATCGCAGGTGATACTGTATAGAAATTGCTTTTTATTGAGTATGCCTGTATACTGACGTAAATTTGGCGCTAACGTTTTCATAATCGCTGACTTCTGACCAATGTCTTGCGTAAGAAGGCCATGTTTCATTGGTCTGACAAATGTCAGGACACGTTAGATAAATTACTTAAAACAGCACCAATCCATTCAGCTCCAGATTTTAACTAATCATTTAAAATGTCTGTTAATGTAAGTTACATAGAGGTTGATCGTTCATTATATCAGTTAGATACAAAATGGCATGGATCATCCAGTGTGTTATTTCCAGTAAAAGTGATATAAACACCGGAAAAATTATTCTCCTACTAAGTACGAGTGGTTGACTTTAATGTTAGCATTATAATACTTGCAAGCGTATATTTATTCAGCTCCTTCTCAGATTAATGTTTTCAGTGATCACAACCTTCTCGCTTTCACCAACAAAATGAAAACAAAAATCAGAGATTGTTGAGGTACGGATTGATATAAGAAGAGTGCGACATTCGGCACATTAAGGGAAGAGAACAGTTTATCGCAGATTCACTTTCTCGTGTTTTGGAGTTCCATATTGTTTTATTTTGTATATATTTTTGTACTTTGGTTATACTTTCTACTATGTAGTTTCATTGTTATTATCATTTGTGTGTTCAATTAATAATAATAATAATAATGAGGACTTCGTATAGCGCCTAATCTTTAGAAGCTCTAAGCGCTTTACAACATTAGACAACACCTATAAGATAAAAAACATATAATGATATGATTACAAAAACAAACACCATGAAATTAGAAAACATTAAAAAAAACATGCTGGGAATATTTAAGGTGGGAAACATTATTAGGTCTTTAAGTTTGTTCTTGCTGTCGAAATAAGTGAGTTTTGAGAGCCCTCTTGATTAATAAAGCTTTATTACATAAATGTTCTTTTTTCTTACGAGGGGAGGTGTTTCGAATATCAGTAAGTTTTGTAATTTATAATCGTGACTGTAAATTATAGTGATTATCTTTAGTTGTAATATCATTCCTGCACATGATCTATTCTAAGAGTTTAAGAACGTAATATTGCAATGGAGTTTATAAAGATGCTTATGTACGTGATTATAGATTCTAATAATAGACTTGTTAGTAAATATGTTGACAAGTTTTGGGCTGTTTCCCATTGGACAGGTTGGTCAGGTTGGTTCTTAGAGGAATTGGTTAATGATTAGATAGGTTAAAGCATGTGACAATTTAGAAACTAAATGATAATTACAAATACATTTACCAATTATTTATAATAGAAGGAATACAAAACACAAAAAAAAACTGTCCGACTGTACTTCATATTCAAGATGATTCCTTAGAAGTACGTAATAGTATTACGGTAACTCGTTTTTGTTTCATGTTTATAATAATAATGTTAATAATAATAATAATAATAATAATAATAATATCAATAATAACTGTCCCATTTCATGGGTAGATTTGGAAGCACTGCACGAGATGAAATCTTAATAATATGGTAAATGTTTAAGAAGATTGCTATGTTTTACAGCTGTTTGTAACGTACGATGGTGTAACTATCAAAGATTGTCCCATTGAATTCATAGTCAAGGCAGACTCAAGTAGAGCCACATTCGAAATGGAGTCGGATATTCTTCGGATCGGCAAGTCGAACGAGATTTCAGTAAGGTTTCATTTATTATATTCATATTATATATTATTTGCTTTCTATCTTTCTATTTATCCAATTTAAATAAAAATGTTAATTTGTGTGGAATTTATTATAATAAGGTAGCATATATTGTACCTTACTTGTTTATAGATAGACAAAAGGTGACCTTGTGGTCTGACTTTCACCAGTATAGTTTAGTCAGGTGACGTCCACACACACACATAGCATATATACAATTGATGAGTTTTGGGTCATAGGAATGCCAAATAAATATACTTCATACATTTTATTCTAGCGTCAGGTAAACTCTTCCTAAATTACGGTCCTGTGCCTGCGTTTTGGTGGTATTGTATTGTAATTTGTCATATTATACAAAATGTCTGCAACAGTTCGTTGGTGGTCGACCTTGAAATGCTTTCTCGGCTAATTTTTTACTTTCAAGTGATAAATTAAACAAAATCCTCTGACAAATAAAGCAAAAAAAAAAAAAAAACGGATGCAACAGAATTTTCCTCCTGGGTACTATTTATTCGGACTGAAACATCAATTGTTCATGCCACACGTGAAATAAACTACCTTTGCATTATTGTGTATCTGAGAACTTCTGTGTACCAAACGTCTTTCTGCTGTTTGGAGCCTTTGGATTTCAATTTTATGAATAGTTTCCAGACAGACCTTGCAAGTCTTGACTTATTCGCTTTATCTATTAATAAACCAGTTTTGGTCAGGTTTAAATGTCAAGTCTTATATTCACAAAGATGGATGCGGAAACAGTATTCTGGCAACAAAATATGGACAAGTGACGCATACCTGGGTTTTTGAAATAACTGAAGACCCGGAATATTGCTACTGAAATATCATTGCATTGGGAAATACTGCCTTCTTATAACGTTATATTTACTTACACGAGCAGGAAGAGTACACAAGCCATCCATGCAATGAGACTGGTTATTTATTGCTGGATAAACTAGATATCATCGCAGTCATTTGCAAACGAGCGTAAGTTTTAATTTTTGGAAGAACACAAGTTTCACATCAGAATGGCAGGTTAAAATGCTACAGTGAACCCTACGTTTAATGAGCCGTCAAAAACGACGGTACTACTGTAAGTTAAATTCCTATACTGTACAGGTGTTCTGATATTTATTGAGATAAATCTGTTTTGATAGATAGATAGATAGATAGATAGATAGATATATAGATAGACAGATAGATAGATAGATATCACCTAATTTGACTTTGAAAACCTCAGGTTGACCTGTCTGAAGCAGGGAAGGGCGAGCTACTAATAGAAACTATATCACCAAGCGGAAGTCTTCAGTATCCATCTGGAGAGCAACAAGGCGTTACATATGTTGCGGAAATTCAGCCAAATGAAGTTGGTATGTGCTAGAATCAAAATTGCTTTAATGTGAATGTCTTTGAATGTTCTATGCTAACTGGTGCTCTGTCCAATAAATGTAAACGTCACTCCGTTTTTTCATGAATAACTATAACTATGCATATTAGTATTATTATATTCACAAAACAACGCGTATTTAAATCTCGCGTTAATTCACGGTAATATGATTTCTCTCCCTCCTCGACAGGCATAGGCCATAATTTTAGCTGTTTCTCCGTAAACGTGTCTTACAATACATCATCGACATGGATATGAATCCGTCATCAATCAATTTGACATTTATTTATTTATTTATTTATTTATTTATTTATTTATTTATTTCTTAACGTGACTTTCTCAAAGTCTAATGAATAATTATTCATTTTTACAGGATCGATTATTCTTCACAAGTATCATTAGCTACAAACGAATTTGAATCATGCTGGTTGTTGTCATAGTCCATTCGCGATATTTCCAATATTCACGAGGCAAGATGGCCTAGAGGAATCTAGAAAGACTTGGAACTAATTAACAGGTCTCAATATTTTTCTGTGAGAATTCCAGTTTTTGTAGACTCTTATTTTCACTGCACTTCCATCGTCCATTGGCCCGGTTTAGACTAGTAATGGGTCATGGAAAATGAAAGTACTTATTATGGACCAAATGTTGCATTTACATTTTTGGACACCGCACAGGGGAGGTAGATTGTCAAAGTTTCTTCTATGCTGTATCTCATTTGTTTCTTATCCATACTTTGAGAGGCTGTTTGCTTATGCGATAGGTTTGCATATACTCAGAATTGTCTGCCTATATCATGTTCTTTTAATCTTTTTAAGTGACAGGAAAGCAAGATATAATGCAATATAAATGCTTACTTAATTGAACTTTCTTTTGATATGTTATATTAAATAGATAGGTCATGTTTAAAGTTATCGAGAAGTTCCATTCATTAATGATGCTCTTTCGATTTCCTTGTTTATTTTATAGGCGGCGGGTTGATGAGTGGTGTTACTAATCAAATTTTGCTTCACAGTTGTAATAAAATAGACTGAATATGAATCCTTCTTTTCATCAAGCTATCTTTTTAAAGATAGTTTGAAGAAAAGTTCTTAGATGACAGTTTGTCATGGCCATTACATTTTCATCAGAAACCTTTTCCATACTGGTAAAAATACACCTCGTCAACTTTAATTTTGAAGAGAAAAAAAAATGATGGAATTCAAAGCGATTAATTAACCTCCACTGGCAAATTAGCATAGTTTTTCACTCACATTTACAGCAGAATAATGCATGCCGTATTGTTGGCAAGAACCAATAATTTCTGAAAGTTACGGTATATTTTGGTAACATTTATTTCAACAAGAAAACTCACATTATTGTCTGAAAACACTAATTCCTTAAACTAACATTACTGTTTGGCCGCATTAACTGAAGTATGTATTTTGACTTGGCCAAGAGAGCTTGCATTATTTAAAAAACACAATCAATTTTGAAATTGCGAGTACTTGTTAACCTTGAGGTGGCTAGAAATATAGACCGCTTTACGAGCAGTGTGTTGAATGCTTATGGTAAATGCTCTGCATAGATCAGTGTGTTTACAGGAAAGTGGCAGGTACATATATTCCTGGACAATGGTGAAATAGAAGGAAGCCCGACACATTTCCATGTGTATGACCCTCACAAGGTCAGGTTCACAGGGCCCAAGCTGGGAATTGCTGGAGAGATGTCGATCTTTAAAGGTACCTATATATACCTAAATAATATGTAAAACCTATTAAATAATGCTGCAATAGATTGTACAATTTCAGTCATTTTGAAATATTTGAAATCAAATGTGGCATAAATAAATGTTTTTGCTGCTATTTTTATTTAATATAGGAAGCAATATCTTTTTAAAAAAAAAACTGGAATAAATATAAGTTCCATGAATTTTAATATCATATGTATTTAGTTTTATTTTTGTATGCTTTTTGCAGACATCGATCAGTAAGTAGGTCGAGGTACCAGTTCATTCTCTGAATACATATTCTTTCGCGGCTTATAATATTTCTAACGGAACTTTTTGCTTGTAGATAATAAATTAGAAACGTTAGATGGTGTTTGTCTACTAATCCATTCCTCATATTCACATATAATGTATGTCTGATTTTCGTGTGGCTGTGCTTTATCTTAGTAATGGGGTATGCAGAGCTATCTTTCGCTCTCTTTCGTATGTTCGTGCCTCCTTCGATGCCAAAGTAATTGATGACTTCTGTTTTTCTTAGATAACACAACCATGTAAGCACCCGCTATCGTTCGTACTCATCAAATATTTATAATCTATATTATTCGCATACCCTCCGGTTTGTATGCATCCCCCACGCCGATTTTAACCACTAGAGGCGTCAGTGTTATCAAAAAGCTTAAAACTTGGTCATTTCATTCATCAATTTATAATTTGTAACACGATTACCATCGGGGGGTCTCTAACGCTGTCATCTTATTGGCGTTTCAAACCAAACGGAAGATCTAGATGTAAATAGTAGACTGTTCACTAGCCTTTCCTTATTTCAAGAACGGTTCATTTCATTATAAACTATGTCATCTGCGTCCAATGTTTGCAATGTCTGGTTTTAAAATTCCTAAACATATTTTGAACAAAGAAAAAGGAAGAACTCTTAAATACATGTGTTAAAGAGATGTAACTCTAAATTTGACGGAATTATTGAGATTATCAAAGACGGTGAATTACATCAAATCTTTTGCCTGAAAATATAAACTCCACCATGCAAAATCTTGCCTTGGATTCGCAACAAACATCTCTTTGCTTCGAAACGCCAACAAGATGAGTGTTTTGAAATTCTTGGCGACAGCCAGGTTAGACATTATAAATTGATGAACGAAATGAGTAAGTTTTGTACATTTTGAAAACCTTTGTGCCTTTTGTTTTTAAAATTGGTACGATGATACAAACAAAACGGAACGGTGTGCAAATCATTTAGCAAACAATTAGTTTAACTCATCATTGTTATCATTTTGATGTATAAGTTTATAAGTTTAACTGTTAGACATCACATACAGTTGTTCATAGTGCGATGAAAAATGAAAGAATATTACATGACATTGAAGTGTTGGATATTTACGGGTAGACTTTCATTATGTGCTTGAAGACATTTTATGACATTTTGTGTATGAGATATTATATGGAACAAACAAACACATACACACACACAATTAGGCACATTTTGATTTCATGCGTAACAGTTTAACAGTAAGGTCGCTTTTCATGTCGGAAAGCCCATTGGCCACTACATAGACTGACTAGACTGTATTGTTCGAAATATCAGTCTGATTTATGAGCATGTATAAAAGTCGATGACCCGCTTACGCTGCTATATCTGGCTAAAATTCAGTCTTAATTTCACAAAGGATCGATTGGAATGATGGAAAGGTATATGTCGCGCCGACCACTGCGATAGCTTGCTACAATGTAGCATTTTGTAGCACAGAAGATTGATTGACATGACAGAAAGGTACATAACACGCTGACCACTACTTTAGCTGGCTATATTGAAGTGTAAAGAAATAACAGTTAGGTCAATTAGCATGTTGAATAGGTATTAGACACGCTGACAATTGCTACGCTGGCTAGAATTTAGTGTTATGCAATGGTACGGTTGATTAGCATGCCATTAAGGTCTATGACTCACCGACATACCAAAAAGTCTTAGGACCCACTGACAACTGCTACGCTGGCTAGAATTTAGTGTTATGCAATGGTACGGTTGATTAGCATGCCATAAAGGTATTTGACTCACCGACATGCCAAAAAGTCTTATGACCCACTGACAACTGCTACGCTGGCTAGAATTTAGTGTTATGCAATGGTACGGTTGATTAGCATGCCATAAAGTTCTATGATTCACCGACATGCCAAAAGGTCTTATGTCCCTCTGACAACTGCTACGCTGGCTAGGTAATAGTGTTATTCAATAAGATTTAGGTGCAACCTAATAATAAGACAACATTAAGGTTGATCTGCATGCCAGAAAGGTCTATGTTCCGTGAGGATTGCTATATATTGCTGCCTAGATCGAAGATACGTATTTACCATCAAGTATCTGTCCCGTGACCATTGCTATCTATTACTGGCTAGATCGTAGATACGTATTTACCATCAGGTCTATGTCCCATGATAATTGCTATATATTGCTGGCTAGCTCGTAGATACGTATTTACCATCATGTCTCTGTCCCGTGACCATTGCTATATATTGCTGGCTAGATCGTATATACGTATTTACCATCAGGTCTATGTCCCATGACCATTACTATCGATTGCTGGCTAGCTCGTAGATACGTATTTACCATCAGGTAGAAAACAAGTCTCATGCTTGTCGGA
The DNA here is from genome assembly GCA_028554795.2 of Sinohyriopsis cumingii. Classification (NCBI taxonomy): domain Eukaryota; kingdom Metazoa; phylum Mollusca; class Bivalvia; order Unionida; family Unionidae; genus Sinohyriopsis; species Sinohyriopsis cumingii. Next base: position 151,162,952 of record CM068828.1, on the reverse strand, counting down.
GCAACTCATGACAAGAATGACTCTGATTAGTATATACAAATATAGCTTGTTATGAATCAAACAGTTTTCATCCAAAAACTGTCATTTTCCAAATATGATACGATATACTGTGATATCCGATAATTGTGTAATTTTCCCAAATTATGTGACATACTGTGAGATCAGATAATTGTGTCATTTTCCCTAAATAATATGACATTAATCACTGGACTCACAAGTATTTAGACAATTATGAAACTTTCGAACGATCATGATTTACACATGCGTTATTATGCTTGAAATGATAGGATATCAAACATAGAGGTCGTCATAATATGTATTCATCATGATGTATGTTACATAAGGGACACAGTGATTAAGAGGAAAGGCATTAGGTTCCTCATTATATAAATAAGAGCCTTTAGGGTCATTGGGATTAAGATATGAGCCATTAGGGTCATTAGGATTAAGATATGAGCCATTAGGGTCATTGGGATTAAGATATGAGCCATTAGGATTATTGGGATTAATATATGAGCCATTAGGGTCATTGGGATTAAGATATGAGTCATTAGGGTCATTGGGATTAAATAATGAGCCATTAGGGTCATTGCGATTAAGATATGAGCCATTAGGGTCACTGGGATTAAGATATGAGCCATTAGGGTCATTGCCATTAAGATATGAGCCTTTAGAGTAATTGGGATTGAGATACGAGCCTTTAAGGTCATTGGGATTAAGATATGAGCCATTAGGGTCATTGGGATTAAGATATGAGCCATTAGGGTCATTGGGATTAAGATATGAGTCATTAGGGTCATTGGGATTAAGATACGAGCCATTATGGTCAATGTGATTAAGATATGAGCCATTAGGGTCATTGGGATTAGGATAATAGTAAATTAGCTCAACAGGAGTATTAGGGTCAGCGTGATTTAAATATGCGACCTTAAGTTAATCATAATTAAAACCGAGTCATTAGGCTTATTATTTAAATATGAATTATTAATTTAAAAACGATTTATATAAGTCCTTAGGCTAATTTTTATATAAGTTTTATGGCTAAATGTTATATGAATCGCATGGCTAAATATTATATGAGTCGTATGACTAAATTTTATATGAGTCGTAAGGCTAAATTTTATATGAGTTGTATGGCTAAATTTTATATGCGTCGTAAGGCTAAATTTTATATGAGTCGTAAGACTAAATTTTAGATGCGTCGTAAGGCTAAATTTGATACGGGTCACTATGTTCACTTTGATATAAGTCATTAGGCTCTTTTGATACGAGTCATGAGACTCATGTTTGTGTGAGTCATATGCACATTCTGATATGAGTCTTCTGCCTATTTTTTCTCGTCACAGGGTTAAGTTGATTTAGCGATCATGCTAATTTTGATTTGAGTGTCTTTAGGCTAATTTGATTCGAGTCTTTAAGCTAATTTGATACAAGTTTTTGGTCTTATTTGATACGAGACTTTAGGATAATTTGATTTTGAGTCTTTAGGCTTATCATACTTTTGACACCCAAACCCACACCCACATAAACACACACCCACACCCACACAAACACACACCCACACAAACACACACTCACACCCACACAAACACACACCCACACCCACACCCACACAAACACACACCGACACAAACACACACACACAAACACACACCGACACAAACACACACACACACATATATATATATATATAGAGAGAGAGAGAGAGAGAGAGAGAGATAATCGCCTCCTACTATTTCTAACATTTTAAATTACTCCGAGCCTCCAGTCAGCATTACCGATGGTTTAGGTGTATGCAAAATATCTCGAGATGAAAGGTATAACGATTTAATAAAATATATCGAACGTACAAAACAATTTCATCGACAAATTTCTCTACCGCAATTTCTTTCGAACAAATACAAGCAATGGCATATTCACAGTTGCCAATTGCTATCATCTTATGAAGTTTAATGTCTTAAGTGAGAGTGTTTCCATTCGGTGTTGATTCTGTTACTTATCTGTCCGCCTCTTGTTTCTCTTTTGTTACTTCCGGTATCCTTGACTACGTGCTCTTCTGGCACTTCCGATCCATCCTCGTTCCGAATCTTCTTGTACTCTCTTTCACGCTTCCTTATGGTACTGCTCTTCCGCCCAAACTGCTTATGTCACATTAGACCTCCCACGTGTTCTCAACGTGTCTTCTGTCTCTCCGATTCTCGGATGTCGATTCTACACCCACCCGGAAAGCTTCGTGTGGAATTAGAAGTGACGTATAATCTCGTCCTCATGATTTAATATCAGGAGATTTAATTACTCTCTCACAGACTTTTCATCACAATAATGGCGAATAAATTATCATGTCAGCTCACAAACTTACATCTAATTATTCCATACACGCTTTGTTCTGTAATAACTGTGCTATAACAATAACAGTATTATCAGTGACTTCCGATACATGCAAACACATCCCTAATTGATACATGCAAACACATCCCTAATTGATAACTTATCGATGTAGTAAACTATCATCATCAACAACAATCATACGCATTTCCTACCCCACAAATTATGAAGACACGTACAAATATACAAATACCTGATTATATACCTGATTATAGATACACCAGTCCAACAACGACGAAGTCTGCATAATTCACAATCTATATAGTCATATGCTAATAAAGCAAGTACAAGTTCTAATACAATTCTCAAATAAAATCAGTCATGAATGGTAAATTACAAACTCCAACAATCTACTTACGTTGATCTTGCATGTTAATAACTCGCTATATGACTTTACGATATGATGATACTTCAGCTAAACATAGAAGATTCCATGTCTAATAAAATAAAATGTAGATAAATAACGTATCAGTTTTACAACACATAGTAATTAAAGTGAGACAAATTCGGGCAAAGGTAAGATACCTTAAGAATCCTTGTTTCACGATCCAAACTAGAATTCCTTCCCGCTTTTTAAAAAGTGACACCTTCGGCCCTCGAAGTACAGTCTAATGTCTCCTAACTTCTACATCATCCGCCACCAGCGGCGTCCAAAGATGTATTAACGGAAAAATGGACTTGGTCCGAACTAATTGCTTACTGACACTCGCCCTAGATTTGAATCTCTCGGTTTCTATTGGTCGAGGTATGGTCTCTTTGAAAACTGCTATGGGTTAATTTATGACTTACCTGTGAATCTTGGGTACCTGTGAATCTTGGGTTTCCGTTTACTAAAGCCCGAACCCGCTCCAAGCCGGTCGTGACATCACTGACTGAGTGCAAATCAAACAAATGAATCTATGCCTGGTGGTAGAATTCCTTTTCAATTTAACCTCAAACAGGTCGCTGCGTAATGTTGAAACAACGGACAGGCAGTTTCTTTATCAAGAATCGGTCTAAAGTCCTAATCTTACATAATACCTATTGACATTATTCCAGGTGTTCTTACTACGAATTAGCTATAAGAAAATATGTGTATACATGAAGCATGAAACAGCAGCAAATTTTCCCCACAACGATACGTATGTATATATATATATATATATATATATATATATATATATATATATATAATGAGTCATTAGGCGTATCATCGTTTTCAATGTCTATATAGGCATTTTACATCATTGCTGTCTACATATGCTGAATATGCGTGTCCTTGACTATTTATATAGTCGTAATGATAGCTTATACAGGAATTCACCAGACGAGTCTGAAAGAGATAAAGAAGAAAGAGCAACTTTTATTTATCTTTCTTAATGTGCACTGTACATTAATATATGTCAATAAATAAATATTAGACAGAGACAAGGAGGATCAGTTCCGAGAAACTAAATACGTTATTCCAACTTGTCCAAATAAAGTAGTTATTTTATTGTTTATAACATTTATAATAATATTATTTTGTTGTTGTTGCTGCTGCTGTTATTTTAATGTTATTGTTATTATTATTATTATTATTATTCGCTCTGCAATGAATTGGCGAGGGAAATAGTGTTTCTCCGTCCTTTGATCCCTTGTTGGATTCTCAATATTTAAGAACCACTCAATATCTCTGAGGTTTAAAGCGCTCTCCGTTACGGATCACTGCCATCTCACCTCTGTCTGCCTGGGTTCGAGTCTAGGATTCGATCAATGTGGGTATGTGAGAAAGATTGCCAGTAGCTTCTCGTGGGTCGGTGGTTCTTCCCGGGGTTTTCCCGGGTTCTTCCTCCACCATTAATACTGGCCGCCATACATAGCCTATCGTGTGCTGAAAAATGGCGATAAACCCAACAACAACAACAACAACAACAATATCTGTGAAAGTATTTGGCTGAGGATGCATCTTAACCAGAGTAACTCAAATTAGGTCACTGTGATAATATATTGAGTGACTTTTATATTTTCAATTCGTTGTTTCATCATTAGTATACTGATTTTGAGTTCATATATGATTAATAAAATGTAAACAAACAAAGTAATTAAACCATACATAACTCAGGCCAGTCTAACCGATTATTCACATTTGAGTGACATTTGCATTTCATTTCCCCTCTTGTTACGTGTTCAATATATTGGATCTTATTTCACCTAAACGCATAAAACACTATGTAACTGCATATAAGCTAAAGTAAATTAATTAAAACATAATATGAATTTTAGCAATTCGTCCGTTAGTACATCTTAAACCTCTTTGTATCTACACCTATGAGAAGACCACTCTGGTGGCCTCAGCGATTAGAGCGCCCGCCTCGGACTGGTCGGCCTGGTGTCACCTTAATGTGACTGGGTGGAACATAATGCTACTTGTCTGCAGCATGATGCCCCAGTGCTAAACATCACTATAAACTGTTATATTGCAAACATCGTAGCGATATAAATAAAATTGTGAAAGCTATGCTAAGAAACTAAATTACATACATACACACACAAAAAAAAACTTGTGAGAATTTGTATGTAGATGCATTTGTATCAGAGCAACGCAAACACACCCAACACACCAAACACAATGTCACTATAATTACGTATTTTGTATTCTGAGCTTTACTTTAGTTATACTATGAATATATCAGACCCATTTATGCCAATACTAATGGGCATGTGATTGCATCTCAACGTATTTAATTTAACCATATCCAAAATTAGGAACTATGATATAATGCTCACGACTGAGTGAATTTTGTATTATTAGCGATTCATTTATTACACCTCAATAGATATGTCATGATTGACATACATTGATGAAACTTCGAATGTGGATGCATCTCAATAGATATGATCACTATTGACATACACTGATGAAAATTCGAATGTCGATGTATCTTAACTAAGGTAACTCAAGCATGTCAAAACTAGGTCACTATGATTCAGTGACATTTACCTACACGTATAAAAATTGGGATGTGCATGTATCTCAAGAACAGTAAGTCAGACAATCCAAGAATAGGTCAATGTGAACTAATTTTCATGCTTGAGTGTTCCTGGTATTTTCCGCATTACTAATATGTATATTGTTGTCTAATCCAAATGCTCAGCTGTTGGATTTCCTGTTTACGTTCTTCTTGTTCTTCTTTTTTGTTTCTTCTTCTTCTTCTTCTTATTATTATTATTATTATTATTACTATTATTATTAGTATTAGTATTAGTATTATTATTATTATTTATATTGGAGGTAGTAGTAGTGGTTTTTGTTGTTGTTCTTGCTGCTGCTGTTATTATTGTTGTTGATGTTGTTACCGATAGTGTTAATTATCAGATACGAACTAACTTTTAAAATTTGTAATATAAAGTGAGAGAAATATCCATCAGTGTTACATGTAAATATCCGAGTGAAAATTGGAAATTCATATATCTCCAATTAAATGTGTGATGTAAAGTATTACCAATTCAATATTCTCAACTTCGTCTATATTTTTCCTTGACATAGGAATAATATTTATTGTATAATTTGTATTATGTCATTCGCCGTTCTAGCCAGCACGTCAATGGCGGGTGAAGGCGAACTCACGGCTGTTGTAACCCATAATGACAGTAGCATTCCAGTTGGTATTGAACAAAGCAAAGAAGATGCGAACACGTTTGAAATATCCTTTGTGCCAGAGGAGGCTGGAATTTCCACTGTTCAGGCCTTTTTCAACGGAGACGCAGTTCCAGGTATAACAGTCTCATTAGTGCATAAATTAACGTTGAAAATTCAAAATATTTAAGAACTGAACTCACCTCTAGCGGACCTCGTGAAGCTACGAAGCTCGATAATCGATTAAACCATGCATACATTTTACGTATAGTTACAAATATATTAAGGAATTTCAAGAAACAGAGAACAACCTTATTTTAACCGTTTCGTAGAACACAATGACACACATAAAACAGTAGTTTTTTCCTAGTACTTTAAACTAATCAATAAAAAAGGTTTGTGTCACATAATGCGGTTTTAATGAATCTATATGATTTGCACAAAGGCTATCTGCAAATGTGTAATTATTTCTAAATTACATTTTGCCAGTCAAGGTATCGATTTAAAGACCGATCGGAAACAGTTCAAGTCATTATTTATCTTTAATCTTAAAATATGTACGGCATGCATGTTCACGTAATAATCATTTCTTTCCAGATTATCGATGAACGTCAGTTTTTTCCGGGAAAATTAAAATGACTAGGAATGACACATACAGTGCTCCCTTATTATTATATGCTCATTTTTTTCTCCGTTAACTTTGCATTGTCAGAATCGTTCAGTATTTTACGATATTGAACTTGCGTGCAATTCACTTTATATTGTAAACAAACAGTGGACGCAGATGCCAGCACTTTTGATTTATTTTATTTGTCTATGGATGAAGTAAACCAGCTGAATGAACTAAATCAGACGTTTTGCGGACTGCCACATACCAGCTGCTTTGGCACATTCCGCGTTAACTTTTTTGATGCAATATTTAGGATTTAGGCAAGCTATAGACGCCAGACAGGGTCCTTACAAATAACATGCGAGTCACAAAGCATAAATTGTCTTCTTTAGCTGGTAATAAGAATGGCAAAAATATACTTACAGTTTAACATCCTGAATTTTCTCAAAATGTACTGTCTTAGTTCTGGAAATCCAAATTACATGAGCCGTGTCATGGGACCTCAAGCTTGATTACTCATTTCGAAATTGTACTGTAATTTCCACTATTCCACGTGCAATTCCATCCTCCTTACTGCACTCCAAATAAAAAAGCCATAAATTCCATAGCGTCTTTTTGATCATTGCAATTGAAAGTCTTCATAGTTTTCCCACATTACGATTTCAAGCATTCAATGGCAGAACAGAAAAACACTTGCAGATGTCAACAGTACGCTGCTCCGCCTCCGCTGAAGTCCGATGTACTTCATGTATAATTGGCACATAAATCCAGCCCATACTCACGAAATTTCGTAGAAATAACAAAACGTGCCAAACTCTATTCATTCCAGATCAAATGGGAAAGTTTTTGCAATGCGCATTCGTTCACAATATTAATCCAAATTTCAATTTTAAGTAGACCAAAATGCCGTTTTCTTTTGAAAGTTATGTTTAGCTCGCAACCAAGTACAAATTTATCTGGGCGGAGTTATGTGTTCATTAACATTGTTGTTGTTGTGTAATGAGGAATCTGCGCTTGTGTATTTAGTTCGGAATACGGCATACATTCAGTTATTTGTTTCGTGTAGTGTATTTGTATTGACATAATTAAGCCTTAGGTAGAATAAAAAATGAGCATATAATAATAAGGTTACTACATTTGTATGGGAAAATATGAACTCGTTTTGTCGGATAGATATATTGCACTCCCAAGGTCGTGCAGTATTTCATCCGAAAAACTCGTTCATATTTTCCCATACAGATGCAGTAACCTATAATTATAAAGCTGTTCATGGAGACATATAATATGTCATCTTATAATGAAACTATCTTATGATAAAGTACACGATCTATATTACTCTGCTGCTTTGTAGTGAAATGGGATTCGTCACAACATAATCGCGTTATAATGAATGGTTTTATAGTGGTCATTTTTGGTATGTTCGGATATTGCTACTTTTTCTATAAAAAAACAATGTTATTGTTATTCAGATTGCCGTTGACGGCAATGATAAATTTCAATAATCGATATATTTTCCGTTCTTTCCAAGGATCTCCAAAGTCCATGCCTGTTGCCGATCCGGGACTCATTAAGGTCAGTGGCGAGGGCATTGCGGGCGGAACCAAAGGAGATGAGTTAAAATTTACAGTATATGCTGAGGATGTAGGAGGAGCCATAGATGTAGATGTAATAGGTCAGTTAACAACAGTTTCCCCAACTGAATTTATATTTTCAACAGAGTTTTATTTAATACATTACTGATTAATCAGTACTCAGTGAACAAGTTAACACATATATTAAAAAAACAAAACAAATAATGATTCGCGGCATACAACAGTGCAAAATCCAATCAAAAGAACAGCTTACCCTTAGAAACAACTGCTGGTATAGCTAAAACAATTTGCTATAAGGACCCAAATGCTACAAGGATCCAACCAAATTACTACAAGGACCCAAATAAATTGCTACAAGGAACCAAACAACTTGCTACAAGGACCCAAATAAAATGCTACAAGGACCCATATAAAATGCCACATGGACCCAAATAGTGAAGGACCTGAAAGAAATACAGTTATTTCATTATATAAACTGGACTGTTTATTCATTTTCAAGTATGACACGTGTTTTGTTTTAGTTTATTTCTTATGAAACATCTCATAAAATAATCTTTTGAATAACGCTTTTTGTAAAGTCAGCTAAAGAAAAATGATAATCATATAAACTTGTATAATTTGCCAACGTATGACGTACAATACTGGCTATAAGTAATATATATGTTTATAACGTATGACATGCAAACATGACTATATGTAATACGATATTTGTGACGTATGGCATGCAATAATGGCTATATATAATACAATATTTGTGACGTATGGCGTGCAATAATGGCTATATGTAATATGATGTTTACGACGAATGGCATGCAATAATGACTATATGTAATACGATATTTGTTTTGTATGACATGCAATAATGGCTATTTATTATATGCCCATTTTTTCCCCGTTAACTTTACATTGTCAGAATCGTGACAATACACATATAGCATTCACGTGAATAAAGGAATTATTTTCGATTGTAATCAATGACGCAGAGGCCAGCACTTTTGATTTGTAAACAAATCATATACACTAGCGTAAGAGGCTCTTTACGTTGTGGTTGTTTAAATTTGTTTCTGAATGAACTAAAACATATTGTGTGGACTGCAAAAAAAAACAGCTGTTTTTGGCATTTTCCGCGTTGATAAAATGTTACGGATTTAGGCTAGCTACATTATATAAAAGACGGAAGATTAGGTCCTTACAAATAACATACAAGTGACAAGGCATATGCTCTCTTCTTTTTCTGGTGATAAGAATGGCAAAATAAAATATACTTACAGTTTTACATCCTGAATTTCCTCAAAATGTTTTTTCTTAATTCTGCAAATCCGAATTACATGAGCCATGTCATAGGTTTTCAATCTGGATTACACATTTTGAAATTTTGCTGTAATTTCGATAAGTGCAATTGCATCCTCCTTACTGTACTCAAAATGAAATAAACATTAAATTCCATAGCGTCTTTTTGATAATTGCAATTGAAAGATTTCATATTTTTCCACCGTTATGATTTCAAACATTCACTGACAGAAATAGAAACGCATTTGCAGACGTAAACACGCTTCTCCAGCGCCACTTCAATCCGATGTATTTCATGTATAATTTGCACAGCTGAATCCAGTCCAAAATCACAAACTTTCGTCGAATCGAAACAAAATACAAAATATATTCATTCTAGATCAAATGGAAAAGTTGTTGCAATGCGCATTCATTCACAATATGACTGCAAATTTTAATTTTAACCAGACACGCCATTTTCTTTCGAAAGTTATGTCGAGCGCGCGACTAAGTTCAGATGTATCTGGGCGGAGTTACGTACGCATTAATAATGATGTCATTGTGTAATGACAAATATGCGCTTGTGTATTTAGTTTGGAATACGGCATTCGTTCATTTACGTTGTTTCTTGTAGTGTATTTTGTTTATATAATTAAACCTTAGGTAGAATAAAAAATCAACATATAATAAAAAGGTTACTGCATTTGTATGGGACAATATGAACTCGTTTTGTCGGAAGGATATACTGCACTCACAAGTTCGTGCAGTATTCCATCCCAAAACTCGTTCATATTGTCCCATACAAATGCAGTAACCTATAAATGTAATGCGATCTTGTGACGTATCACGTGCAGTAATTACTATATGTAATGCGATATTTGTGACGTATGACGTGCAAAAATGGCTATATGGAATGTGATATTTATAACGTATGTCATGCAATAATGACAATATGTAATACAATGTTTATAACGTATGCCATGCGATAATGACTATTTTTGATACGATATTTGTGACGTATAACATTAATGGCTATATGTAATATGATATTTGTTACGTCTGACATGCAGTAATGGCTATATGTAATACGATATTTGTGATATATGGCGTGCAAAAAAATGGCTTTATGTAATACAATGTTTACAACGTATGTCATGCAAACATGATTATATGTAATGCAATATTTGTGACGTATTACATGCAGTAATGGCTATATGTAATGCGATATTTGTGACGTATGACATTCGATAATGGCTATATGTAATACAATGTTTATAACGTATGTCAGGCAATAATTGCAGCATGTAATACGATGTTTGTGACGTATGCAGTAATGGCGGCCATATGTAATACGATGTTTGTGACCTATGACACGCAATAATATATAGAACAGGATGATTGTGACGTATGACATGCAATAATGGCTATATTTAAAAATATGTTTGTCACTTATGACATGCAATAAGATACGTACTATGATGTTTGTTCCTATCTATAATTCGATTTAGATTTGTTTTATCTCGCATTTATTTAATGCCGTTTACCAAACCTGCTTATATGTGGCTTTTAAAAGTAGAAAAGCATTAGAAAATCAAATATATCAATATTGGATATAAAACAAGCAACTCTTTCAATTCCATTCGCTTTTTATTCCTCTCGTCGTTTTATTTTAGTTGAAGGGAAGCCAATCAATGTGATGAAATATATAATAGCTTCAGATCGTTACGAATACCGATACAGAGCTATTTCTGCAGGCACATACCTGGTACATGTGAAATGGAACGGACAAGACATCCCTGGTAAGTCTAAATACCTGGTACATGTCAAATGGAAAGGGAAAGACATACCTGGTAAGTCTAAATACATCGTACATAAAGGGAAAGACATCCCTGTTAAGTCTAAATACTTGGTACATGTCAAATGGAAAGGGAAAGACATTCCTGGTAAGTCTGCACCCTTATTATCGGTTTTGGGAGTTGTTTTCGTAACTAGTGCAAGTGTATTGGTAAATATGTTTGTGAATGAAAGGTCGGTTTTACTTCGTTTGACACGTGACAGATATTTGACTTTAAATGTACTCAACCATTTGAATCGCAGTTTCAGAATAGGTTTTTCGTATTCAACAAGCCTCATTTGTAGGTATTGTTTCTATAATTTAAATAACTAGCAATTGATATGTCAAAATAAATATCAGTCGTATATAGAAAGCTGTGTATTCAACAAAAGATGGAAAAAAGGGAAGTATATTAGCATCTTTCAATTGGAGTTGTGGGTAGTCAGCAAGATAGGAACCTGGTTACATTTACGGATTTCTGGAACTATGTATAAATTGTTTAAAATATTTTCTAATACCCAGAAAGCCCATTCAGACCAAAAATCACCGATCGGTCCAAGATCATACCACTGGATGACCTTACCGACCGGAAAGATGAAAACGGTTACTTGGTCTTGGACTGTGACAAGGAAACAGTATTACGTTACGACATCAGTCAAGCGGGGCCCGGTGAGTTTGACGTACAGCGGTTAAAATGTTGAATTTTTTTATATCTAATTTATATATTCAGTCCTCCTTTCTCTCTCTCTCTCTCTCTCTCTCTCTCTCTCTCTCTCTCTCTCTCTGCATATGCTAACAATAGTCCTTAAGAAGATGTCAATTATTTGTTGATTGAGCTAAGATTAATTAATACAAGTCTATTGATTTTTGTTTGATATTATCTACCATGTCACTATTTAATTTACGTGTTCCATCATCTCACTGCTTAATGTATATAATTTATACTAATTCATATAATCGTGTCAAGTTTGCTTGAAAAGCGTTCTGGTCAAACTTTTAATGTTAGCTTTCTTGTTTTCTTTTTTTTTTAAATTCTTATTCCGTTTTAAGCTAGTATCATCTTCATCATCATGATCATCACTTCTATCACCATCGTTATCGTTATCATTAACAGCAGTAGCAACAATAACAAAGTCATCATCTTCAGGGCCGGCGCTACCTTATAGGCAAACTAGGCAGCCACCTAGGGCGCTGATTTCAGGGGGCGCATATTTAAAAAAAAAAATATTGTTTATAAATTTTGAAATTGATATTTTCCGGGGGGGGGGGGGGGTGCAGAATCTAACTTTGCCTAGGGCGCCAGATAGTCTGGCCGGGTCTGGCGCCGGCCCTGATCATCTTTTCTTCATCATCATCATCATCTGGCCAAAAATTATTTTAAAGCATTTCTTTGGCAGGTAATTTTACAGCCGAGGTTTTATCCCCGAAAGGTCGCCTCCCAGTTGCTATCAAGAGACATAAGGAAGACATAGTTCACGTTGGTTTTATGGCCCGGCAAGAAGGTATTTAAATCGAGTAGAGGCCCAACATGGGGAATTGACTGCTTTTTTTTTCTTTCTTACTTTTGTAATTGATTTATAAATGAATACCCGATTTACACATTTCAGAAAGGTAATACAAAGACACTTGCGAAGAGATGCCCCCTCCCCTCCTTCTTCGCTTTGTTTAGACAAGACATGTCATTGCTCTGAGATCTATCGGCGACTTTGCCATCTTTTAAAACTCTTGTCAAAAGAGGTAGATACTGTTACGAGTCTATGCTCTTAAAATAAGTAATAGAAAAGAGTGAAAGACATCAAGCTTTGTAAAAGTTAACAAATAATCTTATTTTCTTAGAATACAAAGTGAAAATGAAAAGAAAAAAACTTACAGTATTACGATTTAAATCCCAAGCTAATCAAAGAATTGGGTCAGAAGCGAAACAAGTCCTAGCAATTTAAAGCCCTGAATAAAACTCAGTACTAGTCCCAAAGAGATCCAAAACTGAAGACGATGACGTGTCTGTTATGGAGTGCTGATGTGTCAACAGCCTTTTGTTAAATCACAATAATGTAAATCCAGGTTTGAATATATAATAAAATCCAGTGAATGTCTTTATCCAAGAAGTTTCTCAGAAAACGTTCGTATTTCTAGAGAAAATAATAACTTGAATTCAATAATTTGAAGAAAATAAAATTCAGCTCAAACTGGTCACACCATAATACAATTTGAATGTAATAGATTTTAAGGCACGAATGGTAAAATCCTCACAGTTACAATATATAGTTCTTTACTTGACATGAAGTCACAAGTAGCATTTTCTATATATAAAAAAAAAAAAAAATTAAACAACATTATCTAATAGAAGATAACCTTCTAGAATGATCTAATGAGCCTCGTTTACTTACAACACCATAATCTGTAAAATTCAATCAGGAAACTCCTAAACCCAAATCATATTTACATATTTACTTCTTCTAATTTACCTAAATAAAAATCCTGATATTAAGTTCATGCACATAGACAATAATTTAGCAATGTATTAGTTGTTTACATAAAATAAAATGTAAAAATTATAAAAAGAAGCCAATCAGGTCAAGCAGAAATTAACTCAATTTTGTACAATGTCACGTCCAGCATACAATGTTACATTAAAATATCATGTAATGATAATTAAAAAAAACTAACAAGCAAACAATTAAATTATTTGTACATAACAATACATATATAGGCAGATTTTTGCATTTGACCACGACACCAACGATTACATTACATTCGATAGGCACCATAGGCACTTTCGATCGAATTGCGCATACCACACGGTCGCAGTTTAAAACACGTATCGCATAATACCACTCGGCAGCGTGCTTCAACACTTCAGTTCTGGAAACTACTCGATTACACGCTTCGACATAGATCACACGGTGCAACACAGGAGCCATGCACACCACTCAGTCGCATGATACAACACTAGAGTGCCGCATACCACTTGATCAAATGTGGTGCCACTCGGTAGAGTGCAGCGTAGTGTGTACCGGCCCATTCGAACGCAACACAGCAATAACCATATATGTCCACTGAGAAAAGTGTTCAATGGTATTTATCCCATAGTTAATATACGCAAATAAAAGCAAATTACTGATTGCTCCCAGCACTTGAATTATTTGTACCTGATTCTGAATCACGTCACTTGTTATAGTTCTATCACAGCACTTTGAAATTTTGGAGAGGCCGGACGTCAAATGACGTGGTTATTTTGGGAGAGATAGTGCGTCAAATGACGTGGTTAATTTTGGAGAGACTGGACGTGAAATGACATAGTTGCGACTACTTTCTCTATGTAAATAATGAGCAAGAAAACTACTTATTCAATATTAATGACCCAACAACAGTTGTTACAAGTCTATGGTGTAAAACTAAGTAACAGAAAAGAGCGAAAACTAACAAGTTTTGTAAAATTTAAGAAATATTATTTGCCTGAACACAAAGTGAAAATTAAAAACAACTTAGAGTATTCTGAATTAATTCCTAAATAGACTTAAAGTTCTATCACAAGTCCAAATGTATGAAGTTCCTATTGAATTCCAGTAGTGTTCAAAATAAATTTCAATATTGAATGTGCTGATGTACCTGGATTCTCCAACGTGCCAATGTGCCAATGATCTGGATTGTGGTGATGTGCTAAGTGTCTTATGATGTATCTCAGTAATCCCAAGTGTCTTCATCTGAATTCACATTAACACCAAATTAATGCTTAGCACAAAGTCGGTATGGTTTTCCTACAGTATATGCAGTTTCATATTTTTTATGTCACAACGTATTATAAATCACTTTATGCGATTCCAATTGGTCCAAATAAACGCATGAACTTACTGTGCAGTGTTCACTTTACTGCGATCATGGGAAAACCTTTTTAACCCCGACTATTGTATTTTTTGTTTTCAATGAACATTTTCGGCGGCCCAATTTTCGACACGACTCACAAAGGGAAATTGAGTGAAATGGTATAGTATGTCTGAATATGGCCAATTTATCTCGACAGGGGTTATATCATATATACCAATATCATCATACAAATTGTGTGTGTGTGTGTGTGTGTGTGCGCGTGTGTGTGTGTGTGTGTGTGTGTGTGTGTGTGTGTGAGAGAGAGAGAGAGAGAGAGAGAGAGAGAGATTTGGAATTTTAACGTAGCTTTAACAATTGTGAGGCACTTTATAGTGATGTTCAGCACTGGGGCATACTGCCGCAGACATGTAGCATGATGTCCCGCCCAGTCACATTTTCCTGACACCAGGCCGATCAATCCTAACACTAACCTCTTAAAGCTGAGCGCCAAGCGAGGCAGCTGTTAGTACCATTTTTGTAAGTCGTTGGTATGACTCAGAAGGGGATCGAACCCACGATCTCCCGCATCCGAGGCGGACGCTCTAACCACTAGGCCAATGGAGCGGTCTCATACGAAATTGCGTACAACTCAAATACAAGAACGACAACAAGAAGTAAAACTACGGGTATGGCTCAGATGATAGCGGTTGTTTGGGGTGGACGGGGGGGGGGGAGGGGCGCGCTATATATCTGTAACATAGAACCTACCCTATAAAAAAGCGTAGTCTAAATTTTAATTACAGAAGTAAATACAACTCGCCACTGCTCACAGAAGAACGTTGACATAAACCTGTCTCGCAAATGACCGAACTTTATCCAACCATAGCATATTTACTAATACACAATAAAAGAACCAGGATGTAGGCCAGTTTACTTTATAACATTTCAAGTTGTCAAAGAGTTTTTTAAGAATTGCAAGTGGAAACTGATGTTCTAGAAATTAAAATACACATGTTTACCTCAAATGATAACAATATGATAATGTCATCTATTATCTTTAAGAATTATTAGCTATGTATTATGTTGTTTACAAAATGTATTTGCTGATCAGGTACACAATGAATTGGATTTTGGACAGGATAAAGTACAAAACACAGATGTATATAAGTCCTGTTAAAGTAGATTTTAATGTCAACTGCAAATATATGAGCGTTTTGAAAATCTTTAATGACTGAAATACCAATATAATCTCAAAATATGTCATGCTCAGATCATCAACATCCACTGACAAAGTCGTCTAATCAACATCCACTGACAAAGTCGTCTAATCATCATCCACTGACAAAGTCCTCTAATCGACATCCACTGACAAACGTCACCTAATCAACATCCACTGAACAACGTCCTCTAATCAACATTTAATTACATCCCCTGACCAATATCCTCTGATCAACATCTAGTTACATCCACTAACCAATATACTCTGATCAACATCCAATTACATCCCCTGACCAATATACTCTGATCATCATCCAATTACATCCCCTGACCAATATCCTCTGATCAGCATCCAATTACATACACTGACCAATATCTTCTGATCAACATCCATTTACATCCACTGACCAATATCCTCTGATCAACATCTAGTTACATCCACTGACCAATATACTCTGATCATCATCCAATTACATCCACTGACTAAGGTCCTTTGATCAACATCCAATTACATCCCCTGACCAATATTCTCTGATCAACATCTAGTTATATCCACTGACCAGTATACTCTGATCATCATCCAATTACATCCACTGACTAAGGTCCTTTGATCAACATCCAATTACATCCACTGACCAATATGCTCTGATTAATATCAAATTACATCCCCTGACCAAGTTCATCCAATCAACCTCCAGTTACATCCACTGACCAATATTTTCTGATCAACATCCATGTCGCAGAATAGAAACCGAGTGGGGTTTTTGGACTAAATGAATAAGACAAACACAATGTGTGGAAGATGGAAATTTATTAAATGAATTAATAAAGAAAAATATATGATGTAAAACTACAATGATTCTTTCACGCTCTCAACATACGATTGACTTAAATCACTCTACACAACATTCTCACATTGAAAATAAACCAAAAATATGAAATCAATATGAAGTACAGATCCAAGAAACCTCATGGACTGCAGATACGCTTCAAACAGTATTCTACACTACAAGAGATTCACATAATCTTAAATATGAATTCCGATTAAGATTCAAAATAATCTTATGAACACAATTAAGAGTCAAAATAATCGTATGAATACAACTAAGATTCAAAATAATCTTATTAACACAACTAAGATTCAAAATAATCTTATAAGATTATTATCGTATGAATACAACTAAGATTCAAAATAATCTTATCAACACAACTAAGATTCAAAATAATCTTATGAACACAACTAAGATTCAAAATATTCTTATGAACATAAAAATGCAATTGGAACAATAATTTAACCAAACGTATGCTTCTAGACCCCTTGTACAGTCGCATGATTCCTTGGGTTGGCCCACACTCTTATCGGCCGCTCGCACCCTTTATGGATCTACAACATGTACAGTCATACGTATACACACGTACAGACAGCATACAGCCCCCTTTCGAATTTGCTACGTCTACGTCCTTGGCACAGACATACGTACATACATACATACGTATCGACAGCACGCATCCTTAAATACTCTGGAAACTCCAGACAGCTCTAAACAGCTTCAGATAGCTCTAGACATCTTTAGTAAACTATAGTCAGCCCTAGTCTTAGTAACAATCACAACCACAGTGACAGTCACAATCACAGAGACAGTCACATTCAGCTACAATAAAACCAAACTGGTCATAATAATAGTTTCTGTAAAATATCTAGATATAAGGTAATACATTAACTCTAATAGTGACTTGTAATTCAAAGTTCAAATCTGAGTTGTAATAAATGCATTATTACGCGACAAGACATTACAAACCGAATAAGCTTCGCATATCAAATGAAAAGTAAACACTTACCCCTATGGCTGGAGAACAATGGAGAGCGTACAATCCTTGAGGTGATCCAAAACGACCAGTGTCGATTTAGAAATCGATCTTACTTAAATCCATAGGAGAGTGACCAAAAGTCAGGGTAAAATACCCGTGCATATCATGTTATTAATGTCCCTTCGTCGCAAGTAATTTCCGGCGAGGTACATGTTAATACAGTCGCTTACCTGGAAAAACACTTATTCACCCATGATAACGTTGTACGCATGTACAACGATAAATAGTCAAATAGCTCTAAGGCAAAACCAAGTTATTTTTTGGCCTAATTCTGTGACAATCCATTTACATCCACTGACCAATATCATCGAATTAATATTCAATTACATCCCTTGACCAAGGTAATTTGATCAACATTCAATTACATCCACTGACCAATATCCTCTTATCAACATCGAATTACATCTCTGACCAGGTTCCTCCAATCAACATCCAATTACATCCCTGACCAGGGTCCTCCAATCAACATCCAATTACATCCACTGACCAATATCCTCTAATTAATATCCATTTGCATCCCTTGCCCAACGTCATCCAATCAACATCCAGTTACATACCTGACCAAGGTCCACCAATCAACATCCAATTATATCCCCCTGACCAAGGTCATCCAATCAACAACCAATTACATCCCTGACCGCGGTCCTCCAATCAACATCCAATTACATCCTCTGACCAAGGTCCTCCAATCAACATCCAATTATATCCAGTGACCAATATCCTCGAATTAATATCCATTTACATCCCCTGACCAATGTCCTCCAATCAACATCCAATTACATCCCTGACCCGGGTCCTCCAATCAACATCCAATTACATCCACTGACCAAGGTCCTCCAATCAACATCCAATTATATCCACTGATCAATATCCTCGAATTAATATCCAGTTATAACCCCTGACCAATGTCCTCCAATCAACATCCAATTACATCCACTGACCAAGGTCCTCCAATCAACATCCAATTACATCCCAGGACCGGGGTCCTCCAATCAACATCCAATTATATCCACTGATCAATATCCTCGAATTAATATCCAATTACATCCCCTGACCAAGGTCCTCCAATCAACATCCAATTACATCCACTGACCAAGGTCCTCCAATCAACATCCAATTATATCCACTGATCAATATCCTCGAATTAATATCCAGTTATAACCCCTGACCAATGTCTTCCAATCAACATCCAATTACATCCACTGACCAAGGTCCTCCAATCAACATCCAATTACATCCCAGGACCAGGGTCCTCCAATCAACATCCAATTATATCCACTGACCAATATCCTCGAATTAATATCCAATTACATCCCCTGACCAAGGTCCTCCAATCAACATCCAATTACATCCACTGACCAATATCCTCTGATTAATATCCAATTGCATCCATTGACCAGGGTCCTCCAATCAACATCCAATTACATCCCCAGACCAAGGTCCTCCAATCAACATCCAGTTATATCCCCTGACCAAGGTCCTCTGTTTAACATCAAATTACATCCCCTGACAAAGAAATTCTGACAAACGTCTACTGATCAGTAATGTCTGACAATGATGACACTTTTTGTGTTTATTTTGTAAGAGGAGACCGTGGTTTTTAACAAATACAAATCTGATGATATTTCAAATATCAATTCATATATAATTTGCATGGCCAACTATGGTACTTTTCCAATATTTTTTTCCTGAGGTCCCTAAATTAGGGATCGATAATCAAAAAAAAAAAACGGTAGCAAAAGAAAATGCACATCAGTTCATTATTTGTGTGATTTTTTGTTTATTTGTATCCTTTGTTCTGTATAAGAATCAATTTTAGATAAAGTTCATGCTCGAGCATTTTACAGTCTGTTATCATTAAGGGTCCTTGAATCCAGAATAAAATTACTTTATCAAATAGAACGGTTTAATTACCAGTTATGACACACTTATCTAATGAGAAAATACACTTATCTAACGGGGAAATACACTTACCTAATTGGAAGTACACTTATAAAATGGGGAAATACACTTGTCTAATGGGATAAATATACTTATCCAATGGGGAAATACTCTTATCTAATGGGAATAATACACTTATATTATGGGGAAATACACTTATTTAATAGGAAAAATACACGTATCTAATTGGAAAATACACCTATCTAATGGGAATAAATGCAATGGGCACAACATTATATGTCAGATACCTTTAAATTTCCACACAGGTAATCATTACATTCATCTGTTTTGGTCCGATGTACCCCTGGATATGTCACCGATCCTGGCATGCTGCTCTGGTCCTGTGCTACCAGTGGACCACAGAAAGGTGGTAGTTACGGGACAAGGCTGTGAAACGGCGCGAGCGATGGTTCCGGCAGAATTCCTGATTGACGGCAAAAAAGCAGGACCAGGTACACATTTCAAATAGAGGCCAAATTTAACGGAAGTGATTTCAGTGATGCATTCAATATAAAAACAAAAATCTTATAAATATATCAAATGCATTGGCAAATTCTAAAATAAGTAAATACGAAATGGTTGAGTTCAGGGTGCGCTTGTAATAACGAAATCGTATATATCTAAAGAAATTTGAGTTAACGATACCCTCGTAATAGCGTAACAACACAGGAAAATGGACTTTAATTTATGATTTATTAACCGACATGGTGAAAAATGTAATGGTTATTTTTGTTCTATATCGTCATCTAGGTATTCCACGAGCACAAATTTATGGAGTGAAAGCTAACGTGGACATAGAAATGAGAGCTTTGAAGCATGACCGCTACATGTGTAAATATACAGCACCAACCCCCGGTATGTCTGTCACACACACACACACACACACACACACACACACACACACACACATTACTTTTCTAAGTACACATTTGGTACATATTTGAGCAACTGGAAAAGTACCATATATAACACAATTACACAGCTATGTATGTGTGTGTATGTTTCTGTGTGTCAATATATATATATATATATATATATATGTGTGTGTGTGTGTGTGTGTGTGTGTGTGTGTATATAACACGACATATCAATTTTAAGAAACATACATACATACATACATACATGCATGCATGCATACATACATATATACATAAATACATATTACATGCATACATACATACATACATACATACATACATACATACATATATACATACAAACATACACACACACATACATACATACATACATACATACATACATACTTACATACATACATGCATACATATATACATGCATGCATACATACATGCACACACACATACATACATACATACATCCACACACATACACACATCCACACACATACATGCATACACACATACATGCATACATACATACATACATACATACATATATACATGCATGCATACATGGGGACCCGCGTGGCCGAGTGGTCTAAAGCGGTCACCGTTACGGATCACTGCCATCTCACCGCTGTCTGCGTGAGTTCGAGTCTCAGGCCCAGCTAACGTTGGTACGTGAGAAAGCCTGCCAGTAGCTTCTCGTGGGTCGGTGGTTCTTCCCGGGGTTTTCCAGGGTTCTTCCTCCACCATTTATACTGGCCGCCATGTATAGCCTATCTTGTGCTGAAAAATTGTCGTTAAGCCCTACAACAACATACATACATACATACATACATACATACATAGAGGCAGTAGCAAAGGCATACGTAAATAAGAAAATCTTCTGTATAAGTACTTAAATATACAAAAAGGACTAATTTCCTTTCGTGATAGGAAACAGTATGATATGTGTAGAATGTTTGCTATCATTTTATTCTTTAATATTAATACATTTACAGGAGGCTATCTGTTGTATGTATTTTGGTCGGATGAGACGGTGCCAGGAACTCCGTTTAAGGTGTCCGTATTACCTAAAGGTCGTAGTAACAAGGTGATCGTCACCGGAAGTGGATTAAAAGGCGGATATTTGGGACAGGAGTTGTGTGTCAACGTTGATAGCAGGGAAGCAGGAAATGGTATCAATAAGCATAAATAAAATTTATTTAATGTGTGTAGTAAGTCATATATAATTGTATTAAAAATCCAACAGTAAATCATATAAAATTGTATTAATGCCACAACATATATACTTGTAATAATGACCCAGCATATATACTTGTATTAATGACACAACATATATACTTGTAATAATGACCCAGCTCATATACTTGTATTAATGACACAACATATATACTTGTAATAATGACACAGCATATATACTTGTATTAATGACACAGCATATATACTTGTAATAATGACACAGCATATATACTTGTATTAATGACACAGCATATATACTTGTAATAATGACCCAGCATATATACTTGCAATAATGACACAGCATATATATTTATATCAATGCCCCAGCAATATGTTTAGTATTTATTCATACAATATTTCTGGACCGATCCGGTGGCCTAGTGGTTACAGTGTGGCCCCGGATGCGGGAAGTCGTGGGTTCGAACCACGGCCGAGTCATGCCAAAGACTTCTAAAATTGGTACTAACAACTGCCTCGTTAGGCGCTCAGGATATCCTGGTGTCAGGATAATGTGACTGGGTGGGATATCATGCTACGTGTCTGCAGCATGATGTCCCAGTGTTAGACATCAATTTAAACTGTCACACTGCAGACATCGTAGCGATATGACTGGAAAATTGTTAATGCTACATTAAAAATATAAATCATACACACACATACAGTAATTATGCTTAGACGAGGAACTGGAGAAATGAAGTGTTAAGGAGCAAAGACGCAATATTCTAATGACATGATTTTAGTTAATATAGACTCGATATCCAAATGACATTATGTAAATTAATAGACTCGATATTGAAAGGAGATGTTGTTAGTTAATATAGTCGTTCTATGGCTATCATAACTTTGTACACGGATTGGCACAAATTTCTAACCGAATTAAAAAGCCTTGTTATTCCTTGTAATCATCATGATGTAGGCAGTTTAATGAATTTAAATTGAAAATGAAATAAGTTAATAAATGACTTAATCACACAGAAAAGTAATCCCCAAAAGGTATATATATATATATATATATATATATATATATATATATATATATATATATATATATATATATTTATATATATATTTATATATATATATATATATATATATATATATATATATATATATATATATATATATCACTGTCCGGTCTTACACAATGTAAGATTACCATAACCTTATGTAAACTTCATTATACAATTTATTTTCCATGAATAAAAAATTGAAAATTTTAAATACTTTTCTCGGCATTTTGAATTAAATTCCAAATTATCCTAAACGCTTTATCAAAGGTAAGAAAAGAGTATAGGATATTCTGTACGAATTCTGAATGAATTATGTTAGTCATGAATGACTTGATTTCGCCACAGTGATACAATCCAGAATATTTTTGAACGAATTCTCAATGATCCCAAAGTAATGTTTTAGTCCAAAAAGTCAATAAACACTTTGTAAATGAATAATTTGAATACGTAAATCGTGTCAAATTTAATCTGGACACAGCTATAAATGACACGTGCAGAGACACGTGGAATACACTAGATGTCCTACATTGGCTCCGCGGCAAACATGGGATAACAACGCCCCAGTAGATTCACGTGACCATTTCCTGCTTTTAGTGAAATATATGACTCCACTTAACCTTTTGTTTGTCTGGGGTCGGTGGGGTGGAGTAGGTTTATTTGATGGTTTTCTGTTGTTTTTCATTTTTTGTTTTGTGGTCTACTGGTCAATGCAAGGCACGCCATCAACACTTATTCTTTTTTGTTTTGCTAGGGCAATGTATTATTTATTTAGTGACCATTTGTATTTTCAATGCAATTCCCATAATAAACATCTGCCAAAATCTTTGTTAATACAATCGTTCCCAATTAACTTTCAGATTGTTGTGCATTGTATGGATTGTTTTTAAAGATTTGAACTTTCTTCAGTATGATGCAATTGCTTGTAAAGTAATATTTTAAAGAAAACATTTGATTTAAAAATGTTAAGCGGCCTTGGCAAAATAGCAAACACGTGTATTATAAAGCATGGTGTAAACTGCGTTCACCTCTTACAGCAACGGTGTGGTTCATAAGGCATTTTAAATATATCTATTACAACACCTTTGGATGTGCCATATGTTATCTCAAAATCTTGAATACAGTCACACAAAGGTGTATGTGTTTCAATACAAATTACCCTGGCATAAATCTCTTAATGAACACGAGTTTACATTATTCCAGCGTTATTATGTACACCAGTATCCATTTTACATTATCCCAATGTTATTATGTACACCAGTGTCCATTTTACATTATTCCAATGTTATTATTTACACCAGTATCCAATTTACATTATTCCAATGTTATTATATATACCAGTATCCAATTTACATTATTCCAACGATATTATGTACACCAGTATCCAATGTACAGTATTCCAACATTATTATTTACACCAGTATCCAATTTACATTCCAATTTACATTATTCCGAAGATATTATATACACCAGTATCCAATTTACAATATTCCAACGATATTATGTACACCAGTATCGAATGTACATTATTCCAACTTTATTATTTACACCAGTATCCATTTTACATTATTCCAACTTTAATATGTACACCAGTATCCAATTTGCATTGTTCCAATGTTATTAAGTACACCAGTATCCAATTTACATTATTCCATCGCTATTATGTACACCAGTATCCAATTTACATTGTTTCAACGTTATTATGCACACCAATATCGAGTTTACATTATTCCAACGTTATTATACACTTTAGAACTTTACCCAAATAGTATGGAGGGTCTGGACATATTAAAACGATAGAACTTTATATAAAAACAGTATTGAGGGTATGGACGTACTAATACAATAAAACTGTACCCACATAGTATGGAGGGTCTGGGGCTTCGAGGAGAAAATATCCAGTTCCAAGCTTCATTTTCATTCCAGTTTAGCTTTCATATAGATAGCTCAAACGTTTACAATTTTGAATAATAATAGGACTTTTCAATTTCCTTAGACAAGATACGTAATTATGCTCACCTTCCAGCTTTCACCCGTGGAAAATGATTTGTTTTCTAAATTTAAAATAAATATAATCATATCTGATGGTTCCAGATTTTAATGTCATTTTCATATCTATATATATATATATATATATATATATATATATATATATATATATATATATATATATATATATATATAAGAATTGAAATTAAATCGTAATTAGGGGCTCTTGAATGACACCGTTCAAAGAACTAGAGAGCGTATAATTTCCAGACACTTCGTGGCTAGTTGTGTGCTGCACGTTGACTGGTTAGTGTCATTGTATATTACTAGCTAGTGGAAAGTTAAAATGGCGGTACTAGTATGGTCTATTTACATTCTTGTGTCACATTATACAGCTTGCGAACTTGTTGCACTATAAAAATGGAGCTAACAAAACACATATTATACGTATCATCATTTTCGTTTCAGGGGAAGTAGCAGCCGATTTCAAAGGCAAGCGTGAAACACCACGATGTGATAAAATTGACCACAAAAATGGAATCGTAAGCTTGAGGCTTTACCCTACCGAAGCGTGTACGCATACACTTTTCATCAAGTATGACGGAGAAGATGTACCAGGTAATCTAATCATAACATATATCGCGTACATTTTTCTCAAACTCAGCAAGAAAAGTAAATTCACAAAATTATTTCATGGTAAACTTGGTGATGCGGTGATATTTGCGTATTTCATATCACATGACTTATTACTTGAAATAAGTAACAGAAAAGATAACAAGCTTTGTAAAATTAAACAAATAATTTATTTCCCTAAAATACTACGTAAAAAAAAGAAGAAATAATTATGGTTTTACGACTTAAAGCCAAATATAGTCCAAGAATTAAAAATTACAAATCCTATCAATGAAACGTTCTAAGTGAATCAGAGTTCAAGTCTCAATAGTTTCCAAGATGGAAGGAAATTACGTCTGTAATAGTCAGCGTTGTACAGATGTGTCAGCAGTCTCTTGTTGAATCACAGAAAATATTATTCCAGTTTTTGAATTCTGTATAATTTCCAGGGAATGTCTTTGTCCAAGAATTATCAGGGCGCTTATGTATTTCTAGGGAAAAGAATCACTTTAAATTCAATAATTTGAAGAAAATAAAAACTCATCCCAGACTGGGCACAACATAAAACAACCTGACGTATCATGTGTTAAAGCACAACTGTTAGAATTACTATCATAACAATATCAAAATCCAGTAAACTAAATTACATTACAGTAGCCTGTAATGGAATAAATAAATAAAAATCTAACAGACAAACAATTAAATTAAATATACATAACAGTAATTTGCGTATTTTCTCAATTCCTCCAAATTTTCAAGATGCTGAATAGAATCTTCCAGACATATTTCGGAACATTTGGCCAAAATTAGACTTGTAATTTTTACATGCAAGGCTTCTTGCAAATCTTTAGGAAACGTAATTTAACGTTTGTAAGTCAACTATTCTTAAGGCTATTGGATAAATGTAATGAGTGCATTTCGGTCCATCCTATTGATGTCTTTAGGGAAATATTGCAAGACAACACTGCGTTCCAGACTACAACATTTCCACCAGTTCAATTCCTTCAAATTGTTTCAGAGACATAAACGAAATCACTATTTTAGTTCTGAGAAAATATACTTCATTTTTTTCAATCTGAATGCAGGAAGCCCCTTTAACATCTCAGTTGGAGAGCCGCCCGACCCGCGAAAGGTACGCTGTTACGGCCCGGGCATAGAAGACGGAGTCATACAAAATTACGAAAGCAGATTCATCGTGGAAACTTTCGGAGCAGGAGCGGGGCAACTAGCTGTTAGGATCCGAGGACCTAAAGGTTCTCTCTCTTTCTCTCTCTCTCTCTCTCTGGCCGACTGGTCTAAAATGCTCGCCTTTACGGATCACTGCCATCTCACATCTGTCCGCATTGGCTCGAGTCTCGGGCTCGGCCTATGTGGGAATGAAAGAAAACTTGCCAGTAACTTCTCGTGGGTCGGTAGTTCTTACACTCGTTTCTCCTGGGTCTCCCTCCACCAATTATACTCAAATCCATGCATAGTCCACCGCGAGCTGAACAATGGCATTGAGCCCACAACACCAACTAACTTCAATCCATTTCGCATTCCCTCTCTCTCTCTCTCTCTCTCTCTCTCTCTCTCTCTCTCTCATTCTCTCTCTCGTGTGTTAGCCCATTCAAACGTTTGTATTGGCGGTTACTGAATGAATATAAATGGTTGTTGATTTTAATGTGAGTAGAGTTTTAAGTATACCTAATTTTATTGTATTACTTTTGACCGGAATTTAGGGTGGAGAATTGGCCTACCTGACCTTTTCTTTTGTTTAAAGATGTATAATTCAATTTGAGTTCAAGGCCTAACCTTGTTTACGAGCTTAGAATGTTCTAGAAGAGAATGTTTGTCAGTCTGATTGGCATTTTTTGGTTAGGACAAGTGAAATTAGTATATATAGGATGAGATAAAACAAAAGTATGCATTTCTGTTTTAAATTTAGTCTGTGGAATCATGTACTAATGTATTAAGATATAATTTGCGAGGAATCATTTATTTAAATTACATGGACTTCTTGAAACTATCGTGAAGTTATTCAAAGACATTCTCGATCATAACATTGCATCAAGACTTTTGAAAGATTAGCACATTCAAGACGATAGGTACATCAGCACATTCAAGACGATTGGTACATCAGCACATTCAAGACGATTCGTACGTCAGCACATCCAGTATTGGAAATAATTCAAAACATTAACATTATATGCTTGTACGGCTTGTGATAAAACATTTATGATTATTTGACATTTGATTACCAATACTATACTCTTCTCTTAAAATTTCACGTTGCATTTTTGAGAAATAAAATATGTTCTTTTTTAACTAAATGTGTTGGTTTCGCTTCTTTCTGTTGCTTAATGTAAGACTAAAGAGTTATAACAAAAGTAACAAGGCAAAGAGCACATTTTAGGGGTTAATTTGGAGCATTTCTTCAGGGATATTTTTTATATATGTTAGTACGTTTTTAAATAATGAAAGTTTTTTATGATTTCCCATTTGCTTGTATTGTCGTTTATGTTCAAATACATTAAATACTATTCAACATATACTTTTTATTGCTATTGAGCACAAGGGTAGGAGTGTTTATATACACTATGCTAACAAAGATATACTATCATATGCGCAAGAATGTTTATAAACACGTACTATTACATACTAGAGCTGTAAAGGGTTTTAGCATTTAGTCTGATTGTGACAATATATATACATACATACATACATACATACATATATATATATATATATATATATATATATATATATATATATATATATATATATATATATATATATAAACAAAAGGTAGTGCATATCTTTTCTAGAGATCTTTCTAACCCACTGCAAAGATATGTTTTTGAGCTATTCAAAGTCCTTCTCCAGTTTAGGCCGCTCGTTTTCTATTCTTTTCAACACAGAATGCTTAAAGTTTGGGGACATCTTTCGGTACTTCTCTAGCAAAGATTTGTGAAATTTTGAAAGAAATATTTCCCGTTTTAAATGTCTGGTATATATATGACCCCATCTTCTATAACCGACTTAGGTGGTGCTCCACTCTTTAATCTAAAGATCTTACTTACATGAATTAGCCGACCTAGCAATGTTGGGTTGTTGTTATTTTTCTTCCTTCTTAGCTCTGTGCTCTGTCGACAATAAATGGCACTTCTTGCAAACGCAGATCTTTATATGGAAGAAGCACAGACAAAACTTCGATAGAGATAACATGATAGAGTATGCTTACAAATGAAATTGTAAAAGAAACTAGACAACATGTCCTCTTCTATATCAACATTTGTTTCGTTTAATACACCCTGCTCAGTGAAGAGGAAGAATTGGGTCACGTCTAATTCTTTTCATTTAGAAAATGCCCAAAACAAAACGTTTACCATCTTGATATGATTATTATTTTTTGTCATCTTTACTTGTCGACTGTGACTGCCGATGTAGTTCTAAATTTTAGATAGAAAGAACCTCTTTGCCTATCTCCATATTTTCTGCTTCCGTCTTTGCGGACTGTTGATTTCCTAAGTAGTGTCAAAGTGAGCATACAAGATAAATTTCACTGTGTTCACCAGAGCTACTGAGAACTGAAATTCCACATGAAGATGGCCTTCTTTTAAAAGGTTGAAATGTCCCCATCACTTTTTTTTTGTCTGGAGTGAAATCAAATTCCCACAAAGCATGTTTTAGTCTTCCTCTTTGTACGAAATACCGTTGCTGCTATTGGTATGTGACTGTTATGTGCTTCCAAACAGTGTCAAGCAAGATTTCAAGTCATTTCTAGGCACAGTTAGCTTTAAAGAGTCTGATATACAGCGTTACACCCTCTCGGGTGACTTTAGTCTCGGATATGTTGAAATGTTGAAACTCGAAAGGACTTTGATCGATGGCTCATTTGACCACATTGCTGACGAAGCCAGTGAGCAAACGTTTTGATGTCTGCCCTTGCAAAATATGATTTTCGATCTTGGATCGGTGTCCGTGTCCAAATATAATGGTGAAGGCTTTCTCTTCCACTCTTCGTACAGGATACTTGGCTGTCGTTCTGCTTAGGTTTAACGAATGTCGTTTCACACACATCGCACGTAAAGTCTGTCTTCATTTATGTCCTTTTGTACTCGTTAGCATTAGCCATGTAATCAAACACGGTACTACCTGATTCAGCCTCAGACGTATATCTACACCACTGAACAAATATTGCTCTTGCAATGACATGTCCAGTTTCAAAAGGTCCATCGTTTCAATAATGCATCCTTGTTCTATTATTTCGTCGGTCGTTAAATTCTTCATTATTAGGATCATCGTACGCAGTCAATTCTCTGTAGCTGAACGTGTTCATTGTATTAGGTTTTCATACCCCTTAGACATCTAGATGAGTGCTTTTGACTTCTTTCCCGAACGTGCAGAGATTTTCCAAGTATTCTCGGTATCGGTAAATCTCCATACTGCTAATCATTTCCTTACTGAAGTACAAATCCACTATGCTGAACAGCGAAATCATGAAATTGTTGACGGAAGCCACCCTGGCATCGGCGACTGCGTTACTGTTTTCCGTTTTGAGACCTTTCATTTTCTGGTACAAGTAACTGTTATTCAGATCGATAGTATCTTCGATTTGGCCTTTCATTTTGCATTCGGTATGCGCTGAAGTGGTCAAATACGAGAAGGGATAAAATTCTTCATATTGGGATCTGGGCATCATCATTAGACTTGGAACGTTCACAAGAACCTCGATGCATCATTTTTTTCTTTTAGTAATCAGAAACGTTCAATTCTTTGACTGCAAGTTTTCTTTCCTTATTCTTTTTCGGATCATGTCTATAAGATCTAAATGATATCTGTTTCGGCCCAGTCTGTAGGTTGAGGAGATATAAATGCCTTTGCCAGGAATGTGCAGCAATTTTAGTGGTGTCTCGGAGACCCAGTGTTACGTGTTTAGGCTCTTACGAAACGTAAGAAGAAAAAAGTGAAAACAACACGCTTTGTAAAATTAACAATAAACTTATTTCCCTATAAAAAAATTGTAACAATGACCAAAAAGAAAATACGATTTTACGAATCAAATCTAAATATAATCCAAGAATAATCCAGGAATGATAAAAATAGAAGTCATAGTAATAAAAAGTCCTAATGAAACTGAATTCGAATCCCGATGAAATCCAAAATGGAAGACGATGACACATGATGTGGTCAGCGTCGCACTGGTGTGTCAACATTTCTTTGTTGAATCACAGAAACTATTATTCGATTATTTTTTAATTCTGTGTAAATTTCGATAAATGTCTTTATCTAAGAATCAATTTAGAGCACTAGTATTTCCAATGAAAACACACTTGAAATCCAAATAAATTGAAGAAAACAAAATAATTAGCCCACAATTGGTCTAATTATAAGACACATTGACTTCTCAAGTGTAAGACACTAATAACTATTCCTTCTTAAAACATCAACAATGAATCTAGATACAACGCAAAACAGATGCCCGGATGTGTGTCATCCTCGGGAGAAAAAAAAAACAGAGTTTGAAACAGTGGCTACTTGTTATTTGTCACGTACTAAGTATGACATCGAAGCCGCTTTATGAATCTTACTCTGAGAAAGAATATAAAAGAAAATTTAACAAAGTTGTTTACTAAAATTCCTACTGGTTTCTGAATCAAGGTCAGGAACTAGGTCAGCGTTTGATACACAGTTTTTATAAATTCGTTTACGCCAATAACAAAAACAATCAGTCAGAACTGAACTCTATTCCAGTAAATGGTTACATTGCAATAGCATGTACTCGAATAAAAACAAATTAAAACTTACAAACAAAACATTAAATTAAATTAAATATACTTAACACCCAGAAAGTCGTTGTTATGTTTTAATCCAGACTCTATTTCTACTTTCACCAGGGCTTCTGTAGGACTTTGTTTAGTCAGTGCGTACACTTTGGAGGATTTTTTTTTACATGTGTCAAAGGTGTATATTTTAACAGAATCCACTTCAACAGGAATGGCTGTAAAGCAATGGAACAGCTGTGTTTGCAACGATGGTGCGCTGAACAACATCGTAGTACACAACTATTAAATGCAAATCTTTGTTTGGTTCCGTGTGGTTGCGAAAATACGTATACGTTTGATCATTTTTGAATGTCTTTTGACTGTGGTGTCATGATCTTGTTTCCACAAATTAGCAAACAATTTCGGAGAAACTGCGACAGCACGATGCCGTGGGGAAAAAAAGGCTATTTGAACATTATGAGAAATGGCAAGGCACTCAATCAGTACACTTCATCCAGTTTTCCCCACTGCTTTGCCAAACTGATCTTTGCTTTAACTGCAGAAAACATGGCACTTGACTCCGTAATATCCACGTCATCAAAAAGAGACCTCTAAGACAGGAGAAATTCATAACAAAAGAAAAGAAACATTGTCTCATTCCATTGAAAACATCCAAGAAGGCGACACCAGTAGAAGAAATAGTAGAAGAGGAAGAACTCACACTAGTATAAAATATTAAAAAGAAAAAGACGGTCAAAAGATCTTTTCTAATAGGTTACGACATTCAAAAGAGAAAGACTGTCGAATGGTGGACTTTTCTAATAGGTTATGACATTCCATTGTGATTTATGATTGCACAAGAATATACGAAAGAAAACGTTTATAAATCTTTGTCTGGACTTTGACTGGATAAGATACACACACTTTTACAGACACAACAATGGCCTGTTTACATAGCAAGGATAAGTTTTCGATTGTAGATGTAGGGTATTAGTAGATGACGGGGTGTTGGTCATTCTACCTCTTCCGTTATATAGTAAGTGTTAGATGCGGCTCGCTCAAAACAACGTGAAAGTTTACTTCTTCTATGCACCTCTTTCACTGGTAAATTTCTGAATTTTACTACTAATTTTAAGCTACACCATGGTCAGGAAAATCTGGATATTTTTCAATCTCCACTAAAGTTTGTTGCAGTGTTGGACATTTAGTATTACTTTAAGTTTTACCACCATTTTCGGATAGTTTTAAGTCTCCACTAACGCTGTGAAAATTCAGGAATTTCAGTACCACGTTTAGTTACGTACAGGTGTGTAATATTATGTGTTGTTTTCACTGTATATCGCTTTTTTGTATCCGGAGTACAATATATGCAAATGTACAGGTCACGACCTGAGGTAAAGGAATTGCATTTTTAAAGCATTATCGGTGTCAAGGAATTGTGTATGATTTATATCAATAGGTATATGTTGTCAAAAATGTACTCGGGTTTCGTTGCCGCGTACAGCGTCACCCGAGGGTGGTATATTTCTTCGGCTCTAGTTATTTCGAAATCCTGAGCGAAACTCGGACCCCTGCACGTGCAAATTGCCTGCAGCGGGAAACCTAAGTTCCTAGCTGCGCATATCTGTCACAGCTAGTGTACATATAGAGCATATTCTCTATAACAAAATTACATTACACAGATTTCTTGTCACAAAGCTTACCCCTTTCCGGAAGCAAATCTCCAGCTGTAGAGCTGCCTTATACCTGCCTTATACATGCCGCCATGCCTTATACATGCCGCCATGCCTTATACATGCTGCCGTGCCTTATACATGCTGCCGTGCCTTATACATGCTGCCATGCCTTATAATGGTTAGATGTGAAGTCACAGAACTCTGTGTGGTTTCGTGTGACGTATACGCTGTGTTATGGTGACGTTGGATCGGAAGAGTATACTGGTTTTCTCGGTGCGGGGGACCAGGGCTTCGCGACCATCGGGTCTGTGATTGGTGTGAAGGCTCTCGACGGATTCTTTCAACATACTGAGAGGAGTTTACCGTGCGTTTGTGCTTCTCTGGCCATTGACTAGAGCGCGTGGAACCGGAACATTTTGGACGTCAAAAAATGGGCGCCACGACAGTTATATATAGTGTTCCATGTTATTTCCACTATTGCATTTCATAATTTCATTCATTCCTATTGCTATATCGTTATGTGAACGATCGATAGGTTCGTAATTTCATTCATTCCGATTGCTATATCGTTATGTGAACGATCGATAGGTTCGTAATTTATACTGCTTTTCAATATAGTTTTATGAATGATACATCCAAATTTACATTCTTTTCTAAATTGTTATTTGAACGACACATTCAAGACTTTCTTTATATTGGGGGTGTAGATCACTTTTAGTTTGTTGATCGGTGATAGGAATTCACGTTTGTATTCCATTTGTTAAATTCATGTTTTGAGTTTTTCTCGTTGAGTTAATTGTTGTTGATAGTTCCATGTTAGGAACTTTATAATTTTCCTTATCTGTTGGTTTATGATGGTGTCAGATTTCAAAATATTTAAATTGCGTTTATAAATAAACATCTTGTAAACGCAGTTGCTTTTGGCGTATTCCCTAATCCAGTCCCAACCCGGCTTCATCCTGTGACAATTGGCTGCATGTTCTTTTGTATATTTAATAGTGAGATTTTGAAATATATCAACGAGAGAAGAAAACTATATATACACACTTACACAGAGTGTGTGTGTGTGTGTGTGATTTGGATTTTTAACGTAGCTTTAAAACAAATGTCATTCATATCGCTACGATGTCTGCAGCGTGACAGTTTATAGTGATGTCTTCCACTGGGGCATCATGATGTCCCACCCAGTCGCAATATCCTGACGCCAAGCCGCCTACTCCTAACACTAAACTCTTAATGCTGAGCGCCAAGCAAGGTAGCTGTTAGTACCATTTTTGTAAGTCTTTGGTATGACTCGGCCGAGGATAGAACCTATGACCTCTCGCATCAGAGTCAGAGAGAGAGAGAGAGAGAGAGAGAGAGAGAGAGAGATTTTGAACTCTAACCACTATCGCGAACAAGCAAATATTCAAACGTAAGCAAAGAGGAAATGGAAGTGGTCGTACTTATAGACCAGAAATACTAGAAGACTATATGAAGGAAGAAAAACAGACTGCTTACTGATGTCAGATTATGAAAGGAATTAAACCATGACCGACCGATTGAATACGCTAAGACAGTTGAGCATATCATTAATGAAATGCTCCAAGAGAGACACATAAACCAGGAAATCATGGGAGATCTTTTCCCCGATAACCCAAGAGCAGGGAGATTCTATCTGCTACCCAAAATACACAAACCAGGACAAACTGAACAAATCTCGGAATACTTAGACTAGTTGATCAGGCCCCACGTCCATACACTAATATCATACCTTCAGGTCACAAAGGACCATCTCGTAAAAAGTAAAGCCAGTGAACCGTTGCCACCTGGCACAATTTATGTTGCACTTGACCTATCATCTCTCTGTACCAAATTTCAGCGTGATGAGGGAACACGTTCATGTAAAGAAGTTTAGAAAACAAGACTGGTGAAGACGCCACCGACCAACTCAGCGAAATATTACACCCAGGATGTATAATTGTGCAAACAGTTAATTGCTGAACTACTAACGCCTTGGATTGGAACCAGTTGTTTTAGTCTCTTTCGTTGCTAGATCTAAGAACGGTTAGAGTTATTGTGAACCTACGAATGTACTAATCATCCCGGTCAATACTCTCAAAGTGGCCCACATTACTTCTTACAGCTTTGATATGAACAATAAAGTGGCCCACATTACTTCTTACAGCTTTGATATGAACAATAAAGTGGCCCACATTACTTCTTACAGCTTTGATATGAACAATTAAGTGGCCCACATTACTTCTTACAGCTTTGATATGAACAATAAATGGCCCACATTACTTCTTACAGCTTTGATATGAACAATAAAGTGGCCCACATTATGTCTTACAGCTTTGGTATGAACAATAAAGTGGCCCACATTACTTCTTACAGCTTTGATATGAACAATAAAGTGGCCCACATTACTTCTTACATCTTTGATATGAACAATAAAGTGGCCTACATTACTTCTTGCAGCTTTCATATGAACAATTAAGTGGCCCACATTACTTCTTACAGCTTTGATATGAACAATAAAGTGGCCCACATTACTTCTTACAGCTTTGATATGAACAATAAATGGCCCACATTACTTCTTACAGCTTTGATATGAACAATAAAGTGGCCCACATTACTTCTTACAGCTTTGATATGAACAATAAAGTGGTCCACATCACTTCTTACAGCTTTGATATGAACGATAAAGTGGTCCACATCACTTCTTACAGCTTTGATATGAACGATAAAGTGGCCCACATTACTTCTTACAGCTTTGATTTGAACAATAAAATGGTCCACATCACTTCTTACAGCTTTGATATGAACGATAAAGTGGCCCACATTACTTCTTACAGCTTTGATTTGAACAATAAAGTGGTCCACATTACTTCTTACAGCTTTGATATGAACAATAAAGTGGTCCACATTACTTCTTACAGCTTTGATATGAACAATAAAGTGGCCCACATTACTTCTTACAGCTTTGATATGAACAATGTACTTTAAACTTGAATGATTCAGTACTTGTTTGATAGAACCTTTGAGTTTCTTCCAAGTGTTATTTCAGATATTTGGAAATGGAGCAAATACTTTTTTGTTTCTCGATGTGTTCTAGACTGGTACGGTCGAATCCAAAGGTATACATCAATATTTTTTTTTTAAACCTCCAACAACCCCCTCCCAATTTCATTTCTACTATTCGCATTTATCTCATTTGCCAATGAGATCATTAAAACTAGAACTAATTATTGTTTTCGATTGCAGGGGCGTTTGAGGTAGATATGCAGAGAGATAGCCAGACCGACCGAGTCATTGTTTGCCGATATGACCCTCTAGAGGCGGGCAAGTACGTTATAGGTGTAAAATGGTCAGGCGTGCACGTGCCCGGGAGTCCCTTCCAGGTTAATATTTTTGAAACTAGAGAAGAACTTTATCGTCATTGGAAGATGGAAAAAGGCATCAATATTTTTGCCAGGGAACAGTCGGAGTTTCTGTGGAAGGACGAAATCTGAAAATTGTTACATTACAAACTGTATTTGCAGAGAAGAGTTATTGATAAGTGGTAATCTCAAGGCACTAATTATGCCTTAACAAGAGTTATGGATGATTAATTATGCCTTTACAAGAGTTATTGATGATTAAGTATGCCTTAACAAGAGTTACGGATAATTAATATGCCTTTACAAGAGTTATGGATGATTAATTATGCCTTAACAAGAGTTATGGATGAATAATTATGCCTTTACAAGAGTTATGGATGAATAATTATGCCTTAACAAGAGTTATGGATAATTAATATGCCTTTACAAGAGTTATGGATAATTAATTATGCCTTAACAAGAGTTATGGATGATAAATTATGCCTTTACAAGAGTTATGGATGATTAATTATGCCTTTAGAATAGTAATGGATGTATAATTATCGTGAAATATTTTATCATTCGAATTTAGTTTACAATACTTAATTAAATCAAAGATGTTATCAAACCATGGAATCAATGAGTATTGACAAAGACATCGTAAATAAATTGCGTTTTAGTTTCTAAAGAAAAAACGATAAATTATTTGTAAAGCATTTGTAAAAAGCATTCAGGATGGTTAAAATCATTTCATGTGAAGTATGCAAAAACCAATCAAAAACTGTTCATGTACTCATTCGCCCTTCTTGTGTGCTTGTCCAGTATTTGTAAACAATAGTCAGAATATCATTTTGTTATTCATTACTTAAGGCTAATTCTTATTTGTACTACTATTTGTAATTAAAGGTACTAAAATACTGCAAGTTTTACAAAGAGTCATGAAGCGTTATTCCTTTAAATTCTTAGAGAGACGTGTCAACTCTGTCACAGAGAATGAGATGGGAATTATTATTAACAGTGAGATGTTGCAAGTATTTATAGGACTTATGCTTGAGCGTCATGTTTTCGCCATTTTCTAATAATGAAAAAATGCATTTTACATAAATTATTACCCTAAAATCTCTAACGAGTCGCAGCGTTTATGATGTTTCCCTGCCCAAAAGTAAGCCTCTAATGTAAGTACAAGGTAGCCATAGAAACAAAGCTACTGAAGTCTTTAAAATGCGCAATTTAAAATTACTTTTTTTATCAGTTGGAATACTTGTAAATATTCAAACCGGTCTTAAAGAAAACCACACGGTATCATGACTGAATCTGAGTAATGATAGGCAGTGAAGTCTCCTTCCGGCAAATAATTATGTGAAACTCCCACATATCACTGCATCTAGCATATGCAAAGTTAGTTTCAGATTTTTAGGAATGGTCGAGTTGTTATGGCTGGATTTAGGTAAAAGATACGACACCCGACATACAATGAAGGACACACAATGGTGCGGGGACCTATAAATGAAAATTATCTTGTATACATGTTTGAAAATAAAATCAAAAGTTAGTTTTCACTTCATGAATACAATTATTTATATACGCTTCTTTAAAAAAAATGAGCCAGCAGTACGCATTTACGATTAGATTATCCCAATAGATGTATCACTCCCAACGTACAGATTTCATGGAACAGTTTACGTGTGTTATTCCTAACGTACATATTTCATGGAACAGAAAACATGATAGGATTTGGAAGTGTCACATTCAGAAATGTTTTGAACTAGGAAAACATACATATGCTGTCACTATCAATTTAAAAAGGCCAATCTTGTTACTGCCATACTTTATATCGCCTTATTAAGGCCGATCGTGTTACAGCCATACTTTATATCGTCTTATTAAGGCTGATCGTGTTACTGCCATACTTTATATTGCCTTATTAAGGCCGATCGTGTTACTGCCATACTTTATATCGCCTTATTAAGGCCGATCGTGTTACTGCCATACTTTATATCGTCTTATTAAGGCCGATCGTGTTACTGCCATACTTTATATCGCCTTATTAAGGCCGATCGTGTTGCTGCCATACTTTATATCGTCTTATTAAGGCCGATCGTGTTACTGCCATACTTTATATCGTCTTATTAAGGTTTATCGGGTTACTGCTATACTGTATATTGCCTTATTAAGGCCTACCGTATTACTGCCATACCCTATATCGTCTTATTATGGCCTATCGGGTTACTGCCATACTGTATATCGTCTTACTAAGGACAAACAGGATACTGCCATACTTTATATTGTCTTATTAAGGCCTATCGGGTTACTGCCATACTGTATATTGTCTTATTAAGGCCTACCGTGTTACTGCCATACTCTATATCGTCTTATTATGGCCTATCAGGTTACTGCCATACTGTATATCGTCTCATTAAGGACAAAAAGGTTGCTGCCATACTTTACATCGTCTTATTAAGGCCTATCGGGTTACTGCCATACTTTATGTCGTCTTATTAATGACAAACAGGTACTGCCATACTTTATATCGTCTTATTAAGGCCGAACGGGTTACTGCCATAGTGCATATCTCCTTATTAAGACCTATTGTGGTACTCCAATACTTTATATCGTCTTATTAAGGCTTTCATGATACTGCCATACTTTATATGGTCTTATTAAGGCATACCGTGGTACCGCCACACCATATGCAGTCTTATTATGGCATATGGTGGTACTAATATACGGTATGCAGTCTTATAATGGCATATGGTGATATTGATATACGGTATGCAGTCTTATTAAGGAATACCGTGGTACCGACATACCATTTGCAGTCTTATCATGATATATGGTGGTACTAATATACGGTATGCAGTATTAATATGGCATATGGTGGTACTGATATACGGTATACAGTCTTATTATGGCAAACCGTGGTACCACCATACCGTATGCAGTCTTATTTTGGCATATGGTGGTACTGATATGCCGTATGCAGTCTTATTATGGCATATGGTGGTACTGATATATGGTATGCAGTCTTATTATGGCATACCGTGGTACCACCATACCGTAGGCAGTCTTATTATGGCATATGGTGGTACTGAAATGCGGTATGCAGTCTTATTATGGCATTTGGTGGTACTGATGATATACGGTATGCAGTCTTATTATGACATATGGTGGCACTGACATACCGTAGGCAGTCTCATTATGGCATATGGTGGTACTGATATACGGTATGCAGTATTATTATGGCATACCGTGGTACCGCCATACCGTATGCAGTCTTATTAAGGCATATGGTGGTACTGATATACGGTATGCAGTCTTGTTATGGCATCTGAAGGTACTAATATACGGTATGCAGTATTAGTATGGCATATGGTGGTACTAATATACGGTATACAGTCTTATTATGGCATATGGTGGTACTGATATACGGTATGCAGTCTTATTAAGGCATACCGTGGTACCTCCATACCGTATGCAGTCTTATTATGGCATATGGTGGTACTGATATATGGTATGCAGTCTTATTATGGCATTTGGTGGTACTGATGTACAGTATGCAGTCTTATTATGGCATACCGTGGTACCGCCATACCATATGCAGTCTCATGGCATATGGTGGTACTGATATACGGTATGCAGTCTTATTATGGCATACCGTGGTACCGCCATACCGTATGCAGTCTTATTAAGGCATATGGTGGTACTGATATACGGTATGCTGTCTTATTATGGCATATGGTGGTACTAATATACGGTATGCAGTAATTTTATGGCATATGGTGGTACCAATATACGGTATGTAGTGTTATTAAGGCATATGGTGGTACTGATATACGGTATGCAGTCTTATTATGGCATATGGTGGTACTGATATACAGTATGCAGTCGTATTATGGCATACCGTGGTACCGCCATGTCGTATGCAGTCTTATTAAGGCATATGGTGGTACTGATATACGGTATGCAGTCTTATTATGGCATTTGTTGGTACTAATATACGGTATGCAGTATTATTATGGCATATGGTGGTACTGATATACGGTATGCAGTATTATTATGGCATATGGTGGTACTGATATACGGTATGCAGTCTCATTAAGGTATACTGTGGTACCGCCATACCGTATGCAGTCTTATGGCATATGGTGGTACTGATATACGGTATGCAGTCTTATTATGGCATTTGGTGGTACTAATATACGGTTTGCAGTCTTATTAAGGCATACCGTGGTACCGCCATACCGTATGGAGTCTTATGGTATATGGTGGTACTGATATACGGTATGCAGTCTTATTGTGGCATACTGTGGTACCGCCATATCGTATGCAGTCTTATTAAGGCATATGGTGCTACTGATATACGGTATGCATTTTTATTATGGCATATGGTGGTACTAATATGCGGTATGCAGTCTTATTACGGTATACCGTGGTACCGCCATACCGTATGCAGTCTTATTATGGCATATGGTGGTACTAATATACGGTATGCAGTCTTATTATGGCATATGGTGGTACTGGTATACGGTATGCAGTATTATTATGGCATATGGTGGTACTGATATACGGTATGCAGTATTATTGTGGCATATGGTGGTACTGATATACGGTATTCAGTCATATTATGGCATATGGTGGTACTGATATACAGTATGATGTTTTATTATGGCATATGGAGTTACTAATATACGGTATGCAGTCTTATTATGGCATATGGTGGTACTAATATACGGCATGCAGTCTTATTATGACACATGGTCGTCCTGATATACGGTATGCAGTATTATTATGGCATATGGTGGTATTGATATACGGTATGCAGTATTATTGTGGCATATGGTGGTACTGATATACGGTATGATGTTTTATTATAGCATATGATGGTACTAATATACGATATGCAGTCTTATTATGGCATACGGTGGTACTAATATACGGCATGCAGACTTTTTTTGACATATGTTGGTACTAATATACGGTATGCAGTCTTATTATGGCACATGGTGGTACTGATATCCGATATGCAGTATTATTATGGGATATAGTGGTACTGATATACGGTATGCAGTATTATTATGGTGTATGGTGGTACTTATATACGGTATGCATTCTTATAATGGCATATGGTGGTACTGATATACGGTATGCAGTATTATTATGGCATATGGTGGTATTGATATACGGTATGCAGTCTTATTAAGGCATACCGTGGTACTGCCATACCGTATGCAGTCTTATTATGGCAAATGGTGGTGCTAATATACGGTATGCAGTCTTATTATGGCATATGGTGGTACTGATATACGGTATACAGTCTTATTATGGCATATGGTAGTACTGATATACGGTATGCAGTCTTTTTATGGCATACCGTGGTACCGCCATACCGTATGCAGTCTTATTTTGGCATATGGTAGTACTGATATACCGTATGCAGTCTTAATATGGCATATGGTGGTACTGCCAAACATGTATCATCTTATGAAGACATATCATGATACTGCCTTACCGTATCCCGTCTTATTAAAGAAACACTTCTTGTTATTTTCAAAGTTTCACGGTAGCTGACCGAGATATCGTCTTAAAATGCAACAGGTAACAGTTACCTCACATGCAATGTAGAGTTTTCTGCATATCAGTGTTTATAAGGGTCCACTGATCAATCATACTGCGGTGCACTTTCAGTAATCTCATTTGACCGAAAAGTGTGTGTGTGTGTGTGTGTGTGTATGATATGGATTTTAACGTAGCTTTAACAATTCTGCAGTCATATCGCTACGATGTCTGCAGTGTGGCAGTTTATGGTGATGTCTAGCACTGAGACATCATGCCGTAGACCTGTAGCATAATGTCCCACCCAGTCACATTATCCTGACATCAGGCCGACCAATCCTAACACTAATCTCTTAACGCTGAGCGCCACGCGAGGCAGCTGTTAGTACCATTTTTATAAGTCTTTGGTATGACTCGGCCGGGGATCGAACCCACGACCCCCACGTCCGAGGCGGACGCTCTAATCACTAGGCCATTGATGACTAATACATATTACAGTGCTTCTCGTTAATCCCATTGGACCGATAACTAATTTATATTACAGTGTTTCTCTGTAAACCCAGGGGCCCCGAGTGGCCTAGTGGTCTAAAGCGCTCTCCGTTACGGGTAACTGCCATCTCACCTCTGTCTGCGTGGGTTCGAGTCTCGGATTCAGCTAATGTGGGTAATTGAGAAAGCTTGCCGGTAGCTTCCCTTGGGTCGGTGGTTTTTTCTGGGGTTTTCTCGGGTTCTTCCTCCACCATTAATACTGGTCGCCATGTATTATCGTGTGCTGAAAAATGGCGTTAAACCCTACAACAACAACAACTTCTTTGTTAACTCATTGGACCTACGATTAATCATTTAGCAGCGCATGTCAGTGATCCTTTTTATTCTTTACAACGGACCCTTCAGTCATATCACTGGATCACTGAGTCATCATGTTGAGAGTCGTGGTATCTCAGTAGGTGGAGAGTCGCACTTGTAATCTGACGGTTCAATGCGCGACATGACTAGTCCGGTTCGGCTGCCTCGGTTGTTATCCTAGGGAAAGCCATTTAGTTTCCATTTCCTCGTCATGATATAGTCAATAATGTTTTCAATGTATCCTTTTGAAGTCAATTGTCGCCATCATTTTCGACCGATGTACATTGTACCGCTGATGTACGCTATTGGTTAGTTGGCATTTCATACTTAAGGGGGGGGGGGGGCAACTCATCAAATCTAATAGATGTCGTAATGACAAAGCACTGAAATATCTGATCGATGCGCTAAGGTGTAGATAAGTTAACATATGGGAACCCTGGCTAGCGAAAATGGGGAAGTCGTTGTTGGGGGAAATATTTCTCAGCCCGAGTAATTAACATATTTCTATGAACAGACGTTCGTAATGTACAGTATTCACGAGACTTTATGACATCATGGATTAGTCTCGTAATATGTATACGTGCTCAGTGGCTTCCGATGTTGTCAGAGAGCAGGATAAAATGTTCCCGATTTAGCACTGAGCCAAGTAGACCCTGTCTTAATTTAGGGATAACAGGCCAAATTTAAAATTTCATCTCAAATTCACAAATATGGTATTTTGTGAAGGTCAAAGCATCAGAAATCACAAATTAGCAAATAAAATATAATCATTTCGTGGTTTTTGCTCATAACAAGTGCAAAAAGCTTTTTTATTGCCTGCAAAAACATTTTGTTTTCTCCAAGTATTGAGCTTGTATAGTTTAGTGTACATAATGAATACAAATCAGGTAATGGAATGATGGCTTGGGGGCTGGGGTGAGTTTTCCTCAGCAGTCACTAGTGAATAAAACCAGACTGTTCTTGAGGCATAATTTATATACATATAAAAGGACATATTTGGGGTAAATGTGCCTCGGCCAAACCATAATTTGCAATTATGAGTGTATGTCCAATCCAAAAGCCAAACAATATGAAAAGCTTGTCTTTATTCATGTTTGGTCATGTGTAAGTGGAACACAAAAGGGATTGGTTGCACCGACCTCCTTACCTTTAAGGTAACCCTAACTCTCCTTACCTTTAGGGTAACCCTAACCCTCCCTACATTTAGGGAAAC
Source organism: Sinohyriopsis cumingii (assembly GCA_028554795.2). NCBI lineage: Eukaryota > Metazoa > Mollusca > Bivalvia > Unionida > Unionidae > Sinohyriopsis > Sinohyriopsis cumingii. The sequence continues at coordinate 151,118,743 of CM068828.1, read as the reverse complement.
CTCCTTAACTTCAGGGTAATCCTAGCCCTCCTTACCTTTCAAAATAAATCTAAAAAGACAATGTAACAAGACAATCAAGGAGTCTTGTTCCTTATAAATGCCTGCCTGTATGATATTTTTTTAAGACTTATTCAACTAAACATTTTATTATTATGATTGCAGGTTTACATAAAATATTTTTTCTCTGATATTGCCTATGAAAAGTTCTGAAAGTACTTTTTATTTTTATTTTTATTGTTTTGTTGCATAGTTTTACTGTGCTACGTTTTGTGCCATTACAATGATAACTTATTTCTTAAACAGGGTAAAATAATGATAAAATCACAGACAAATAAAGATGTGTGTGCAGAGAGATGGGTGCTACAACAGTTTGAGCTGTGAGTAAGCTTTAGAAACCTTAAAAGGCAACAACAACAAAAATTACATGGGGGGGGGCTGGTCTTAGTCGTCTAACAGAAAACAATTTCATCTCATTTGTAGTAGATACAAATATAAATTGTATTAATCGTTTTATTACTACGTTAATTTCATACCAAAATATATCAAGTAAGTTTGATACTTTATTGCAGCAATAAAAACAAGCTGAGCTTGTTTCGGATGCAATAATCTTTATATTCAGTAAACATACAATTGCTGCCGGGGGCCCCGAGTGGCTTAGTGATCTAAAGCGCTCACCGTTACGGATCACTGCCATTTCATCTCTGTCTGCGTGGGTTCGATTCTCTGGTTCAGCCTATGTGGGTATGTGAGAAAGCTTGCCAGTAGCTTCTCGTGGGTCGGTGGAACTTGTCGGAGTTTTACCGGATTCTTCCTCCACCATTAATACTGGCTGCCATGTATAGCCTATCTTGTGCTGAAAAATGGCCTAAAAATGACGTTAAACCCCACAACAACAACAACAACAACAATTGCTGCCACAGGCGCATGAGTGTGACATTGTATCAATAAAATACCTCACAATAAATCACTGTATCTGTACAATAAATAATAAATATATTTAGTACAGATATGGTGATATAGTATTGTCACATATTTCGTAGTACTTTATTGATAAAACACTAGACTCCTGTGACTGCTACACAAGGGAGACATCTGGTATACATTTCCGGTTAAAGATAAACGGAAGGGGTATGTTATAATACAGCTCTATTCTCACGAAACGAAGATAAACACTACAATGTTCTAGACACATTCCATATTTAGATACATAAATAAAACGTCTCCCTCGTGAAACCCTCTACGATCCACATAGTTTGTGGATTTTTAAGGAAACGTTTTTCTGAACCCTATCAAATTCTTACCAATAATGTATAGTTTAATAACCAAATGGTTTCCTTTCCGCAGGTTATGACTTAAACTTTTCCCGCTATCCATGACATTATCCAATCCGAGTTAAAAGAATGAGAGCCCCGTAAAGAGGGGTACCCTCTCTGTTCAGAATTAGTAAGATAGTGGCACTCGTCCCTACGGAAGCGCCCTCTGGTTACGTTGTTATCGTTAATTAATTTAGAGGTGTTGATTAGCTGTGCATTTTAGTGTGAAATATTCAGGACAGGGACCGATATTTATATCGTATAATAATTGGAAAGGAGTCATGCCTTTATTTTGAGATGCCTATTATTGTGGCTGACAAAGTAGTTTGGTCAAGGGGCAAATTTAAGGTGAGTGTGAAATGCGGTTAGAAGTTAACCCGGAGATAGAATCGAAGTTAACCCGGAGATGGAATCGAAGTACTAATATACGGCTACAAAAGGCTCACTAGTGAAACATGCAAACGTGAAGCAAGGAGAAGCCATGCGAAACTGAAGCACAGAGAAGCCATGTAAATTTGAAGTTCTAGTTTCGTTATTTCCGATTCTTTGTTGATTAGAAAAAATATTGGAGTCTCTGAGCTTTACGGAACCTTCCAGTTGACAAAATCTGCTATCTTGGGATCCTTGGAAATAGGAAAAACAATGGACTTCAAGCCAAACTCACTCAGGTGTTTTGATTCGCTCGGCAGAGAGACAGCGTGGGTGATACAGTACTCTTTTGGTTTGCGTCTATTATGCGGCATGCATCCAGCAACAATTATTATATTCAACTTAATAAAAACCACTGTATGAAGTTCAACCAAATTTGGCACAAAGCACACTGGCATCAAGGGCTTTTCAGTTTATATAAATTATGCATTGCAACCCATGAATATGATCTTGTTTGCTAAACGTAAGGATTCCATTAAATGACATATTCTCCAAAATGATCTAACAGAATTGCCCAAATTTTGTACAAGGCTTCCTGACATGAAGAGATTTTTTGCAAATAATGCTAAACCGTCATCAGATATGGTTGATGTTCCTAAAATTAGAAAAGCATTTGATAACTCCTTCTGAAACATAACTTGAACAGAAACGTCTTCTAAATGCAGCTCAGCAGATTTTGACCAAATAGAAAAGGATTTACAAACACTGGTGTCAATTTGACATCAAATATATCCGCCATTGCTAGCAATTGAACGATAAGCAAATTTACATAATTATATCTAACAGAAAACAACAACTGATTAACAAAATTTGACCAATTTTGAAAGAGAGCAACCTGTCATAGAGATCTTTCCAGTATTGAACAAATGATGCTGTCACCACATGTCCATGAAATACAAAAAAAAAAAAAATCTTCAAACAATTGCTTTATAACAAATACAATCAGTAGCACTGGAGAATATTTCTACACAAAGCATCCCACTAACCAAATGTATTGGCCAACTAATCCTTTATTTGGTTATTATGAAGATGCTAGCTAGGTGGTTGATATTTGCCCAACCTGTGCCTCTTGGTTTACAATCATATAAGCGTGAAAATGATCCATCTGAAATAAAATCTCACTTGAACAGATGCCATTAGTTCTATATCGATAAGAAAAATAAATCCTAACATGTACGTAGGTATCTAAACAAGGCCAAAACGATACACATGTCGTCCATCAAATCCCGATGGGTGTTTTAATGGCTGTCTAAGCACATACTGACTGGCAAACATGTTATTCATAGTGAATGTTTAGGACATTAAAAAGACCTGTATACCAGTTAGATGAAAATAATATCATTATGACTTTTTTGAAAGACCAGGATATTGTACTCTTTATGTATGAGAGAGAGATAAAGAGAAAGAGAAGGAGAGAGAGAAAGAAAGAGAGAGGGATAGAGAAAGAGAGAGAGAATGTATCCAATTTGCATCCATGTCGATGTTTATATTGAATCTGCAATTTGCACATCTGACAATCCGAAACTTGTCCCTACCATATGAAAGTACCGGTTGACGGTTAAAGTACTAAAGACGTGTAACAACATTAATAATTTGGTACAGTCGATTCAGATATTTGGAAAAAATACAAACCTTGCACAATAGTTATTTAGTGAACTACTTGCCAATGTATGATCATCAACAGAACCTTAAGTTTGGTCAACTCAATCATCCTGTATTTCCTCTCATTGTGAACATGCTTAAATGTGTCAGTTGAAAAAAGTGTTGTCGATTACAAATATATGTTGATTGATGTTATATATCGATAACTATATTATAAATAAACATATGTATATTTGTTGTTTTTTGAAGGTAAGTTGCTACATCTTTCTATGACTCATTCTATCTTTGTTGAACAGGTAGCCATCATCTGAAATAAATGTGATAGGCATGGATAATACACATTCAATTGCTAGCCATTTAGGTATAACTGATCGTAATTCAGCCCAAAACTAAAACTAGATATCAATAGGATGACAAGTATGTGAGCAACATCGACCATCGTAATGTTAAGGCAGGGAAGGAGAAAAAGGCTATGATGACGATTGTGAGAACGAGGACGAAGATGAACACAGACCTTCCTCTATATACACGTTTTATTCCATTGTGTCAGTGAAAACATTGGTCTCTTTGTTAGACACAATCTTGGCTAGAAGAAAGTGTGTCGACGACCCGTAGCTAGCAAAGATTGTTAGACGAAAAGATGTCAAATCTCCCAGGAAAAAGACTGTAAAAATCTCTATTATCCGCTCAGGCATGTCATGTTACGGAGTTTAGTAGTTTTGTACATTTACCGCTGTTTTATCATGATAGCTGTTAATGTTAGATATGTTCTGTGTGATTTATTCGTTTCTCACATCAATGCAATTGTACCCGGCTGCTTTCCTTTTGACGTTATATTTAATTTTGATATGCACAAATAAACGTAGGAAAAACAGCGAAGTTACACTATAAGCGCAAGGTTAGTGGTAAACGTTCTTTCACTTGGTCATATAGTTGAATACAATAATTTCATGCGTAAATTATGAATATTCGCATTCTGAGTACACACCAGAATCAAACATATGATAGATGGATACAGGTTTTGACAGCCTAGAGGCAGGTGTATTTTCGAATAAAAATATCCGTAGAAGATATAGAAATGATTTTTCTGTAATTAAAAAAACAAATCATTCAATGCAGAGTGAAATTACAGTTATTTATGCATGATTTTGCAATTTGACATGGACATATAATTACAAGTATATGTGTTTCTCCTTCTATTCAGACATAAGTTTCTCTCGCTGCATTAAATATATTAGACGGCTTATTTTCGACAGCCATAACGTGACAGGAATTGGACGGCATTTTCTAGATCAATGACATGATATGAATCGGGCGACTTATTTAACCTGGTTTATGGGTCTGCATTGTAGGATTGTGTTTGTATTGTAGGATTGTGTCTGTATTGTAGGATTGGGTTTTGTATAGCTAACTATTGACATATTTTGCATGTCTAATATAACTCTCACAAAATATCAATGACTACACACACACACACACACACACACACACACATATAGATAAGAAACAGATCATCTTGCAATAATGAATACAATCTGTGTTAATGGTATGGTACTTATCTTCTTTGTCATTGTGTTTAATGGTCCCAAATATTATAAGTGCCAGGATGATAATTTTAAACATGGCAGGTGCAAACAAAACAATTCCTGCCATCTCCTTATCAGATAAAGATACTGCTGAGATGAAAATAGCATGTGTTTATTTTGTTTCTACATTCGCAATTAAGGTGTTAATTTCTTTCAATTAACATCGATTATAAAGCAAAATTATGTCATCTTATACGATATCGATAATAAAGCTGTCATCTTATACGATGCTCTCCTGTTGGCCATTATCTTGACGGAACAAGGTCTTAGAAAACCCGAAGAAGGCCAGCAACCTTTTATGTGTGGCCACTTATCGTTGCACGTATTGGAAATGAGGATCGTACTCTGGACCACAGAAGTATTTAGCGAGCACGTTACTAATAAGCTATCCAGCCCACATCAGGATATTACTTCATTATATATATATATATATATATATATATATATATATATATATATATATATAGAGAGAGAGAGAGAGAGAGAGAGAGAGAGAGAGAGAGAGAGAGATAAAACTACTAAAGGCGTTTGAAGCACACAAAAATACTGAACAATCATTAGGTAGGTAGGTTTATATATATATATATATATATATATATATATATATATATATATATATATATATATATATATATATATGTAGGGAGAAAGAGAGAGAAAATTTATCAAACTAAATATTACATTACATAACTAGTTTGACAACAGCCATTTGCACAGCATTTACAATCTGGTCCGCAATCAAAACCAGTTTGTGTTCCATTAATAGTATGGCAACATTGTCCATAAAATGCGGTGCCATAAGCGGTTATTTTACAATCATCTTGTGCCCTTAAATGTTCAAAACACAGCATTAGAAATGCAACACATATGCAGAAAATCATTTCAAATTAAGTCTATATATCTAAAGCGTGCCAATATTTTTGAGAAAATAAATCGTTTTCTGATACCATGTCCACGTATCAGCAAAGGGAGAATACGGATACTACCGCCATCTGTCCGACAAAAGATTGCCATGATCATTGGAGATTGCTCGTGACAGAATAAGTAATGATCATAGGATATTTCTGTCAGGGCAAGTCGACCAAATGTTCAATTTCATCGCCGTTAGAATTTTTTCTCCGTACAACTTTGGACAATGTCTATTAGTAGTTAAGTGGGCCACTTTACCGTCAATGGGAATTAGCATTACAAGACCCCTTGGGCAACTCTAGCGTCAAGGGAAATTTAACATGGAGAAAAATCGCGGGCAACTCTAGGGACAATGGGAATTTAACATAGAGTTTGGGCTTGTCTAGGGACAAGGGAAATTGAACATGGGGGGAATAGAGTTTGGGCTTGTCTAGGGACAAGGGGAATTTAACATGGGAATAAATCGTGGGACTGTCTAGCGTCAAGGGGAATTGAATATGGAGAAAAATCGTGGGACTGTCTAGCGTCAAGGGAAATTGAACATGGTGGGATTGTCTAGGGACAATGATGGTAGAGGGTCAAACACAACAGAGACAGAGACATACATACACTAGTACAAGCGTGAGATTTATATATAAAGCATTACCAAGACCTGAAATCTTGCTGGGGTGTTCAAAAATTTGCATAATTGTAATGATGCTATAAATAGCTATAATCAAGGAAATGCTCAACGACAAAATGGATGTGACTAAAAGTAACGCTAAAATGACGAAATTGTCCCAGAATTTAAAGGAAAATAAACATATCCCCGAAAATTAAGTTACAATGGTTTAGACTAAAATGGATAAAATTAGTAACTACTTACAATATCAACTTCTGTGACGATCGTGAATAAATACCTATGTATCTATAATCAGCTGAAATTCCTATGAAATCCCACCATCTATTTATAGCTCAAACTTGTGGGTTTTTCCTTTGGAAAATCCCACTATCTTTTTATAGCCTCAGCTTGAGTGACGTTCCTGTTTATGAATTCTAGTATATATGTATAGCTACAAAATGTGGAAATCCCCAAGTCGATATTTATAGTCTCAAAATTTCCAGCGTCAGTGACGTCACTGTACTGAACACTAGGGGATAAATGTCAACAGTGTTGCAAGTGGCTGACCTGAATACACGCTACTGCAGGTAGGTAGGTAGAGTGTATCTGATAGGAGTAGTGAAAGGGGATACTTTACGGACAATGGGAATTAGCATTACAGAACCCCTTGGGACACTTTACGGACAATGGAAATTTAACATGGCGAAAAATCGTGGGTCAATTTACGGACAAGGGGAATTTAACATGGCAATAAATCGTGGGACACTCTACGGACAAGGGGAATTTAACATGGGATTCTTTTTTTTAAAAATTTTTTTAAAAAAAGGGGTAGGCAATTCAAAGACTATCTCTTTTCGAGAAATATGGCTGGCCCTAAAAAGGGCCTTTGGTTTATGTTAATATGCCCTTAACATAGAGGGCATTTGCGACATCTTCTTTTCCTCAAACTTCGTCTTACAGCAGGGCCATACATCAGAGTCCTCTTGAGGCAACCTTGTCTCTCTATATAGACTCTTCTTATCCACAGACTGCTGTTGGTCCTGTAGACAACGGTCCACTTGGATCGGACATACATGAGCATGTCCGTCCTGAACATCATTGTTGACACAAGGGTTGAAGATTCAACGTCGGTCCACATGTTGAGGCTCCGAGAATAGGTGAATCAATGCAGTGAACGGCGCTTATTTATAGGGACAGAAAGGATTGAAACGGATTGAGTTCATTCACCAATCCGAACACGCGTTACAGAATTCAGTCAGCCCGCATCCAATCCGAAGAGAGCAGTCTGTGACGTCACGTAGTCAATATAGATTCGCTAGCGCTTGTGTGCAGTCAATCTATGCGATAGTGATTCAACATGACGGAAACTCAGAAAACGATCCAGTGGGGTGCACCAGCAGGGGAGACCGCCCAAGGGAACCCGGACTTACTTTCAGAAGAGGTGAATTGGGATTTTGTGGATTTTCTCTCCTCGCAAGAATTTGTTCCGGAACCTTCGTTACCTTCTTCATTACCGCAAGTGGAGAATTTTAGACAGAGACAGAAAGAAGAATTGGAGAAATTTATACAACGACAAAAGGAAGCGGAACAGGCTTTTCTCCTACAGCAACAGCAACAAGAAGAAGAGGTAAGAAAAAAACAACAGCAAGAAGAAGTAGCAGCAAAGAAACAAGAGGGTGAAAATCAAACGGTCACGGTACTGTTGGACATTTTAGCGGAGTTAAGAAGTCTGAAACAAATGTATCAGACTTCTTTATCACGACCGAAGAGAATACGACCTTCCCGAGCCAAACATGTCAACCCTGTGACTAAGCCTACCGTACCACCCTTAGTGATTTCAACCCAATCATTATCATCATTACGCAGTCCAGAAGTAGGCCTTGGCCGTGGCAAAGGCTTAAGGCAGTTAAAATTGATTGCTTAAACTCACCCCTGCACCATAAAGAAAAAAGGCCCTTTTCAGGGCCACCCACATTTCTCGAAAAGAAATACAATTTCAATTTGCCAATAACTCAAAAAAGAAACTCACCCATTTTACCCTTATAGTACGTCTCTGTGTATGAGTGCGTGAGTGTAGCTTCTTATTTTAAAATCAAAACTCAAAGACTCTTACCTTATATCATTCATTTATTCTTTTCTCCATTTTTTTACAACCCAATTTACAATTCACATCACAACACTTTAATAAAAAGTTCACTGATTTCTTCTTTTCTCCTTGTTTAGTCTCTCTGTTTTTTGAATTTCTTCACCGTCACACTCTTTTCCTCTTCTTCTTCCTCCTCGCTTTCATCCCTTCTTCTTTTTTTCTCCTGTTTCTTTTTCTTCACCTGTCTTCTTTCTTCCTCAGAAGAATCCCTCTCTTCCTCTGAAGAATCCCTCTCTTCTTCTGAAGAATTCCTCTTTTCTTCTGACTCCTCTTGTTTCTTTTTTGGGCAATCTGGAGACCAATGTCCTTTTTCTTTACAATAATAACAGGTATCTTGACTTTTGTCTTTTTTAGTCCCTGTTTTTGTTCTTTTTTGACGGTCTGGACACTCTGAAGACCAATGCCCTTTCTTCTGACAGATATAGCAAGTATCTTGACTTTTATCTCTAAAGGAAGGAGAGTAGTCCGTAGGCTGGTCTGAAGAGAATTTTCTAATGACCCCTCGCAAAGCTCTGACGAAACGTTCCATCTGGTCAGTCTCTTCCATCGTTGTGCTCGGCTTGAGAGTGAAATGAATAGTGAAAGGACAAGACACACACCCTTTTATATACGCTGGTCTGCTATGACTATAAAGTAGTTTATGGTGTTTGAACTTGAGTCATTTGACTTTTTGCTTTCAAGATGAAACGATCCCATTCATTCGAGAAGAAAGAAGAAGAAAGTAAGAGGCAGAAACGTGATCTATCGCCTCGTACCAGGGCTGAAATCTTGGCACAAATTCATGCCAGTGATTTTGAAGAGGACATGAGTGAACCAGAATCCCAACCCTCTAAACCAAGTTCATCACCCTTAGTCAACCCTGAAAAGTACTATTCCATTCGAGAGACGGAAAAGCGCTCCTCTAGAAAATTTAGAACCACGGCTTACAAATACAGGGTGAAGTTTAAAGATTTCAAGGCTGAAGTGCCGTTAGAGAAAGCAGAAGTGTTCATCACCGAGGTGTGGGATTCTTTGCTCATTGCACGCAAGCGACAATGTCAACCCAAAGAAGACGATCGTTTGAGACTTTCCATACAACACGACGGTTTGAAATCCCCTGTTTGGATCGAGTTTAGCACCCCTGCAGAATTGACTGCTTCCAAAGTCATGGACAAGATTCAACACGTACAACAATCTAATGATCAGTTTGACATCACCGATGGTAAAGCCACACTGGACATGACCCACGTCTCTCCTCCTCAAGGGACTGGACGCAAAAAGATGTTATTGGTGGACGACCTTCGCAACACCAAAAAGAGTCTCGTCCGAATTAACAACCCTCAAGACCAGATGTGTTTAGCCCGTGCCATCGTGGTGGGACGAACCTATGCCAACAAGAACGACACGGTAGAATGGAAAAGAACCTGGGACACTATTCAACGTTCCGACCGAGCCAAACAACGAAACGAAGCAGAACTCCTGTTACAACAAGCCGGACTGCCCAAAGACACACCCTGTGGCATTCCTGAGATGCAAAAATTGCAAGATGTCCTAGCTCCACGATACACCTTGAAAGTGCACCCTCAAGAAATGCGCGGGCCTCTATTGTTTCGAGGCCAAGATTTTAAGGACGGAAAATACATTCATGTTTATCATCACGATGACCATTTCGATACCATTACCAGTATCACCGGATTCCTGGGATACGGTTATTACTGTGAGAAATGTGACTATGGTTATAATAATCGAGAGCAACACAAACATTGTGGATGGAAATGCTCAGGATGTTTGGCCTCTCCACCCTGTCTGAGCGAAGAACCAGTGCCTTGTTCCACTTGTCTGCGCACGTTTGTCAGCCCTACCTGTTACCAACAACATTTGAAGACGCAAGGTTCACAGAAGAAATGCGCTTGTCAACTCCTGAGATTGTGCCCTACGTGTGGACAAGGCATACGTACCAATAATACCAAGGCACACGTATGTTCAGGAAAGAAAAAATGTCACATTTGTCACCACATCGTGGACTTGGAACACGAATGTTACGTGCAAAAATACCAACCCCCACCAGAGAAAGAGGACGGTCACAAGAAGAAAGGCAATTTCATCTTTTTCGATTTCGAATGCATGCAAGAGACTGGCATTCACATTCCTAATTTCTGCGTGGCTCATCGAGCGTGCGAGAAGTGCATTCAAGAACCTATCTTCAGTCATTGCCCTCACTGTAGCAAGATTCCCGGAGGGCGTGAAAAAATCTTTCGGGGACCAAACACGTTAGCCGATTTTGCCCAATGGGTCTTAGACCCCGTCGACAAGACGTGGAGCCAAGAGGACATCGAACGTTACGGAGATTGTCATCGCCATGCCACGGTGATGGCTCACAATTTCTCCGGATACGATGGACAGTTTCTTCTCAGATACTATACGGAACAAGGCACCGAGCGTCCTAAAGTGACTTTGAACGGAGCCAAAATCATTTTCATGCAAGTGGGACAAGTACAGTTTAAAGATTCGATGAGCTATTTGGCCATGCCTTTGAGTCGAATGCCTAAAACGTTTGGAATGACAGAAATGGCTAAAGGGTACTTTCCACACTTTTTCAATACGGAAGCCAATCAACACGCCGTTCTACCCCATTTACCAGAGGCTCACTATTACGACCCCGACAACATGCGTACCGAACAACGAGAAGCTTTCTACGCTTGGTACCAGATTCACGCCTCGGACCCTTTCGACTTTCAGGAAGAAATGCTAAAGTATTGTCGTTCCGACGTGGACATTTTACGGCGTTGCTGTGGAAAATTTCGAGAACTGTTCATGGAACACGGAGGGGTCGATCCTTTGAAAGAAGCTTGCACCATTGCCAAAGCGTGTTCCTTAGTGTATCGACAACGATTCATGCCTGAAAAGACCGTGGCTGTCATCAGTCCTCAAATGACCCACTTTGTCAAACGTCAATACTCGGTCAAAGCCCTACGCTGGTTACATTACTTGTGCGACAAGGAAGACAAGTGGATTCAGCATGCCCGCAACGGAGGGGGCGAAAAGACCATCGGAACGTATTCGGTCGATGGCTGGGACTTAGAAAACCCCAAGATCGTGTACGAGTTTAACGGTTGCTTATTTCACGGATGTCCCGTCTGTTACCCTGACCGTGGCACTAAAAATCAGTTTTTGCACCGAACCATGGAAGACTTGTACCAAGACACTTGTCAGCGACGCCTAAAGTTAGAACAGCAAGGATACCAAGTGGTGGAAATGTGGGAACACGAGTACGATCACCGTATGAAAACCGATCCCGAGTTTAAACGCCTCGTGGAAAGTTACCAGTTCATGGACCCGCTGAACCCGAGGGATAGTTTGTACGGAGGAAGGACCAATGCCACCTGTTTGCTGTACCAAGCCGACGAAGAGATAGGAGAAGAAATCAAATACTTGGACGTGTGTTTGCTGTATCCCTACGTGTGCAAATATTGTCGCTTTCCTGTAGGGCACCCGCAATTGTTAACGGAACACATCGACCTGAAAAACATTCGACAATACGAAGGCTTGATCAAGTGTAAAGTTTTGCCTACCACGAACCTATACCATCCCGTCTTACCTCACCATTGTCCAGGTAAATTGATGTTTCCCTTGTGCCGTACTTGTGCCGAAACGTGCAACCAAGATCAACCTTGTCAGCACAGCCAGGAAGAACGGGCCTTGACGGGAACCTGGGTCAGCGTAGAATTGTTCAAAGCTTTGGACATGGGATACCAACTGTTAGAAGTGTACGAAATTTGCCACTTTCCCAAGACACAACAGTGTTGCAAGGGTGATCCCAGTCAGAAAGGCATTTTCGCAGACTACGTGGATGCCTTTTTGAAACTGAAGCAAGAAGCCAGCGGCTATCCTTCCTGGTGTCACACTCCCGAAGACCAAATACAATTCAAAGAGAAATACTACGAACAAGAAGGCATCACTTTAGACCACATCGAGAAAAACGAAGGCAGGCGATCGTTTGCCAAAGTGATGTTAAATTGCTTGTGGGGTAAAATGGCACAACGACCGTGTTTACCCAAGACGGAATATTTGACAGAACCTTCCCGCTACTTCCAGATGATTCACGACAAAACCAAATACATGAAACACGTGGACGTCGTTCGAGAGAATTTGATCTTGGTCAATTACGAAGAAGATCTGGACTTTGTGCAAGACGACCCTTTTGGAAATGTCATCATTGCGGCTTACGTGACAGCCCATGCTCGCTTAAAATTGTACGAAGCTTTAGAACTGTTAGAAGAACGCGTCCTGTACTTTGACACGGACAGTTGCATTTACATCCATCACCCGATTCAACATCACCCTAACATCGAAGGAGACCGTTTAGGAGCCTGGACAGACGAGCATCCCGACGACAAGATTCTAAGTTTCGTCAGTGGCGGTCCCAAAAATTACGGCTACGAATACCGGGACAAACAAGGAGAAGTGCACACGACGTGCAAAGTGAAAGGACTGACTCTGAATTATCGTACCAGTCGAGTGGTCAACTTTGGGGTATTGAAAGAAGCCTTGCAATCGGGAGAGGATGCAAACTTTAAAGTGACCACTCACCAACCGAACAAGATTGTACGTTTACCCACTCACCACATCGTCAGTCGACCCCTGGAAAAAGTCTATCAAATCGTGTACCAGAAGCGAGTTCGACTTCCCAATCATTTCACCTTACCGTACGGTCACGTCGGTATTGGTCTGTATATAAAAAAGGAACCCTAGGCAAGATCGATAGTTCATTGTGACTACCAAGACCGAGCGAACAAGATGAATACTTTGAAAGAGACATCGTTCCAGTTTGGGGATTGTAAAAAAGCTGTATCTTTCTCTAGTGTGACTAATACTGGATGGATAAGACCCAGACATTGCGACGGAAAATGTCCGGAAGGAAACTGCGATTGTCCATGTGGTTACCATTGTAATTGCGTAACGGAGTTTGCAGACGAGTGCGATTGTGAGCCTTGCGATGGGACCGATGCTGTACCTTGTGACCTGAGCGATGCCGTAAAGCATCATGGGAACTTTAGTGCCCCTACCCCTGTCATGGAAAGTGATGCTGTGCGTGTCAAACCTGTGGGATGCGAAAGCGATGCTGCTCGTCCTCTTGGACATTTTACTGGGTTTCGTTTTAAAGGGGAATGTCGACCTTCACGTTTACCTCCCTACGGATGTCATCCAGCCCTGAGCAAACTCCTGCCCATTTCACTCAACCCTCATCGAAACGAACCTGTGAAAAACGAATATTCGTTTCCTGTGCGTTTGTCGGAATACTGCGACTTTGAAAATCGTCTTCAATCGTTCAAAGGAAAATGGCCAAAGTATCTGGGAGGACCGACCCCCGAAGAATTAGCCAGAGCCGGATTTTTCTACTTGGGCGAAGGAGATAAAGTCAAGTGCTTCAGTTGCGGTGTGTCACTTCACCACTGGGAACCGCAAGATTCGGCCTACGTAGAACATGCTCGATGGTCACCGAATTGTCATTACTTACCTTTAGTGGGACCGAGACATTGAAGTAACTTTTTACCATAATAATCTGTTCATGGATACTTTACAAGAGAACATTCGTGCTTTGCCTGTGGAGTTGAGAGAACGCATTTATCGAGAACTGGTCAAAATACAAGTGAAACGTAAAGAACAATTGCATCCGATACGTCACCGGTGTTTGAACCACTGGTACCTGAAGGCTATACAAGGACTGATTCAATTGAAAGTGTTCCATTGGACAGACATTGATCACCGACCTCCTGGTTATAAAAAGGAATGGTTTGGTATTGACGATTCTATCTACTACATTGTAAACGTACTGCATCGAATTCCATAGGAAGAGTTAACGAATTACCAACATCTTGAACACAATGTCAACTTGGTGAAAGAGGAAACTTCTGAACGAATTGTAATGTGTAGATTAGTGACTCAACGATTTAAATTCGACACTGAAGTGAAACCATGTTTGTGCAAAGAGTACATTTCTTGTGTCAGACCAAAGAGGATTTAGTATGACCTATTCATGGATACTTTACAAGAGAACATTCGTGCTTTGCCTGTGGAGTTGAGAGAACGCATTTACCGAGAGCTGGTCAAAATACAAGTGAAACGTAAACTCAAAGTGATTCATCCGTTTTTAAATTATGCTCTGTTCCAAAGTACAAGAAGACTGATTATGAGTGGATATTACATTAGGCACATAGTTAAACGAGACTATTGGCTACCACCCAACGATTCCAAAAACAGTGTATATACTTATGGATACTTTACAAGAGTACATTTTGGGCTTGCCTGTGGAGTTGAGAGAAAGGATTTACCGAGAGCTGGTGAAAATACAAGTGAAACGTAAAGAACAATTGCATCCGATACGTCACCAGATCTTTAACCACTGGTACCTGAATGGTATAAGAGAACTGATTCGTCAGAAATTCTTTCAATGGTCAGACATTGTTCAAAACTTTGAGGTCGCTAATGATCGACATGTTCATGATTATGGTTACTTCGAGATTCACCTAGTGCAATGCATTGAGGAAGACAAGTTAAAGGATTACCAACATATTTTACGTGGAATCTACTTAGAGGAAGAGGAAACTTCTAATCGAACTCTGACGTTTCGGTTACAGTATGCAAGATTTAGATTCCCTACTGGAGAACGACGATCTCTGGCTAGAAAGTACGTCTATTGCATCCGAAAAAAAGAGAATATAAAAACAGGCTGCCATGCCACGGTTTATGTCACATGTCATCCAACAGATTCCGTGGAAGGAACTCAATGACCATATTCAAACCGTGGATCATTACCATCGATTATTACAAGAACTATATCCATTCAATTTGGGACGACAAGTGGTGTGTGTCTTAGTGACTTGTTTTCTGGGATTTCGTTTACCAGCCGATTCCTTGTGGACTCTTTACGATCAGTACTTACCACCTCCATGGCCTTAAATGGTCACGAAAAACTCCTTTTGCTCAAAGCCTTGCGATTTCATCTGGATACTTCTCGACCTCAACAGGAAAAAAAGATTCGTCAACTTTTAGCGACCCAAGACGTGTATGACGATGTGTGTGTAGCTTGTGACTTACATCCCCATTGGACAGATGTTCGTGACTGGAAAAAGGGGGGTTTTGAGGCTTGGACCCAAGAAGTGGCCCAGTATGCACAAGAGTTGTTCAAGGAAAAAAGTTACTTTTCAACCTGTGTTAGTGACGGTGCCAGAAGAACCCGTCACCGAGAACAACCACTCGCTTCAGGACAGGACTGTCATGGACATTCCTGAAAGGTCATTCCGGGAGGACACTTGTGTGACAATACCTCATGTAGAGACTGTAAGAACATTACACACTGTCCCTAGGACATCTTGGTTACCCAAAACATGTTGTACAGACACTTGTTTATATTCCACTTTGATCGCTTTGCTGTGTTTTATATTCCTGTACATCACTATTTGGGTTGTATGTATTTTTGTCTTTCGTGTTCATATTTGAAACATTCAATAAACGTGTTCTGAAAAAAGTATATAAACTCTTGTCTTGTTTGTTTTTCGTGTCACAAGTGACATTTCTCATACCATGGCTACCTCTGCTGTCTCTGCTCCCTCTTCCTCTACTGTCAAAGTCATCGACGAACACTTAGATCGTGCCAGTTGGGAGGCTTTGTATCTTCGCCATCCCTTTAACATGCTCATTGCTGGACCTAGCGGTTCAGGCAAAACCGAATTCGTCAAACGTTTGATCGAACATAAACATCATTTGATCGATCGGCCCCCTCAACGGATCGTGTGGTGTTACAAAGAGTGGCAATCGGCGTACAGCCTCTTGCGAGAAAGTCAAGGCGATTCCATCGTGTTTGTGGAAGGCATTCCTAAAGAAGACGATGGCATCGTCTCTGACTCCCGTCTAACCCATTTGGTCATTTTCGACGACATGTTAGGAGAAGACGAAGAAGAAATTAAATTGTGGTTCACGCGCAAAGGGCATCACCGTAATGCCAGTGTCGTTTACATCACCCAAAATTTGTTTCAACAAAGTAAAGCCCATCGCACCATCAGTCTCAATGCGCATTACGTGGTCTTGTTTAAAAGCCCTCGAGATAAATCGCAAGTGCAAGTCTTAGCCAAACAGTTAGGAACGCCTTGGCTGACTCAGGCGTACGACGATGCCACTCAAACTCCACACGCCTATTTACTCGTCGATTTAAGACCTACAACCCCCGAGGATTTGCGATTTCGTACCCACTTGTTTCACCACTGGTGCCAAGACGGAGGGCCTATCCTGTACACGTCTCCGTCCTCGACTTCATTTCACTCCCCATGAAAAAATCTATAAAAACCTCAGACCCTTTTTCGTCTGTCTCACACAGTGTGAACATGACGTCCCTTCAGTCGCATCTTCCCGTCAAATTGATTCGTGCCTTGTATGGCATCAGCCGAGAAAAAGATCCACAAACACGAGCCCGTGTCTTAGAAGCTAGTCTCAAAGAAGTCTTACGATGGTTCACGGTAACGGCACGTCAATTACTCCAAGGAATCATTCAGATTCCTCATCAAACCCAACGCTTTTTCGATCGAAACAAAGTCGCTTTGGTCCAACTGGCCGATCCCCGCATCGACACTCAAACCAAAAAACAAATCATTTTGAAACCTGGAGGGAGCGGTACTCTAGGAGGGGTCATCATTCGCTCACTCTTAAGATGGGATCCTAATGCCCCCAAAGTTATCCCCAAGACAAAAGTTCAACGAAGCCCCAAGAAGAAAAAGAAAAAGACCAGGTCCCCAAGAAGAACTTCTCCAGTGGCAGGACCCTCCTCTTACCAGACACCACCACCATCACCCCGGAAGAAGAAAAGAAGCCCCCAGAAAAAGAAACAGAGAAAAAGTCTCCAGAAAAAGAAAAGTCCACAGAAGAAGAAAACTAGTCGCAAGAGAGGCACTTCGGCCAGGACGCAACCTTACACTCGCAAGCCACGACCTGCCACAGCGTCTCCGGCAGCCTCACGTTTGTCCACTTCTCCGTTGATGTCACCAGGAACTGAAGAGTACTTGGAGACGTTGATTACACCAAGAACTTCTCCGTTGATGACCCCCAAAAGAACTTCCCCAGTGGCAGGACCTTCCAATTTAGCGGCAGTGGCTGCTGCTCACAAAGTACCTTCTCCCAAAATCAAAGTTCAAGAAAGATCGGGCATGTTACAAAGTTTACTGGATTTGTCCAAGCAAGAACTGGCTCGATTTAGTCCGTTACGTACCCCTGCACGACGTGTCATGCCTGTCCTCAAACTGATAAAACGTAAAGACAATCAGTAGCGACGCGTTCCAGTATAAAAAAGGCCTGTGACCGAGTAGGGTATCAGTGTTTTTAGGTGCTCCTGAAGACTCAAAGATGTCACCCTCCAGAAAACCCCAAGGAAAGAGAAGGAAAGGACTGCCACCACGTTTAGCCAAACATGGGGACCTGTTATCTGTCCTGTCCAAAGCTTCTCCACCCCTACGAAAAAAACTCATTCAAACGGCCTCCAAAGAGGTCATCGATACCGTGTGCGAATGTTGTTTGAACGTTTTGAAAGGCACGATCCCTTTGTCCAAACACCAGAAACAATGCTTAGGCAAACATCGTCACGTTCTTCGGAAAATGGTTCAAAACAAAATTCCCATTCGTCAAAAAAAGAAGATGTTGGTCCAACGTGGAGGCATTTTACCTCTCTTGTTAGGCCCCATACTGAAAGGAGTCTTGGGAACCATGTTGGGAGGACTGGTGGGAGCAAGATAAAAAGGCCTTCGGAAGTCCCAAGATCTCAGAATTCACCCCTGACAACCCCATGGAAGGACGAAAACTAGCTTTAGTGCCTTACAAACGATGGATGGAATACCATCGGTGGCAAGAACAACGCACCCCGCATTTACCTCCCAATCCCAATTTGAGCGAGATGTCCCAGTTACAACACGAATTGCAATCCTTGCTGGATCGCGAAGATTTGTCCGAAACAGAAAAATCGCAAAAGTACGGTCAACTCTTGCAACGACTGCAACTCTTTCACCAGAAAGCTTTAGACGAAACATCTCTACCCACTTTGAAAGATTTTAAGACCTTGATGAAAAGTTCAGCACCATCACCAGTACCAGTACCAGTACCACCAGTACCCGTGACCAAGACAGAAAAAGGAAAAGAAGAAGAAGAAGAAGGGTTTCAAACTCCACCAGAAAAAGTACGCAAGTTAACAACACCACCTACCTCCAGAATTGGATGGATTAAAAAGATGATGGCCACCCCTTCTTCCTCACAAGAGAAAAAGAAAGTGAAGACAGAAGTGAAGACAGAAGTGAAACAAGAACCGATATCCCCTGCTCAGACATCCTCCTCCTCTTCGACACCTATTGCTGGCCGCACACGCAAAGCCTTGCAATCCAAGAAAATACCCCAAGACAAAAAGAGTAGCCTCTTCCAAGAGTGGGTGCCTTATTAAGACACCAATCAACACAAAAAAATGGAAAAAGTCTTAGCTAGCATTTACTACGATCCCTCCCATCCTGCAGGTTACGCAGGAGTTCAAAAATTGTATCGTGCTGCCAAAACGCGACTGAAAAGTCTCCGTTTACCTCAAGTGCAACGATGGTTACAAGAACAAGCTACCTACACTTTACACAAACCCATTCGACGCAAGTTTTCCAGAAGTCGCACCCGAGTGGAAGGCATCGATCATCAATGGCAAGCCGATTTAGCCGATGTCTCTCATTTGGCTACCTACAATCGTGGCTACAAATATTTGTTTTGTGTCATCGACGTCTTTTCCAAATTTGCCTGGGTCGTGCCTTTGACTTCCAAATCGAGCAGCGAGTTAGTGCGAGCCCTGCAACGGGTGTTGAAACAAAGCGGTCGTCGCCCTCTTCGATGGCAAACGGACAAAGGCACCGAATTTCTGAACCAAGCTTTCCAAAAAGAATTAAAGAAACGTGACATTCATTTTTTTACCACCGAGAATCCCGAAACCAAAGCCAGCATCGTGGAACGTTTTCAACGCACTTTGAAAGAACGCATGTGGAAATATTTTACGCATCACCACACTCTGAAGTACATCGACATCTTACCGCACCTGGTGCAAGCGTACAACCAATCTTACCATCGAAGCATCGGACGTGCCCCGCAAGACGTGACTCCCGACAACGAAGTGCTGGTGTTCGAGCGCCTGTTCGGTACGTCCCCGACGAGGGCTGTCCCCAAGAAAAGTGGAGAGTTGACCGTAGGAGATTGGGTGCGCATTGGCAAAACCAAACGCACTTTCGACAAAGGTTACTTACCTAACTGGACGACCGAATTGTTTCGCGTCACTGGACGAGTACATGGCCGTCATCCTGCCGTCTATAAATTGGAAGACATGAACGGAGAAGTACTCAAAGGAACGTTTTATTTGCCCGAGTTACAACGTGTCACCAAAAAAGAAGACGACGTGTACGACATCGAAAGCATTCTCGAACGCAGAACCCGTAAAGTGGGCAAACGACGTGTCAAAAAAGTCAAAGTACGTTGGAAAGGATATCCACCCAGTTTCGATTCTTGGATCGACGCTTCGCAAGTCATCGACTATAAAAAGAAGAAGTGACCATCATGCCCTTTCACACATCAGACGCAGCTACGTCGACCAGTCCTTCTTCCCCTAGTTCTTCTGTGCAAGATTTACAAAAACAACCCTTGTGGGTGTGGTGTGGAGAACGTGTGCCTAAAACGCAAATCGTCTTTTTCTGCCAAATCTTCGTGGTGTATTGTGTCATCGGGGCAGCCATCGCCAATTTGAGTTTGCAACAAGGAGACAAACAATTGTGGACCATTTTATTGAGCAGTTGCATCGGTTACCTGCTTCCCAATCCCTCCCTGAAATTCTCCTCGAACGGGAACGTTGTGTCCAGTGCCAGTGCCAGTCACCACTCCAACAACAACAACCACAACCAGAACCCCATTTTGGGCGGAGACACGCCTCTGACATCCACTAACCCCTCGGACAGCCACAGAACTCTGGAATTATGAGTCACCAAAACCAATTTTACTTAACCTTACCCAGTGACAGTTCCATGGAGGTGTTTCCCAACAACACGTTGTGCTGTTACACGGCCAAATTACCTCAAGCCATCCCCTTAGATCACGAAGCCCATTGGGAAGTGGCTTTAGTGGAAATGATTCACCCGACCCAAGTCCACAATGTCATTGCCCAGCAAAATACTTTTGATGTGGAAGTTCATGACGAGCCATTGCAAGAGTACTTGGATAAGAATGTCAAATATGACAATAAAACCTATGATGAGAAAACTAAAACGTGGACCTACCACTTGTTCATTCCCCCAGGCTATTATTTCAGTGGTCATCATTTGGTCAGCGCCATAGCCTCCAGGTTTAATGGCGTGTTTGGGAAAGCTTTTGACATTGTCAAGAACAAAAGTGTCACCATGGAGTACCACAAAGTAGCTCGTCGCTTCTTGATGAAATTTGAGCGAAGTAAAATCGTGTCCATTGAATTTTGTCCTGAATTGTTTGACATGTTGGGCGGTAACATGGAGATGAGGAAGAGCTTAGAACAAAAACAAAAACCCGAATTACCCATCATTTACGACAACGTGACTTTTGGCCAGTATTTTAATAGCCCGGTAGAACTGAACCAAGGACTGAATTTGATCTTTGTGTACTCCGATGTGGTGGAATACAACGTGGTGGGACACACCTCCGTACCGTTACTGCGTGTCATTCCTTTCAAAGTGGATTCTGCCACAATCGCTGACGAGGAAGGTGGAAACACTTACCACGTCCACCGCGAATTTGTCCATCCTCACTATTTACCCGTCAGCAAGTCGTATTTGGACACGGTCAACATTACTATAAAAGGAGATTTGGGACAAAATATTCCATTCACCAAAGGAAAAGTCACGGTGAAACTCCATTTTCGAAAACGGTTCTCTCACGACTCGTAAGTAAGTCATGTATCCAGTGTACCAAGGGGTGGCTCGACAGCGAGGACACGGTTTAGGAGACATGTTAAAATCGGCCTTTCGTTCGGTGGCCCCAGTCTTGAAACCGATGGTGACCCGCGGATTGCACGCCTTGAAAGATGCGGCACTGACACAAGGCAAAGAATTTCTCCAAAATGTCATCATCGACAAACAAAACCCTAAAGAAGCCTTCATGAGGGCAGGCAAAAATGTCTTGCTGCAAACGGGCAAAGACATTTTGGGCCGACGAGACACACCTATAAATGCCCTGCACGCTACCGAGTCAAGCATTCAGCAAGGACAAGGCAGAAAGAGACGACGAAGAAGAAAACACCCTTTCACCAGACTTCAAGCGAGAAAGGCCAAGAAAAGAAGAACCGTTCGAGACTTAGACGTTTTCGATTATTGAGACACAAAACAAAATGATGCACCGAGAGTCTTGCGCCTGTTCCAAGACGGAACTGGATCTGTTTGCCATGCCCCCCACCATGATGACCATGCAAGAATCCCAATAGGTGGAATTTAATCCCATCTCCTCACTGACCGATTCCGCTCCCATCGAGTTTGAAATCAAAGGACAGCCCGAAGATTACATCGATCTGAATAGCAGTTACTTGTACTTGAAAGTCCAAGTTCTAAAAAAAGATGATAAAGGAGTAGAAGACGATGACGATATAGCTCCCGTCAACAATTTCATGCATTCCTTGTTCAGCTCAGTGGATTTGTACTTGAATAACAAACTGGTCAGCAGCAGCATGGATACTTACCCTTACCGTGCCTACCTGGAAAATCTCTTGACGTACGGAACAGATGCCAAGACAAGTCATCTCAATGCCTGTGTGCTGTGGGTAGATGACACACCGGACAAGTTCGACGCAATAGATAAAAGCAATGAAGGCTTTGAGGCAAGAGAAAGCAAAATCTTAAACAAGAAGAGTTTAGAACTGATGGATCGTTTGCATTTGGACATGTGGTTGCAAGAGAAATATTTGCTGAACGGGGTGAATGTTCGCTTGAGACTGAATCGCAGCAGTACCACTTTCCATTTGCAGGCTCTTGATCTTACTAAGGCTCCTAAAAGCACAATTTTAGAAGCCAAACTCTACGTACGACGCGTGGAAGTGTTACCTAAAGTGGCAAACGACATCAGTCAGACGTTGAGCAGAACGACCGCCAAGTATCCCATCCGACGCGCGGAAGTGAAAACGTTCACCATTCCCGCTAACCTTCAATCCATAACCCAAGATCATCTGTTTCAAGGACAGCTACCCAAGCGTTTAATCCTTGGTATGGTCGAGAATGAAGCCTTCAACGGAGCCATCGCTAAAAATCCTTTCAACTTTCAACACTTCGGCGTGTCCAAGATCGAAGTCAGTCGCGATGGCAAGACATTGTGTACCCGACCCTTTGAACCTAAGTTTGGTGACGAGAAGAATTACTTGAGATCGTACTTGTCCCTGTACGAAGCCACCGGCCAGTTAGGAACCAACACCAGTCACGGCATTGAGTACGACGAATATGACGGAGGCTATGCTTTGTGGGCTTTCGATTTCACTCCAGACCAAGGCAGCGACGAGGGACATTTCCACCCTATAAAATCTGGCCAGATTCGTGTGGAACTTCAGTTTGCAAAGCCACTGGACAAGACAGTGAACGTCATCCTGTATGCAGAATTCGATAATACCATAGAAATCAACAGTTTGAGAGAAGTCATTCTAGATTATTAGAAAGCCATGGAAGACTGTTATCCCTCTTTACCTAGTGGAGAAACTTTGGAGATGGAATGTAAGGAG
Source organism: Sinohyriopsis cumingii (assembly GCA_028554795.2). NCBI lineage: Eukaryota > Metazoa > Mollusca > Bivalvia > Unionida > Unionidae > Sinohyriopsis > Sinohyriopsis cumingii. The sequence goes on along the minus strand of CM068828.1, from coordinate 151,095,402 downwards.
ACCGTGGAAGGAGAAGAATCTCAAGACAAAGACGAAGAAGTTTTGATGAAGTCGAGATGGCCAGAACAAGAAGCCCATTTAGTCTGCTGTTTTGCCAAACACTTGGTCGACAAAATGACGGAATTGATCAAGAAAAATTGTTATGGATGTCAAAACGATCATCCCAGTCAAATTCAACACGATAAATGCCTGATGTTGAGTCAAGAAGAAAAATTGGACGAGTATCTGGACGAAGCTTGGAGCCTCATCTCGAACAAAGACGTGTTGCACCAGTGGTATAAAGACTTGCGTGAACATTCTTGTCCAGCATTAACCACTCAAGAGATCCATCGTATCGAAGCTCTCCTGAATCAGAGTGAGGAAACAGAACGAATAACCGTTTATTCGTCAGACATTTTCAAGCAAAAGGTCAGGATCGAATTGACAACTTATTATTACCTGTGAAGAAAAAACACAAAACAATGGATACCTGGGAACTTTATTACCTTTTGAACCACAGTTCGTATACGTCTTCTTGGAATCCCGTCGTCTGTGCTAAAGATGAACTCCCTCATCGCAAACCTAAAGACCATCAAGCTTACGTGATCAACACGGACGACAGTCATCTCCCAGGAACCCACTGGGTAGCCGTCTACTTTCCTCAAGAAGGATGTGTGGAATATTTCGATTCGTACGGATTGCCCCCTTTGGAAGACGATATCATCGACTTTATGAGAAGAAATGCTCAAACCACCCGATTCAATAACGTGAAATTACAAGGCACAGATTCCTTGGTGTGTGGACAGTACTGTGTGTATTTTCTGCATCATCGCAGCCTGGGCTATTCCTTAGAACATTTAGTGACTCATTTTGATCCTCGTTCTTCTGCTAGAAACGATGTGAAAGTAGATCGATGGTTTTGTGACCATTATGCTTATCTTTTGTCTCAAGCTAGGAAACGTAGTGTCCATCAATGGCCTAATGATTTCCAACAGTGCAAATCACAATTTCATTCACAACGTTGTCAGCCTTGTTTAAAGTAGATTGTATTTGAAGAAAAAAATGTTTGTGATTTGAAAAAAATTGTTTGATGTTATAGTGTTGGATTATTGTTAAAAATGTTGTTGTTTAGTGTTAAGTGATTTTTGAATAAAAAATGTTGTGTTTAGAAAAAAATGCCTTTGTCTTTTGTTTAGCTATAAGAATGTTGGATTGATGCTCTTTCATTTCTTACTATCCCTCTCATGAACGTTGCGGCTCGAAAACCGTGTGGGGGATGTTTTCCTTCACGTCCGCGCTTTAACTTTAAGAACCGTGTTGTTCCCAGTCTAGCCATCCATTGTCGACTCATCCTCCTAAGAAGATGTGCTCCAAACTAGCTAAGCTCAACGAAGCCTACGTGAATCTGCATAGGGTCAGACACAGTCTGATACCGAAACCAGAAGAAATAGAGAATGTGAGAATGTTAAAAATCACTGAAGACCTGATAGAAGAGCTCTTCAGAGAAGAAATGAACAAGGAGAAAGAAGAATGGACAGAGAAGTACAGACTTCAGAGACAGCAGCAACAGCAGCAGCAACAACAGCAACAGCAGCAGCAACCTGAAGCTGACAGAGGCTTTGTCGATTGTCGTATCGACACCAAAGAATTCTTCTTCTCTTTCCGAAGAAGCAGACCTATTGCCAGAAAGTCTATCCTCAGAGGACATCGCATTCTTAGAAACTAAAAAAAGAATACCATAGCAAAACAAAAAACAGCCCTTTTCAGGGCTACCCAATACTCTAGAAAAGAAATAACTATTAATTTGCCAATGTGTGTAGGTAGAGTAGTGTGAAAATAAACACTAACTCTTTCTTAAAAAATGTGAGGGTATGAGTTTGTGTGATTGTGTTTGTAAGTGATAAAGTAGGTTGGTGTGGATAGTAGATTAAAATGATGTTTGGTTTTTTTGGGCTGTTTGAGGTGTAGATTTTGGGTTAGATTGGATTGCTTTGCGTATGTGGATAGTCTATTGAAGTGATGGGTAGCATAAAAAAGTGAGCGAGTGTTTCTTTTAGGTCCGCGCGTTGTTGTTGTTTTTTGGTCATGATCTAGGTAAGATGAATTTTATGTTTTTAGGGGGGATGTTTTCCTTCACGTCCGCGCTTTCAGTATAAATTGAAACTCGTTCGGCAGTCCAGCTACCCTTGTTGATTGATCAACACCAAAAATGAACACGAGACTGGAGAAACTGTTGGAACTTCATGTGCATCTGGAATATGCCAGGCGCATATTAAATGAACTGGCCGCTGAAGCCATTGTCGAGGAGGGAAGGATAAGAGAGGAGGAAAGAAGAAAAAAAGAAGAGGAGGAAAGAAGATATAAAGAAGAGGAGGAGGAAAAGGAGAGAAGAAAAAATTTCAGAATCCCAGAGAGTGAAAATTGGGATTCTGAAGCGACATATCCTGCCTCTGCTCTCTCCCCCCAAAAGGTAAAAAGTAACTGGGGGATAAGATGTGTATGTGGCGCCAGGCCTGGAAGGTGCCACCATTAACCAGGTGTCCATGAAGTTCCAAACAAAACAGCCCTTTTCAGGGCTACCCAATACTCTAGAAAAGAAATAACGATAGATTTGCCAATGTGTGTAGGTAGAGTAGTGTGAAAATAAAGACTAACTCTTTATTAATAGTGGAAGTGTATGTGTTTGTAAGAGCTAAGGTATGTTTGTGTGAATAGTAGATTATGGGTTTCTTAGCAAATGTGGAGAGTATAGTTAGGGTTATATTATATGAAATGAGAAAGTAGGGGGATATTTTCCTTCACGTCCGCGCGATGTTTGGTCATCATCTAGGTAAGATCCATTTTATGTTTTAGGGGGATGTTTTCCTTCACGTTCGCGCTTTTCGTATAAGAACCCATAGTATTAGTTGTTCAAACCATTCTGCAAAGAATACAAAGAAGATGGCGTCAAACCAAATGGACAAATTACAAACCTTGCAAGACGTTTTAGACAACTTAGGAATAATGGAACAGATGCTATTAAGACTGGTTGAAGACCATTATTCCTATAGTCCCCATCGTGTGAAGATGGAAATTAATAACTTAAGGAAAGCAAAGGACAAGATTAGTGGTGTCATGAAAGAGATCAAGGAGGAGAAGGAGGATGAAGAGGAAAGAATAAGAATACGCAATTGGAACGAAAAAATTGAAAAAGAAGAAGAAAATGAAAAGAAGAAGAAAGAAGAGGAGGAAGAGAAGAAAGAAGAGGAGAAGAAAAAAAAGAAAGAGAAGAAGAGTGTAGGAGATAAAATAAGAACTTGGTGGAGGAAAAGAAGAAATTAGAAGCAGAAGAAAACCAAAAGGCCCTTTTCAGGGCCAGCCATATTTCTCGAAAAGAGATAGTCTTTGAATTGCCTACCCCTTTTTTTTAAAAAAATTTTTTTAAAAAAAATCCCATGTTAAATTCCCCTTGTCCGTAGAGTGTCCCACGATTTATTGCCATGTTAAATTCCCCTTGTCCGTAAATTGACCCACGATTTTTCGCCATGTTAAATTTCCATTGTCCGTAAAGTGTCCCAAGGGGTTCTGTAATGCTAATTCCCATTGTCCGTAAAGTATCCCCTTTCACTACTGATAGGGATAAAGTGAGTTTTTATAGGGACAAACAGAGACCAATACACACACACACACACACACACACACAACGTACGCGCGCAGACATACGCACACACACACACACACACACACACACACACACACAGAGGGAAGAGGAAAAAACAAACCCCAAATATACTATCAATACAGAAGGGAGATAACACAAACCCCAAATAAACTATCAACACAAACGTACGCGAACGCATACAAACCCCAAATATATTATTCACACAACGTCGCTAACGCATACAAACCCCAAATATGCTATCCACACTCGGGAGGAAGAAGAAAAAACAACCAAATATACTATCTACACAACGTACGCGAACACACACACACACACACACACACACACACACACAGAGGGAAGAGGAAAAAACAAACCCCAAATATACTATCAACACAGAAGGGAGATAATACAAACCCCAAATAAACTATCCACACAAACGTACGCGAACGCATACAAACCCCAAATATACTATCAACACAGAAGGGAGATAATACAAACCCCAAAATAAACTATCCACACAAACGTACGCGAACGCATACAAACCCCAAATATACTATCAACACAGAAGGGAGATAATACAAACCCCAAATAAACTATCCACACAAACGTACGCGAACGCATACAAACCCCAAATATTCTATCCACACTCGGGAGGAAGAAGAAAAAAACAACCATATATACGATCTACACAACGTACGCGAACAAACACACACACACATATACACACACACACACAGAGGGAAGAGGAAAAAACAAACCCCAAATATGCTATCAACACAGAAGGGAGATAATACAAACCCAAAATAAACTATCAACACAAACGTACGCGAACGCATACAAACCCCAAATATACTATTCAAACAACGTCGCTAACGCATACAAACCGCAAATATGCTATCCACACTCGGGAGGAAGAAGAAAAACAACCAAATATACGATCTACACAACGTACGCGAACACACACACACACACTCACACACAGAGGGAAGAGGAAAAAACAAACCCCAAATATACTATCAACACAAACGTACGCGAACGCATACAAACCCCAAATATGCTATCCACACTCGGGAGGAAGAAGAAAAAAACAACCAAATATACGATCTACACAACGTACGCGAACAAACACACACACACACATACACACACACACAGAGGGAAGAGTCAAAAACAAACCCCAAATATACTATCAACACAGAAGGGAGATAATACAAACCCCAAATAAACTATCCACACAAACGTACGCGAACGCATACAAACCCCAAATATACTATCAACACAGAGTGAAGAAGAAAAAGTTTTTTGAAAGCACCTAAGCCCTCACCTGCAATGACCAACTCTGCCAAACACCTACACCCCACCCCCACTCCCAACACTACAAAACCCATTTAACCCGTTATTTTATGGCATCAGTGTGTGATTTAGGAAACATCAAGACACAAAATGATGGATGAATAGACTGACTATTGTTTACCGACTTGCATGCCTAAAGAGCGTGCGTGAAGGAAAACATCCTTCCATTTCAATTCTAACTAAAACATGATCCAGAGGGATAGAGAGAGGTGAAAGAGCACAATTTCATAAAGTGTGAGTAAAAACAAAACACGCCATCCTTATTATACAATGTCAAGACCAAGAGACACTTACGTTTTCTTTCTGGTCTATTCTCTTTTAGAAGGTAGTATGAAATTTCACATCAGGGCCAACGCATCGGCTCACATTGTCAATTTTTCCATTTCCATGTCTTTACTGGCACAAGTTCTTCATCATCTTCAATTTCTTCTTCTTCTGAATCCCTCTTCTCTGTTTCGTCTTGTTTTTGTTTCTTCTCTTTTCTCGTAGGGCACTCTGAATTCCAGTGTCCTTTCTCCTGACAACGATATTAGGTATCTTGACTTTTGTCTCTCTTTCTTAGACGAAGCAGGTATTCTGGAGACAAATACCCATTTACCTTTGCAGATATAGCAAACTTCATTAGCACTTACACACTTTCGTATGACTCTCATCAAATCAACGATCAAAAGAGTAAGTTTTGTTGCCACTTGTTGCCATGTGAATTATGCTTTCGTATGACTTTTAGCAAATATTTGACCAGCAGGTCGATCTGTGCTGACTCTTTCATCTTCTTGATCGTTTGAGAGCGGAATGAATACTCTGACGCTAAGACACTCTCCTTATATACAGGGACCTGCTGCGTATGAAACCTAGTCAAATGTAATTTTGCAATAAGATGAAACGATTTCATTGAGCAAGTAAAAAGCAATGATGTACCGTATCGCCTCACACAAAACCTGAAGTGTTAGTTCAAATCCGTGTCAGCGATTTCGAAGACGACATAACTGAGCTTTAATCAATGCTCTCCAATTATGCCACAAAACCACGAGTCCTGATTCACGCCAAAAGAAATTTCGTTCGGTCCATAAAAAATAGTATCATATCTGAGAAACGCAAAAAGGAACTTCCAGAAAACTGAGAAAGACGGCTTACACCTACAACGTAGATGTATGAGTTCAAGTAGTGCGTAAAACTTAGTCAAATTAAATTTTTATAGTCAAGACGAAACGATCTCTTTTCGAACAAGAAAGCAGACACCAAGCGACAATGGCGATCCGTGTCACACAACACTTTTCAAAATGTATATTATCAGAGGTTTGTTCTAGCGATCTGCACGGTTAAATTAAATGTTGATGTATTTTGCAATAAGACGGACACAATTTCCATGGGATCGCCCATGGTACGAATGTTCGTGCATTAGTTTAATTTTTTAAAATATTTTTTTTATATAAATCGCTTATAGGATAGACCCAGTAAAGCATGGCCATTCTCGTCACTGTCTGAATAGCTACTCAAGTCAATTCGAAGCGAACGCGGTAAGAAAATAAGTATAGCCAATGAAATGGCTTACAACGGGTGATGCATTGTTTTGTTCTAGGACTGTGTGGCATAATAATCCCTATGTTCTTGCGTTGTTACCATTACAGTGCAGACAGACTGAAATGTGAACTTACAAGCCCTCTTTGTGTGTTGTACCATTTCCTCTTACCACATCAAAATACTGAGCGTCACAGTATTGGTTCGCGTTTTCAAACTGACCATTTTTTTTATATCTCACTTAAACATTTCGACATAAACACTCACACTCACATCGGTAGAGTCAGAACAGACGTGTTACAGTATTGAGGGGCATGTTATCTTTTCGTTTTCAAACTAATACATTTGGGGCTTGTATGAAGTAAAGAACCGAAAGTACAGTTAAACTCAAGGATGATGACCCAATCTGTCTGTCTATTGATGCGTGTATTTACTTAAGAAGAAATATGACCTCTAAAACACAAAGAGATACGGCAAGCATGATTAGATCAAACACAACGATGTTTTCCTTCACGCCCGTGTAATTTAGAGTTTCAATCGTCTTTGAAGACAAACTTGGTCTCCTTTTGTAGGGCTTGAAATAATAAAAGAAACTGAAAAATCTTAAGCACTTTGCTATAGATAATTTCATCAACAGACTAAACAACATAAATACCGTTACAACAATAGAAAGCCTTAAATCTTCTATCAAAAAGAAATGCATGAAAAAAATTAAAGATTAACGATAACTAACCAATGAAACCGAATTTAACAAAGGCAATGACATGTGAAGAAATGCCTCTCACTTTGGAAAGGTAGGCGAATGTACTCTGTCATGCACCATCAACTTGAAAAAAAATTATAAACAGAGAGAAACCTGAATTCAAAATTCAGTTGTTTCTTTTTCTTCAAAATTGTTTCGTTTCTTTTTTCTTTTTTTTTGGAACAAATCTAAGCACTAATATAGAGTGGAAAAGGGAAAATGCACATACAAGCTTTGATATTTCTGAAAAAATGAGGGGATATTCCTAACGTTCATAACCACCTATATATGCTTGGACTTGTCTGTGACTTATCCACAAAACAAGATGTATATATTTCTGGTCAAGCTGCAAGTGTGTGCGTGTTTTTGAAAATGGTAAAAATGGGATATACAATTTTCTCGTGACACTTATAAAGTGAAGAGTCTGTGCAAGTGTCAAAAGCCAAAGTCATATAAGTTTTGTATTTTGTACGGCTTGTAAAGATTTCCACTTTAGAAAATGTGAAGTATCACAAGTTATTATCACAAACAGAAGTGGAACATAGGGGCTTGCAAGAAAGAAAATAACCCAGACAGTTGGTGTCATCAAGAGTGCTAGAGACGGTACCCGAACTTGCTTGCTTGCTTACTTGAATTAAAGTGATTTTCGCTCTAATGGAACATGTATCACTGGTTTAATAACGCACCGCGTGATTTTTAATTACTCCTGGGAAGAAAAGAGAGCCTCATCCCCCCAGGCTTTTATGTACTCACAGACTACTTTTAAATTTAGCCAATCAGGTGTAGGACTAACTAGTCCTTAACAGCCTGACTGAAAGGCTTTAAACATGAGTGGGAATTGTCTCACCACACACTCATTTTTCTGTCCGAGCGTGGTAAAGGAGGAAAAAGGTGCTCAGCAAGACAGCCATGGATGTTAAGTACTCACCAAAACGCTAGCCCGTACTTATTTCAAATCAAGTCGTGTCACCAAAAAAGACGACGTGTACGACATCAAAGGCATTGTCAAACGCAGAATGCCTCAGTGCTAACTGGCTAGGTCTGCATTTCTTGCTCCCGCTGCTGTTGCGTATATTTCTTCCCTCCACACCGAGTTCTGGGCCTAATTCTTTAAATTTCGTTGTACCCGAACTTACATTATCCATATTATCACCAACAAAAAAAAAAACAAAAATAAAACAAAAACGCACAGACCTAAAAGAAACACTCACTCACTTTTTACAGAACATTACTATTTTTAAAATTTTGATAAGCGACGGAAACGAACAACTTAGAGTCACACTTTCTAACCAAGATAAAGAAATCATGTGCTGATAGACTCACTTCTGTATTTTTTCTTCTAACTGACTAACATATCATAGGCAATGGAATGTTATTTCTTTTCGAGAGTATGGGGTAGCCCTGAAATTTTTGGGGGGAACTTGAAGCGATCGCCATAGCTTCAAGTTCTCCAATTTTTTTTTAAAATTCCCCCCAAAACGTTGTGTAGATCGTATATTTGGTTGCTTTTTCTTCTTCCTCCCGAGTGTGGATAGCATATTTGGGGTTTGTATGCGTTCGCGTACGTTTGTGTGGATAGTTTATTTGGGGTTTGTATTATCTCCCTTCTGTGTTGATAGTATATTTGGGGTTTGTTTTTTCCTCTTCCCTCTGTGTGTGAGTGTGTGTGTGTGTGTGTTCGCGTACGTTGTGTAGATAGTATATTTGGTTGTTTTTTCTTCTTCCTCCCGAGTGTGGATAGCATATTTGGGGTTTGTATGCGTTAGCGACGTTGTGTGAATAGTATATTTGGGGTTTGTATGCGTTCGCGTACGTTTGTGTTGATAGTTTATTTGGGGTTTGTGTTATCTCCCTTCTGTATTGATAGTATATTTTGGGTTTGTTTTTTCCTCTTCCCTCTGTGTGTGTGTGTGTGTGTGTGTGTGCGTATGTCTGCGCGCGTACGTTGTGTGTGTGTGTGTGTGTGTGTGTGTGTGTGTATTGGTCTCTGTTTGTCCCTATAAAAACTCACTTTATCCCTATCAGATACACTCTACCTACCTACCTGCAGTAGCGTGTATTCAGGTCAGCCACTTGCAACACTGTTGACATTTATCCCCTAGTGTTCAGTACAGTGACGTCACTGACGCTGGAAATTTTGAGACTATAAATATCGACTTGGGGATTTCCACATTTTGTAGCTATACATATATACTAGAATTCATAAACAGGAACGTCACTCAAGCTGAGGCTATAAAAAGATAGTGGGATTTTCCAAAAAGAAAAGCCCACAAGTTGGAGCTATAAATAGATAGTGGGATTTCATAGGAATTTCAGCTGATTATAGATACATAGGTATTTATTCACGATCGTCACAGAAGTTGATATTGTAAGTAGTTACTAATTTTATCCATTTTAGTCTAAACCATTGTAACTTAATTTTCGGGGATATGTTTATTTTCCTTTAAATTCTGGGACAATTTCGTCATTTTAGCGTTACTTTTAGTCACATCCATTTTGTCGTTGAGCATTTCCTTGATTATAGCTATTTATAGCATCATTACAATTATGCAAATTTTTGAACACCCCAGCAAGATTTCAGGTCTTGGTAATGCTTTATATATAAATCTCACGCTTGTACTAGTGTATGTATGTCTCTGTCTCTGTTGTGTTTGACCCTCTACCATCATTGTCCCTAGACAATCCCACCATGTTCAATTTCCCTTGACGCTAGACAGTCCCACGATTTTTCTCCATATTCAATTCCCCTTGACGCTAGACAGTCCCACGATTTATTCCCATGTTAAATTCCCCTTGTCCCTAGACAAGCCCAAACTCTATTCCCCCCATGTTCAATTTCCCTTGTCCCTAGACAAGCCCAAACTCTATGTTAAATTCCCATTGTCCCTAGAGTTGCCCACGACTTTTCTCCATGTTAAATTTCCCTTGACGCTAGAGTTGCCCAAGGGGTCTTGTAATGCTAATTCCCATTGACGGTAAAGTGGCCCACTTAACTACTTCTATTAGTTCCCGTTCGGATGGTAAATAACGATGATTGATTTAGGTCAGCGAGGAAGGCCTTTTTATACCACCCCCCCCACACACAATTTTTTTACAAGTTTCAATCTGCTTGGCTTTGTTTGTACCAAGCCATAACTACACTTATCTTTGCTTTCCTTTTTCTAAATTTATATAAATAATGTCGTATCCACTACTGTGTATATATTTATGTCATTTTATATTCGTTTTCTTTCCTTTTGATTGTGATATTTCTTGTAATCGAAGTGATACTGTACCGGCAATTATTGTATTGTCCTTGCAAAGTGAGACGTTAATGTTTTGCTTTATGTGTTATGTATTACAAGCAGCGTGATCAAAAGGTTTTATTATAATACAAATCATTTGCTTTATCCTGGTTTTGGATAAGGCCAGCTGTACTTCTATAAAGGAGATGGGTAGGATTAACGTCGGGGCATGGCTTTCGGTTGTCCATTGTACTTCTATAAAGGAGATGGGTAGGATTTAAGCAATACAAGTCCTACGGGGTTGGAGTATGCTGTAGCTCGCATCTCTACCGCTGTAATACAAGGGGTTATGGAAGCTGGAATGCAGGAGTGTCGTGTTGCACACGGTGAGATAATCTCGTTTCGTCTTTATAGCGCCTCCAACTGTATTAGTACCGTTCGTTCTCTCTGAAATCTTGCAAAACACAATACAAGCACAGTAAGATTAGCCAGGGTTGGTTCAAGAAAAAGTAAAAACAGTTTTATACAAATGCTCAGGTCGAACACAAATTGTCCTCTGCGAACTAATGTCCTTTAAATAGAGGTTCTAAATTAAATTTTATTAAAATGAAGATAGTTTATTGAAAAGCGTTGTCCTGATATAAAGCTATCATTTATATGCAGGTAACACTATGGTACAATTCACTAAGTTTGTATTCTAAGAGTTTGATGGAAAAATATTGTTCTATTTGTTGCTAAGGAGGCGACTCGTGACTAGACGGTACGGGTTACATTCCAGCCATCGTACCATCCCAAATCGGCTACCGCAGTTTTTCGTTGGGAATTAACATTGCTCAACTTGCTTTGGTAAATATAACCTGTGACATAAGGCACCAATCCAAGAACCGACTGAACTCCAAACAAAAGGGGTGGATGGGTGGATACCAATCTAAGAACCACCTGAACTCCAAGAAAGGGTGGATGGGTGGATACCAACTAATGAACCACTTGAACTCCAACACGCTCTTACTTAGCCTATTCTAGCTCAGACAGGTCTTTAGTCGAACTGATAGAAAGCAGAATTTAATCCACTTTGACTACTGCAGCGTATCATAAGAAACCTATATGTATGTCTAAAACGGATATTTAGGATATATATATATATATATATATATATATATATATATATATATATATATATATATATATATACCAACATAGACTTTCCAAAGTAGAAATTATCCTACATATATAATTGATTCTGCACTAAGCAAAGTCCTTAATCTTACTGAACTTGATGCTTTAAACACAGCAAAACATACAACAGAGAAAAATACAATTCCTTTCACAATACTATATAATCCTTCATTACCTATTATAGGCCTTATAAATAATAAATATTGGAGTCTCGTAAATTTATCAAATAGAAACAGCGTAAAATCACTTTACAAAACTATACAAATTCTTGCTTGTAGAAGACGCAAGAATTTGCAAGATAATTAAATTAGAAGTAAAAAGACAGAGAATATAAGGTATTTTTCGTCATCTAAATGTAACAGACATCGGTGCTCTCAATGTGTAAATATAAGAGAAAGTACTTCTTTTAGTAGCGCCTATACAAAAGAAATATTGTCTCTATGTTACAACCACTAACTGCGTATCAACTGATGTGATTTATCTGATAACCTGTAAATAATATAACATGCAATATGTTGGACAAATACTTCAACAAGTTTCTAAGATAATGAATAATCATCGCTTTTATATATAAAAAATTATAGAGATCCTTAGTTCTCCTCTAATATTTCAATACCTTATAATACAAATAATCACTCTCTACTCGATTTTTCTTTCATGCCAATATGTAATGTGCATGAAGACATGAATAGACTCATAAAAGAAAGTTATTGGATTCATAAGTTAGATACTTTGTATCTTAATGGTCTTAATACCAAGGCGCTATATAAAATTGTATAAAATGTTAATTAAAACATTGATATGTTGTATATAATAATAATGATAATAATAATAATAATAATAATAATAATGAGGATTTTGTATAGCGCCTAATCTTTGGAAGCTCTAAGCGCTTTACAACATTAGAAAACACCTATAAGATAAAAGACATATATGTTTTGATATGATTACAAACACAAACGCCATGAAATTAGAAAACATTAAAAAACATGCTGAGAATATTTAAGGTAGGAAAAATTATTAGGTCTTTAAGTTTGCTCTTGCAGTCGAAATAAGTGAGTTTTCAGAGCACTCTTGAATGTGATCACTGTGTCTTTGTGTCTATATCCTTTATAAAAAATATATAGCATGTATGCCTGTTTGTCTCTTTTTATTATTTTACTGATTACAGTTTCATTATAGACTCGTGTACCTTTTCGATCATGTCATATATATATATATATATATATATATATATATATATATATATATATATATATATATATATATATATTGAGAGAGAAAGAGAGAGGATCTCAAATGGGTAACGATTTAATATTGAATTTATGAAACGAGTTGAATAATGTCCAGCTCTTGCGAGCCTTGGCGAGCTAAAATTGGACAATATTCAACGAGTTTCGTAAATGTAATATTAAATCATTACCAATTTGAGATTCTTTTCATCACATAGTTTGTTTTTTTTTCCCGTGGAAATTATTTAGATAGAAATAAGAACGAATTTCGCTCATTCTGACAGACGGTGCACCTTTCCTTTGTTATGCATAAAATATAGTCCCAAACAAAGTTGAACTAGTAAAAATAGATTGTGCGTTTTTACAAACTATAAATGAAAGAAAAAGCTTCCGTCCAAATAAACAAAACATTTTATAACGAAAAAATCATTTTTTTCAAAACAGAATGATCAATGATATGTGACGCCACATTGTTTGATAAGGTAAACATATGGCCTAGAATACATGTTTACCCTAATATGTCCCTTTCAGAACTAAACATTACATTGTTTGCGATTTTTATGTGAAATAGGATTACTGGATGCAGAAATTCCCACATTTACTGCACTGCATTTTTGACCGGATATTTACAGTATTTGAATGGAACAATAGACTGTACAGAAGACTTAAACAAATTTGTTTTTGAGTCGGATCTGCATCCCATATATACTGCGTAAAGATGCTGTGGCTGGATAAAGTTCTGTCAGTTAGGAGACCCATTATGTCCTAATTCTTCTGAGAACAGAGGTGAGTTTATTTACTTCTGTAAGTTATCATTTAAACCACGCTTTGTATAAACGGTGGATTCTATATATATGTTACAGATATACAACTCCCCCCCCCCCACATCGCAAAAAAGTAAAAAAAATTCCTTAGTTTACTTCTTATTGTTGTTCTTGTCTTGTAGTTTTACGCCACTTTCTCATTATGTTAGTGTTATACAGGACATAGCAAAAAAAAAAAACCTGTTGTGGTAACAAATCCATATTCAGACAGCTGAGATAATTTTTTCTCAATTTCCTTGCGCGAGTCGAATTAACAAATGGCCGCCAAAAATGTTCATTCAAAACAAAACATTCCAGAAGGCGGGGTTACACATGTTTTCCCACGATCCCAGCCAATCATTAAAGAAGATACTGCACAATTATTTCATGGGCTTATTTGGACCAAACAGAATCACATAAAGTGGTATTTTAACATGTGGTAATTTCAAAAATATGAAACTGCACATACTATAGGAAAACTATACCTACTATGTGATAAAAAGGTGTTATGTTGATGCATGTCATTTACGACGTTACATAATGGCGTAATTGTTACTTTAAAACATAAAGACGTCATCCGTTTCTCTCAAAACATTTTGTGCCTGAACTAGCATACAGTAAATGCGAAACTAGTTGCACAGAATTATCGGCGTTTGCGTTGTTTTTTTTTTTTATATCCCAATTATACACACACACACACACACACACACACACGTCCGAATGTAGATTTACAAAAAAAGCAACCAAAACCCTGACAAGTCAAATCAAAATTATTAAAATCTGTTGCTGGAGTCTGTTGGATCTTTCTCTCATATTGTTACGAATTGTACATGAATACAAATATAATAGTTCCATGAGACTATGTTAAGTACGATGTCTAGCCAAAGAATGTTCTGTATCATTTATATTATGCACAACGTTCGATGTGTTTTACGATGTCCGCCATCTTTGTTTTGGAGGCAATTTATGTATTGGATGGACCTCCAGTGTGTCTTATCATTGGTTTACATTGTTTCAATGATGTAAATCACACATATAATAGTTTCATGTATAGGAAAGATATTCTGAGACTATGTTAAGTTCGATGTATTACAAAACAAATGTTTCGTATGATTGATATTATGTACAACGTTAAATGTATTTTACGATGTCCGCCATCTTTGTTTTAGAGGTAATTTATGTATTGGAGACACCTCAGATTTTCACTACGCAGTGTATACAGTCATTATTGAACACCAATAAACCGTTGACGTAACTAGTTTTTAAGTCGAATATAGTATGCTCAGCAATAGAATAATGCACTTACCGTCTCCTGCAAGGACAACGCTTCCGGATAGTGAATGTTCTAAATTTCCCGGACCAAAAACTTTTTTTTAGAGGCCAATGTTTACTGTTTATACGTGTGACACAATGACTTTAGTCTTTGATCATACGTTTGTAATAAAGAGTGTAATAATATAATTAGCATTCAGTATTTGTTTTGAGTCTCAACATTTTAACGATATTTAATATTCAGTGAGTCTTAAATACTTGTTAGCAATATGTATTTTGGCGGAATGTTACACTGCGTAGTACAACAGAAGATAATAAATACGGGTGTCTTGCACACCAGTCAGTTTCCCTTCAACCGGCATCGGTTTGGTATGCAAATGCAAGACATAATGTATAATCGGCTTCCAAAAGTGATAGGGAATGTTATCATTCTCTAAGTAGAAATTAACTGGAAATAATCATATTAGAAAATATACATTCACCTCTGCAATATAAAAATTAATTGTAAATTTCTGTACTAAGGAAAATCAAAGCCAAAGATAAGGCGATGAGTACTTTTACGAGGAATATAGGGTCACCATAACGCTATTTCAGTACATTTGTATGCCTTTATATTTTTATTGTAACATAAATGGTCACCCGTTTCGCCTGTTAATTCTATTTATTTAATCTGTTTGTATTGGGGTTTTAATACTACCCTTAAGAATATTCTTAAATTACTATAGTAAATTCTATTTGATCAATATTATTATTTAATACAAATTGTTGAGACTGTTGGTGATAATTATATGTTCATTCTGTTATATTAATTTATATAATGACTAGGAAGAGAATATGTAAATTCTATTATATTGATTTGTTTATAGACATTTAAGACTAAAATAAATCCTCTATTTTTCTCATTCAGATTTTATGTTCTTTACATACTTAGATAAATAATCTCCTCGCATAAAAGTAGCTAGTATAATAAGCCATTATTTCTATAGGAATTTCGTCTGTTATCAGACGACTTTCCATATACTACCACATTATAATATCGCAACCAATTCAAGGTCGCAATCTAAGGATTGCTGAAGTTTCGAAACAGGAAGAAATTTTCTAAATATAAGTGAGCTTGCACTGGGAAGTTAAACCGAGGTGAACACGTTATATATATATATATATATATATATATATATATATATATATATATATATATATATATATAATTCTGACCCCTGCAATGTTGATTGTATCAACGCGCACAAGAAATCTGTTTAGCGAAAATATAAAAAAAAACATATTTTTGCCTGAAAACGTTCATTCATTTGACAAAATACACAATGTATTGTACGTGCAATCTATGTTTATAACAAGTTGCTGTCCTAAAATTATTGGAAAATTTCGGACCTTTTTTATCAATGTAGTAATGCAATTGTTAGTTGCATTGGAACAAAATGGAGAAACCAATCAATGAAATGGAATGTGATATATATATATATATATATATATATATATATATATATATATATATATATATATATATATATTGTGAGAAAATGTAGTCAGAATTCTTCCAATTTTACGGCCGTGATTTTAACTAACTTCCTGGCTAAAGGGTTACTTAAGGCTTATGACAGTTGGCTAAATTCTTCGTGAGGCCAACAGCAGTTGGCCGGCTATGGTTTATTTAGTACTTTGACCGCTGAGTCGGCTATAGTCTGAATGTACCTCCCCGTTTTTTGTATAAAAAAAACCCACCAATTTAAAAATCGAAAAGCACAAATGAGATAAAAGATGACCAGAACTTAGTAAGTTCATTTATTGATTTATAGTTTCGTGATTTTTAATTTCAAACCTGATTATGTTGGAGTGGGGGCTAACACCGTTATCATCTGTTGCTTTCACTCCAAACGGAATTTTTCAGTGTAAAAGAACCCTGTTCGCCAGTCATTTCCAGTCCCAGGACAAGTCCATTTTCTGCGATGGGGTCAATTCCCGACGACTACACACGTATGTACATAGATGGAAAATTCTACGTCATCTGCTTCAGATATTTACAATGTCGAATCAAGTCCAGGAAAAAATTAGAGCTACAAATTTGCCTTTCATATTGACTTAACAAGCGGTGTAATGTCTATGTTCCCGTGTGCAAAGAGATATAACTCTAAACTCTCAACATCATGATAATTTACGGAATTATCCGGCAGTTACCGAAAAGATTGAACCACATTACTCTGTTGTCTGCGGAAAATAGACTCGCCCATAGTGTACATAATATGGCGCAGAGTTTGTATGGAAAGTCCGTTAAGCATGAAACTCATTGAGGATGCCAGTGTTAGGGCTACTCTGGTACCACTCAGGTTAGAAATTATAAATCAACGAATGCATTGACTATGTTCTGTGCACTTTTTATCACATTTACGAACTTCCTTTTTTGAAATTGTGGTGGATGGGTGGTGCAAACAAACGTTCATTTTTGCAACAACTACTGTCACTTCAAAGGGATTTAAGCTCATTGTGTCTCTAGAATTCCAAATTTCTGAGTTCACAGTTAGATTGTACCCAAGTATGAAGCTGATCAGTGGTTTCCTGACCTTTGAGAAGAGCGGAGTGTAGTTGAACTACAAGGAAGTATCAAATGGGATGGGGGGTTGGGGGTTGGTAGACCACTCTGAGCGAACGTGACTCGTATACATAGGGAAATGAATTGAACTGGAAAAGAAATAGCAAGCTTCATGGAGCATGTAATAGACAGCACTGAAATCCCAAGAATGAGAAAGAGAAAGTACAAGAATTAGTACAGAAGGAGCGCAGAAGGAAAGAGTACAAGACGTAGCACAGGAAGGGTGCAGAAGGAAGGAGAAATAGTACAAGAAGCGGCACAGAAAGAAGAAGGGAGGATACAAGAAGAAAGAAACGAATACAGATGAGTACAAGGGACTATTCACTGAAAGGAGACTCTCTCACATTAGGACATTAACTCTAATGCGATGAAATAAAGAAGGCATTTGTTAACAGGCGACTTAATGTTTAAATTTATGAGTGAAGTGTAACTGGAAGATTTGTATTCAGATATTACTTGAATAGTTTATTGATTATTAATATTGATTCAATTATTATATATTCTACCTGGAGTTTTATTTATTATTAAAATAGATTAAACTGTTATATATTTTACCTGGAGGTGTCCTGATACTTAGGCGGTCGTCATTGTTGACTGGGGGCTCGTGAGTCTTTCAAAATTGAAATGTCCACCTTTCTGCCGTATTAGTCCTGATATCGTAGAGGGGATGTGACACACACACAGTGTGTGTGTGTGTGTGTGTGTGGGTGTGTGTGTGTTATTTTAGTAGATTTAAGGAAAAACTGTCACTCGTGGCTGTGCCAGTGCATTGTTTCCAAGTTAAGTGTGAAATATTTCCTTATGCTGTTACGAGTCTATGCTCAAAAAATAGTAACCGAAAAGAGTGAAGACAACAAACTTTGTAAAATTTAACAAATAATTTATTTCCCTACAATACAAAGTGAAAAATAAGAAAAAAAGAACTTACGGTATTACGAATCAAATCCAAAAATAATCCAAGTATTAAAAACCACATGTCCTTTCAATGAAAAGTTCTAAGTGAATCACAGTTCAAATCCCGATGAAACTCAAGATGGAAGTCGATGACGTCTGTAATAGTAAGCATTATACTGATGTGTCAACAGTCTCTTGTTGAATCACAGAAAATATTATTCCAGTTTTTGAATTCCGTATACATTCCAGTAAATGTTTTTTGTACAACAATTATCAGAGGACTTTTGTATTTCCAGGGAAAATAATCACTTGAAATTCAATAATTTTGAAGAAATTAAAAACTCAGTCCAGACTGGACACAACATAAAAGAACTTGACGTCTCAAGTGTTAAGGCACGACTGATTCTATTCTTATCATAACATCATTTTTAAGACTACCTAAGACGCAAAACAGATTCCCGGATGGGGGTCAAAGTTCATCTTCAGGAAAAAATAGAAGCATGTTTATCAATTGAGACATGCTTGATGTCACGTAGTCCAGCTATGGCCTTGACTCAACTTAATCATTCTTACTCTGAGAAGGAAAATACAAACAAATAACAAAAAAGTTGTTTACTAAAACTGTCACTGATTTTGAAACAAGGTCAACAACCAAATAAAGTTGTTCTATTTTTACGTAGAAAATAAATTTTAAAAAATCAGTCAGGTCAAACAGAACTGAACTCTATTCTGAACAATATCAAATCCAGTAAACAATATTACATTATAATATCATGCAACGGAATACAAAAGATTAAAACTAACATACAAGCAATTAAATTAAATTTAAATATACATAACGATACCTACAACTCAAAAATGTATATATCCTCTTTATGGACACTTGGCAGAAAAATCATTCTTTATGCATTCGTAGTTCTTCTGTGATCTGCCAATATTTATGAACAAAAGTCAAAATATGGTTTTGTCATTTATTACTTAAGGCTGATTCTTTTTTTTACAACTATTTGCAATTATGCGAAATGAACAGGCGACTTTAAAGTATGTTGTGAAAACGGAGAAAAAACATTTGGCTGAGAACTATTGAAGTTATTAAGATTTAAAATGTACTTCTTAGAGTGTAAAGTACGTAGGTGACAGACTGAGTGACACTCCATTTCTAACAATTGAGTCCAGATAAATAGTGTTACGAGTATATGCTCTTACAATATAAAGAAACAAGCGTTGTAAAATCCAACAGATAATTTCTTTCCCTAGAATACAAAGTGAAAAAGTAAAAACGGAACATACGGGACTGCGAATTAAATCCCGAAAACAATCATAGAATTACGGACACACGTCATAATAATAAAAGTTCTGAATAAGCTTTAGTGGAAATCCAAATTAAATCTAAGGCTGATATTGTTGACGTGTCTGTGATGTCATGAATCGTGGTGTTGTGCCAACAGTCTTTTGTTGAAATACAGTGTATAATTAGAGGTTTGAATTATTACAAATCACGGTGACTGTCACTGTATTTTTATATCAGCACTCTGTATTACCAGAGGAAAAATAAATCACTGAATTAAATAATTTGAAGAAATAAAATCCAGCTCAAATGAACTTTGGGCCGCAACAATGATACAAATTGATTGTGCTAAATCTTAAAACACTACTGGCTATTTTCAGATAAAAATGATTTATATATTAAACATTGACGTACAAAGAGACTCCGGATAAGGGTCAAAAATTCATTTTTCTTGAAGGATCTTAGTTATAATTAGAAAGTTCCTCACCAAAATCACAATGAAACATTGACAATGATCATGTTGTCTGGCTCAAAAAATACGATGTCCTTGACTGAGATATTAGAACGTCCGTCATAAAATCACAATAGCACATGACAATCATCACTAAGACTAGCTAAAACATACAATGTCCTTGACTCAGCTTAAGATAATGATCCTCACTCTGAGAAAAAGGAAAAAAGGTTGTTTACCGAAACTGTCAATCATTTTGGACAAGGTCAGCCACTGGATACAGTGCTTACTTACCCACAACATGTATTGAAATAAAAAACTAACTAACAAACAATGCAAACATGACAATAGTCACACCCACGTCAGTAATCACACTGGTCAGCAGATCATTAGAATGTCTGTCATGTTAAAGATGAGTGACAGGTGATGACCTGATAGGTTAATTAAATATACGTATGTTCATTTTAAACACTTTTTAGCAGCTCTTGGGTGCCATTAAAAATTCATATAACTTTTTCAAATCAATATGTGGTAAATTAAGAAAACAGCTCTGTTCTGTTTTAGTACATTTGATTAGTTAAACTTCTCAACAATTCTGTGTAGGTAGCACGTCTTTCGCTGGTACGCTGTGTTACGACTCTACGGTCTTAAACTATGTAACAGAAAAGAGCAAAACCCAACAAGGTTTGTACGATTCAACAATTAATTCATGGCCCTATGAATATAAATAGAAATTGAAAGTTTAAAAAGAACTTTCAGTACTGTGAATTAAATCCCAAATAGTTCTAACAGTTATATCACCAGTCCAAAAGTATCGAGTATTCTAAATTAGTTCCAGTTGTATTCCGAACGAATTCCAATCCGGGATGTTCTGATTTGTCAATATTCTTGAATTTGACAATGTGCCAAAAGTCTTGATGTCTTACAATGACCTAATCCAGAATGCCTTTGAATGAATTAACAATAATCCCAAAATAGTGATTTTATCATAGAGTTTGTGAGCACTTTCTAATTGCAGTGAATAACTGAAATAAATAAATGCTCTCAAATAATAACTAAACGCAACTAAAGCTGCTTCCGTTAGGACTGATGTTTAAGATAAGAATGAAAAATGATGTGGTACGCAACCATTATACAAAAACTAAGAATCAATAACAGAACGAGGTTGATGATAATATGTTCATTTCCAAAACAGTATTACTTGAAAACAAGGTCAGGTCCTTCACTGAATTTCACATATCAACCAATCATAAATCAGGTAGACCATAGACTTTCCAAGTAAAGCTGTGTACCAATTATCTCAAAGTACAAACACAAAACCACAAACAAAATTAACTATTTAATGTTTTTACTAAATTACCCTCTCAATCTATAATCATAAAAATTAACACATAATTTGCTTATACATAACAGCTGTCTAAACTGTCAAGCACGAGCACCGGAAGTGCGATACAATTGTCAGTGAAAGTACATCTTTGCACCAGCTTCTTTAATTGACATTAATTCTGGACACTTAAGGGCAAATATCTACAAATGTCTAACTCCACGACTGCTGACTAACCTAATTGAAATGCATATCACTGATTCTTTAGATCCTTTACAATGGACACTTCACTGATTCCACTGGATCGCTGACAAATCATATTGTGAGCCGCTGTATGTCAGTCAGTACGTGGAAAGTCGCACTTGTAATCAGAAGATCGAAGTTTCAGTACTCGCGACGGCTAGCCCGGTTCGGATGCCTCTGGGTATCCTTCGGAAGGGCACCTAATTTGCATTTCCCCGGCATAATATAGTCAATATTGAGTTAAATGTGCCATTTAAACTAACAACAACATGAATGATAATAATATGCCATGCATGTGGTAATGTTTCTATATATAGAAGTACCGGTTGCATATCAGAGCTAATCCTTCTGCAATTATTCGGTACCGGTTGCGTATCAAATTTAATATTTCTCTAATTACATGGCACCGGTTGCATATCAAAGTTAATATTTCTGTAATTACACGATACCGGTTGCATATCAAAGTTATTCTTTCTGTAATTACACGGTATAGTTTGCATATCAAAGTTAATATTTCTGTAATTAAAAGATACCGGTTTCATATCAGAGTTAATCTTCCGTAATTACTGTACTAGTTGCAGATCAGAGTTAATATTTATGTCATTATACAGTACCGGTTGCATATCAAAATAAATCTTTCTGAAATTACAAGGTACCGCTTGCATATCAAACTTAATATTTATGTAATTACATGGTACCGGTTACATATCAGAATTAATCTTTCTGTAATTACATCGTACTAGTTGCATATCAGAATTAATCTTTCTGTAATTACATCGTATTAGTTGCATATCAGAGTTAATCTTTCTTTAATTACATAGTACCGGTTGCATATCAGATTTAATATTTATGTAATTACATGGTACCGGTTGCATATCAGAGTTCCAGATACTTACTAAAGTTTCGAATTTTATATAGATTGTTTGGGCGAAATGTTTTTATTGCACTTTCAAGATTCTTTCTTACAAGAAAACTAATACTAACATGGTCATGAGTAAGAAGAACATAGTCTATAGATCAAATGTAGTGTTACATTGCCAATGTGGTATCTTGCCTTTAAAAAGCATGATTTTAAGGGGCTGATATGTCTCTGGATCACTGCAACATTTCAACATCAAGGTTTTTGGAGCCATGCTTTGGACATGAAATTCACAATCCTACCCACTTCACTCTCATTTGTTTGAGTCACTTTGTTAATTGAAGCAGAGAACTGACTGAATCGTAAGACCATTTACATTTTGTTTTCAATTACGTAGGATGGGTTCGTGGATGAAATTGTCGAAGTTGGATGTTGATGCAGCACACGTAGCAGTAAGGTCATGTGAACATCTGGTATGGCTCTGCGCTTGCTATGCGTGGTGCATCCGTCCATAATTATTTTGAATTTCATAAAAGCCATTGGATAAATTTCAATCAAATTGGCGTACTGGCACTAAGAAAAGTTTCAGCTTTCAAGTATGAGACAGTTTGCTAAAAATAAGAACTCCTTATAATAACGACCGCCCCAGGTGTCAGAACTGGTTAGAGCATCAGTCGCGGACGCTGGGGGTCCCGGGTTTGAACCCCGACCGTGTCAAACCAAAGACTTATCAAAATGGTACTTGCAGCTGCCTCGCCTGGAGCTCATCATTAAGAGGTTAGTGTTAGGACTGGTCGGCCCGGTGTCAGGATAATGTAACTGGGTGGAACATGATGCCTTAGTGCTAGATATCACAATAAACTGCCAACTGCAGACATCGTAACTATATGATTCAAAATGTTACAGCTGTTAGTAATATTTGTACATTTTACCGTCATATTAGCATGAAAAATTTCATCCCCGAAATAAATTCTCGAAAAAAGGCACAAATTCAATACTGATAAAAGGCATAAGTTTTACATTACCTTGCCATAATTTAATAACATATGTAGGTAAGCATCTAAAGTATTCATTAATTAGTTTACATGTCGCCGGTCAAAATCAGAAGAGTGTTTTTAAGGTAGACAAGGTACACACCGCCTGGCAGACATGTCATAATAATTGCTGTTTAGGACATAAATACGATCTGCTTAACCGTCAAATGGAATGTTCTTAAAACTACGACATTCATGAATCACAAGAGTTTCTCGAATTTTAACTTAATTATGGTTTTCTTTTGTAAGAATATTGCAGGTGCTCTTTAAGAGATATTAATGAAATGTACATAACACGTGACCTCGAACTTGTTATCTCCATATGAGATTAGCTTTTCAAGGTTGGCCTTTTACAAACATACAATAACATTTGACTAAGCTATAATCGGTTAAAATATATGAAACAAAATGCAAGCCATGCACAATATGTTTTAGTAAGCTACTAATGAGGGTTCATCACCAGAAACTATTTTTTTTAATTTTTTTTAAAAACCAGTCTGTTTTCCCTATCATTGCTGATACAACCTCATCTGTGTTTATATGCGGGAGCCATAATTTCGCGTCGATCTATGAACAAACATCAACTTTATGTAACGTGTTGATAATTCGATTCACTCCACTATATAGGAAAGTCTGTACACGTGTTGTTTCTTGATCAGTTGTTATATCTTTCTATTTGTCTTCCTCTCCTTATCGAAAAGATGGCCCTCATCTGAAATGGACACGATAGGCCACAATTATAAACTTTAAATCGATACAAATGGTGGTATAATTGATTGCAATTCAACCCAAACAAAATTTAGATAGTAGTGAGAATAGAAAGATGTAGACGACGTGATTGGTGATAACGTTACGGCGAGAAGAAAAAAGACGAGGAAGATGATGACGATGATAACCATGGCGATGAAATGACGATGATGGTGTTTTTGTTAGGCTCTATTTCAATATGCTTTACATCTTTCCTTGGGATTTGTCTACATTGTTTATATAATCAATGATACAAAATTACAAACCCTGGCGACATTAAACGGTAAATTTCTCGGTTTCGTGATACACATACTGTGATGAATTAAATGTTTTTGGGGGACTGTTGTTTCCTAAACATACATGCATTATAATGTTCTAAATATCGATTATTATTAATCAAATATGAAAATGTCCAAAGGCCGCCATCGCAGCAAGATATGGGAGAAAATAAATGAAAAGACGATCGTAGTGGAGTTTCGTTTATCATCCCGCGATGTATCTGGACTATTGAATGATGGTAAAAGTTAAGTCAAACCGACCAAAGGATGAGAGAGAGTGAAGGGGGGGGGGGGAGGTCGATCGGTCGTACTGTTGTTAAAGCAGAATATTGACTTGGATCAACATAAAATATATTAAAATATTTTAATTACCTCTTGCTGGTTCGTCATTTCGCTTAGTTTCTATTCCACACTAATGTCCATGCGCCGTACATGAATGACTGAGTGTTCATGTGAATGGCGTAGCGAACAATGTGTTTTTGTGCTCTACTTTCTTCATTAAACCTATATTTCGTATTTAAATCGTAAGTGTGTCTTATATTGATTTAATCAAGGTGAAATAAAATAGATACTCAAAAATGAAAGCAATCAACTTATCAACATGCAAAGGTGATTGTAAATAGCAACAGAAGACATATAACTACATTTTGTAACGGATGCACTCGGGATGTGAGGAGTTCATTCACACGGGGAATATACAGTTTACCTGTATTAAATCTTAACTCCGTTCAAAGGGCAAATATATATATTTGTATGTGATATAAATAAAATATATGTACAGTACGTACGGTTTATCAATGATATACCACTCGTTGTATACATTTTTCATTAAAAGGATACTCGAAACATACACACACATATAAATATAAATAAATAAATAAATATATATATGTGTGTGTGTGTGTGTGTGTGTGTGTGTCGGCGGCATGCCATTAAAGGTTTAAAGCATGTGGAAATCAGTCGTCGGGCGAAAGAGAAAAAAAATTTAAGTTTTGAGCTGGATGAATTCTTTAACCTTGAACTTTTTCGTGACGATGATATATATTACCTTTCATGGGATTTTTCTACAGTGTTACACGATTCCAATGATAAAAAGTTACAATTGTCTGCGGAGATGAGAAGGGTGGACTGTAAATCGTTTGCCTAGGCGGCATACCTTTATTGTAATTTATTTGATGCCTTTTTGGCTTTTGCTTATCTTAATAAATGATTAGCTTCTAAAACATGCCATTTCTAATCCGTATTATGCCTCACTTCCTCTCATTCTTTGTTGGTTGGTTAGTAAGAATGCCAGTTTGATCTCAGTTGATGCAGATCTCGATCTCTCTCTCTCTCTCTCTCTGGATCAGTTATGATAAAGGTGACAGACTGACTAATCGCCCAAGAGAGAAAAAAGGAGATGGATGATACAAAAACCTTTACAATCACCCTCTCTGCGTTGGTAGGTCAGTTTTGCCGAACGGATGCATCTTCTTCCGCCCAACAGAACAAGGAGGGGAGAGGGCAGCGAAGAAGACAATAACAAATTAAGCATAAAAATGACTGACATCAATTATAAATAAAGTTTGAAAATGTAAATACTTGAAATAACTCTTGTTGGTTAGTCATTTTTCTAAGCTTATTCGCCACTCTTACGATATGATTAAACTAGTCAAGCAATGTATGTAGTGCTCAATTTTCTTTATTTAAAACAACTTTCAGATTTAAATTATAAACGTTTATGTTCTCCTCGTTTAATCAATATAAATAAAAATACAAGATGAAATGGAAAGAAAAATAATAGGATTAACATATTTGTTCCACGTGATACAACTCTTCCCATTTATTAAAACTATATGCCATTTTAATAGGTCTGGCTTCATGTCCACAGCTGGGAGCGGTGAGCTCGCTAGTGTCGTACTTAGAACCTTAGCTTGGGCAGGTATCGTCTGTGTTGTTGGATTTCTTACCTGTCCAAGGATTTACCGGTACTACGCAATTTACTGTATGTATTAATACGTACTTTTCTATCTGTCAGCTTATTGCTAACGCATAATCTTTCAATCACACTGATTAGTTAAATTACCTGATGGTTGAGTACACAAGTTCACGCAAGCTTCTTGACGTTTCATACCGCATACAAATTAACAACTTCTGAGCATAAAATAATTAAAATTTTGTGCTCGGATGACAATACAGCAAGAAAGTAAAATTTATGCAATCAAAAATAAAGCGAAGTATAAAACACTAATAGCAATGTGATTACATGGGATAAACTATAATAAAAGACTATAATATGATAGCCATGTTTATAATGTCCTATGAAGGCTTCAAGCTTTTAAAACTACTGTTGACATGTTCTCAAATTCCTCACAATTTATGTTGAGAAGAAAGAAAACAAAATACGACAAAATGTTTTAATTAAAAAACCCACGGAACGGACGCTGGTGAGCCATACCGCAGCCATCATGAAATCTAAAAACTATGATGATAACAGTCCTGGTGATCACAAGACAAAAACGAAAAGAGCTGACGATATATTGATTGATCAATGAAACATACTATTTTATATATCATTTCTTACTAAGGTTGTCTAGTGACATTGCGTATAACCTGAGTTAAAGATGTACAGCTCTGACCCGTTACAACACGGAAGACGGTATATATAGGAAAAAGAAGCGTTATATTGAGAACCGCGATTCTCCTAGGCCGCGATGTATTAAGAACCGCTATAAGAACATAACCATATCTTGAATCGAATTACAGCGATGCGCGTTATAAGGAAACAGAGTTGTACTATGCGTTTTAGTATCCTCATTTTCAGGCAACGGAAATGGTTGTACATGTATGGAGATTAGTAAAGAAAAAAGGATTGTTCGTAAGATGTATCAGTACGTTTTTTTATTCTAAGCCGTATATTGGTATATCATGCTACGTGCATAACCCAAACGCCAAAATATACAGAATTATTGCTAGTAAACACCAGGTTATTCCTTATATTAACAAATTAATGATTGTAAATGTTTCGAAACCCATGTGGACAAACCACAAATCATTGTGGGTATTGTGTATTATTACTACTTATCCTAATAATTAGGTAACTACTCGGTTGGAGAAATATCTGCCCAACACCGATACCCCACAATCAAATAAATACTCACTAAAATCTAAATAATGTAAATGGAGACATAGCACATGAATAGCACATATCCTATGTTAGTTGCAGCTTAGAAGTAAAATCGCATTCTTTTCTTTGGTCAACAGCAACAGTTAAAACCTAATGTGTCCTACTTTTCAGGCAAAGCAAGAATATCCAGCAAAGATAACAAAATTTGCAAAGGTAAAACTTCAACCGAGGAAATACAAATGAAATAGCTTTTTCTACAGCTCCAAACGTTTGCCAAATGTAGTACTTACTCCACCTCCTCCAGACGGGTTCTCAGTTTGTTACTGCAGCAAGAGAGAAGACCGACAAGAAGCGTAATACACGCCTTAGTCGAGGAAAAAAAAATCACTAATGAGGACGCACTATTGGAACAGCGGTAACATACTGCCACAGCGTTACATGACAGTTGTGATGATGGAGAAATCTGGCATTTAAAATAAAATTCTGCTTTCGCAGTTTTACCTGACGTTTGCCATTTGGTTTTCGTCTTTGTTTGCTAAGTGATAACTCGGCATTCACAGTAGTTTGTCATCGCCCTTTGGTTTTATTAAAGAAGGTCCAGTCTTTATTTGTGACACACTGTACGTGGATGCCATATGTATTTTGTCCTCTGTATTCGTCTTCCACTGAATGTTTGGAAGAGGCAAAATACGACTTCCAATCGAACAGCATCAAGAAGGCATCTTCGTCTTTCAGAATTGCAAATCGAGACAACCACTGATGTAGCTTTTTCTACTAGTTTGGTTTGATTATTCACCAACGGATTAAATGACGAATGAATGGTTTTATGATTCGATGGTTGACTGAAGAAAAGTACAGATGTGGCGCACAAGTGCCTTTTTATATGCCATAATACTAAAGAGACAGTTCGAAGTCAAAAATATTTAACTTTATTTCATTTATTTAATGAACACATACAGTCTTTAACTAATTTGTTTGGATATTTCAAATATTATTCTGTAATTGGACCTGGGTGACGGTGATAAATATAAAAGTTGCAAAATGATGAGCAGTATTGATGATTAGAAATTCAAAGTCATAAAATACTTTTTATCTTTGAATATGTATGTATGTATGTATGTATGTATGTATGTATGTATGTATGTATGTATGTATGTATGTACGTATTTAGGTGTGTGTGTGTGTGAGGTCTATGAATTTATATTCGCTTTTCAAACTAGTACTAATAGTTGACATGCTGCATGTGTGTAAATTGTGCTAACAAATACATGACACCTGACATTTCTGTATATATTTTTAAGTATGCATATACCATGTCACGTAGACTACTCCATAATGTATAAAAATAAATATCCAGTTACCCGGTGTTCTTACAACCAGTTTAAACTGCAATGTCCGATCCCGTTTGAGAGCTTGTGATACAGAGACAGACATTAACTCGCCATCATACTCTACCAAACCACCATCCAATCATAACCCAATGTGTTTCAGTCTTTATATGTGAGCTTAGATTGCATTTGTTTTAATTTATCCACAGTAAGAAGGTTCGGAAAAGCAATGACTGTTGTAATATCGTCATGGAATATGTTGTGGTTCCATTTTTGTTTTCTATTTACAAATGATATTTATTTTTAAAAAAGTTGGAACCAAAAATTGCTATTTGAAGACTCGTTAAATTTTCTTGTATAATATTTCATAAGGCACTGAAAACATGACAATGGATTGACATGGACTTCATCATAAATATTTCGAAAATTTTAGAAGAACGTGAAAATGTTGTCAAATTAAGAAAATGTACTATATGTAGATAATTCTGAAAAATCTGCTATTATTTCCCCTTTCCCGTCCAGTCACACACTGGTAACGAAAATAACTATGTGGCCATCTTGTACAGAACTGGTATAGATCCAGAAGAGAAAAGAATAAATGACAAAAGCAAAAACGTTTCAAAATATCCACGTGAGTATCGTTTTCGATTATATATCATTACATAATGTTTATTGAAATATTATCATGATATTGTGTAATGTGGTTGATGCATACGATATGAAAAACAACTTTTTACCGCCATCCCAATGGCCACGTATTATCACCAACCCAAAAGCCACGTCTTATTGCTGTCCTAGAGGCCACATTGTATTGCCGTCCTTGATGCCACGTTTTATTGCCGTCCTAGAGACCACGTTGTATTGCCATCCTAGTGGCCACGTTGTATTGCCGTCCTAGAGACCACGATGTATCGCCGTCCTAGTGGTCACGTTGTATTGTCTTCCTAGAGACCACGTTGTATTGCCGTCCTAGTGGCCACGTTGTATTGCCGTCCTAGAGACCACGTTGTATTGCCGTCCTAGTGGCCACGTTGTATTGCCGTCCTATAGGCCACGTTGTATTGCCGTCCTAGAGACCACGTTGTATTGTCGTCCTGAGGCCACGTTGTATTGCCGTCCTAGAGGCCACGTTATATTGCCATCCCCTAAGTAAATCGTAAGCATTGCACTTGATTTATATTTCGAGCATTCTGTTTCAGTGGTTATCAACTCTTTCTTTTACATTTTGTATCATGTTTAATTATCTAAAACGGATACATTTCAAATCGCTGACTACCAACGTACCCAATTCTTCTTGCAGTTAAGGAAATTTGTTTCAGTGCTTTATATTGGTCAACCTTGACACACTGTATGTGTCATAAACAGACCCTTTGGAATGGGACATATAAACTGTATGTGTCATAAACAGACCCTTTGGAATGGGATACAGACGCTCTGTGTGTAACATAAACTGAATATAAGCATGAAAGATGATGAAGTAGGTCAACGTTTTGATAATTACTATTCAGGTTTCGTACCGTTTATAATCGTTAATGAATTGTCTCTGTATCTGAACATTTTGTTCAGTATCATTTCGTGCCGTTTCTAACCGTTCATGATTTGTCTCTGTATCTTTTCAGTTTGTTCCGTATCTTTTCGTATCGTTTCTGATCGTTAATGAATTGTCACTGTATCTGTAAAGTTTGTTCAGTATCATTTCGTACCGTTTCAATGCAGTTTACCGCTTTTTGCCACTGGTAACTCAGCTGAATTAAGGTCCTCTAATCCTCCTAAATACTACTAAAGGCACTGCTGAACGTTTAAAACAACTGCTGTCCGGGTTAGCGTAGCGCTGTGTACTTCATTACATTGTTACCGTGTCAAACTGTTTTCTTACCGTACCATGTCATTTACGTATCGTTGCAATTATGCAAAACATAGTACAAGTACAGTACGATTAGTCAGGTTGGTGTAGCGAAACTCCTTTATACAAGTCACTCAGGTCGAACAGAGAAAAGTGTGATCTGCGAAATAATGTCCTTTAAATAGAGGTTTAAAATTAAATTATAATAAAGACAATGGATTGAACAACGTTGTCCTTTCATAAAGGTATCATTTATATGGAGTTACCGCTAAGATACAATCCACTAACGTTCTATTGAAAGAGTTTAATGGAAGAATAGTGTCAGGTTAGTTAAAAAGGGGTCAAACTCGTAACCAAAAGGGTGCGGTTCGAACCTCGCCATCAGATCTGCCCAGACCGGATACCACGGTTTATATCTAGGAAAGGTAGTATGATCGCCTTGACTAAGCAAGATATAACCTCTCCCGTATCACATCAGAACCAAGAACCACTTGTCTCCAAACAAAGAGTGGTATACCACGAATATTAATCTTTGTTTAAAATGGCCATGAAGATGAGTTCCTATCATACTGAGAGAGATGAAGACATTTGATCGGAACAGGTTGTGTACACAATGCTCATTCAATTTTACTATTTCATTGTCCATTTCAGTTGCATCTTTATTCCATCTGATAGATAACGTAATTTAATCAAATTGGGACTACGAAACCTATATCTGTCTAACACGAAACTTGTATATATATCAAAGACTGGTAACTGGGCTCTCAATGTATTTTCATGACTGTATTTTTAGCACCAGATTTATTCAAGGCTACTGAATTGTTAGCATTTTTCTCTGGTTACATAGTTTGAATGCTCAACTAAAGGGAAGAAAACTAAAGAAAAATACAAGTAGACAACGTGCTAGACACAGGAAGGATTTCATTTTAAATCCTAATGGACAGACGGACAGCCAGATTAACCATCAAACAAACAGGCAGACAACCATGTGTGAGATAATTGGCGTGTCGAATGGAATCAAAGACCCTTTTCTTCTTGTGAATTGTCTAATAAGAATTATTGCTTGGTAACATTAAATGTTGAATGTACATGTCTTCTTAAGCTCCATGGTGTTGTGGGAATATTCCAATGTTCAGCTGTTAATTATACCTATCTGTACATATTCTTGATTATAAACAAGTAGACTGTAATAAAACAGGAAATTATGCAATGTTCGCAGCCACGAAGATTATAAATGTCTACATGTCCATGCTATTCATTTTACTGTTCACTAAGATTATCGATATTTCATAGACTGTTTGTCGAAAAGAAACATGAACACATCGACCCAGTTCGCGCGTCTCTAAGACTTAGTTCCTCTTCTCATTTTGCCAAATATTTTGCTTCGGTCTGAAAACAGAAATAAGAATATTCGTGTTTATCCATCAATACAGACACGTTATTACCCATCAAAAACGTACCAAATAATTGTCTGTTATTTTCGTGCAGGTAAAGAAGTGAAAATTGATATATGTGATAAAGTGTTATTTTGAAGAAAAAAATGCAAATGGTGCAAATGTAGATCTCAAAATGATAGACTATCAGTGTTAGACACATGGCCATAATTAATTAAAAATGAACATTTTGAAACTGGTTGATTGCATCTAATGAGGTCACTCTCTGAATACTGACGTCACATTTGTTGTTTTTTTTTCTTATATATATGAACGTAGAAAGTGAAACTGCAGTTTTTACAAATAATGGTCAAACTCGAGCTTAAATGCTTCATTATAATAAAAATTAGAACTTAAGGACGCGTTACTATAACGACAATACAATGTTGGAGTTCATGCAATACAGTAACCTTCCCTACCGTTACAAAAAGTGTCCAGAAACCATTAAAACCAGGATGCTTATGATAAAGGTTTTAGTAGACAAACCCAACTCTGTGGTTTCCATATTAGAAAGGGAACCATCCAAGCTAATGAAATGTAAATGACTTACCTTTTACATCGTACAATAAGCATAAAAACCTGTTTTCAAAAGTTTGTTTCCTCATTAATTGTTCGTATCTGAGGCGTCTCCACAGGAGATAATTGATATTTTCTTTCTCTCTATTCATATATGTATTATCTAGCGATTATATCCATGTGTTTACAAAGTGGTAAATAATTTTCCTATCGTATGGGTCATGCGTGCATAGTTAGCTCACTCCAGATGTTTCACATGAGACACTTTTTTATACAAAAATCGTTTTCAAAAGAACTCTATAATTTTTAATATGAAACGTCCTATAACAATCCCCATATTTAGAAAGGATTTCCTGTTTGGCTCAGTAGGGCCATATTCGTGTGGAATTACCAGCTGATGTAATTTCCGGTATGACTCTATAAACTTTGGTTGTACATCGTCATAATTTGAGGCCAACACAGGGCTTCCCATTTTGCCTCTGCACGCAAAACTACTTTCAGATTTATCAGCCTTATCTGGAAAGTTCTTTAATGATAACGACATACTGGATTTTTATAAGTTCGAAATTATATAGTTAAGTTTATTAACTCTTATGAAATATTGCTTTATTTGGAATCCTTCTGGTAACTGAAACGTTGCAATATGAGGATTTAATTGCAGAAAAATGGTATCAAAATTGTAGTTACTGTAATTATGATATTTCTACACTAATGTCTTAATCGATTTCATAGAAATGCGACCGTTTTCTTTATATACGTGAAAAAAATGCAAACTCAGCATTTAGGGTTAATCAGCAAATTACAACTTTGATTAAAAAAATTTGACAAATATTAATCAAATGCAGCGAAAATGTTATGAAACGTATGTCACAGGAAATTTGTTGTGAACGGATTTTCCTCAATACCATTCTTGTGGTAGTTGATAAGTTCCTACAAAATCACAAGATGACACATCAGGGAAACGACAACCTAATCATGAAGTTCAAAACAGATATTACCGTCACTTCCGTCACAAAAGGTCATCCCAAATATCATCAGCGCCAGGACGATAACGGTAAACATGGCTGTCGCTGACAGAACTACGCCAACGGTCTCCATGTCAGAAAAGGACGTTTCCGAGCTGAAAAGTAACAAATCAAATGATTTTGCCTGTTTACTGAGCTCATTTTTGGTTCTCTAAGTAATGTTTCGTGTTGCAGACGTGTTCCAGAATGAAGCGAGTCTACTAAATCTAAAACAAGTTTTCCTTGCATTAACCCACATTTACAAGATTCCACCTGTTTACAAAAAGACCAAACAAAACCCCATTTTGTTTTGATGGATCTTGTCTGTATACGTCATGGCAAATTTATAAAAGTTGAAATTTTGACGTTTTGCAATATTTATTAAAATCTTGATCATGAATTTTATAAAGAGGCCTATCTATAAATGATACTGAAATGACCATGTGTTGATTATTAAATATACTAAAGAAATAAAGAAACGGGTTTGTTGTTCTAGGGTTTAACGTCATTTTCCAGCACAAGATAGGCTATACATGGCGGCCAGTATAAATGGTGGAGGAAGAACCCTGGAAAACCCAGGGAAGAATCACCGAATCGCGAGAAGCTACTGGCATGCTTTCCCTAGTACACACGCTAGCCGAGCCTTGGACTTCAACCCACGCAGACAGAGGTGAGATGGCAGTGATCCGAAACGGTGAGCGCTTTAGACCACTCGGCCACTCGGGGCCAAACGGGTTTGTAATAACCGTCAGTTTAAGCAGGTGTTCTTGATATGTATTTGTCCTTTAAGATATGTTTTCTGTATCAATTGTAATTGTTAAACTGGAATTTGCTTTAGCTGTTCACCGATTTTGTGAGATGGTTTTGGAAGACATCAAACTAAACAGGTTAAAACAGGTACATGCATATTCATCGTACATCCATACATAGGCACACACACACATACACATACACATAGTACGTACGTACGTACATACCTGACTGGACAACATCCATTGTCACAGCACTTGTAGTCATTTGCACAGGAGAAACGAGAATAGTCCCAATTACCATTATAGTTCAGATAATGAAAACACGATCCTTGATAAAAGTATTCACCATCGTTTGCACGTATTTGGCAATCAACTTGTCCGTTTGCGAACGGTGAACAGACGACGACGAAAGCCCAAATTAATGTTGTATACATAATTTCCAATTATTTATGACTGACAACTTGATCATCCTAAACTTTTCCAAGCACCTCAATAGTTAACCGATTTTGTAGTTTGCATATCTGCCACTACATTATGGTGAGACACGTACCATATGGGAGAGTCGATTTCATGCTTTGTTGTGTACGTATGAATGTGTATATTACACTAACGAGATTTCAGATTCACAGTTGTACTTCACAGTGTTAGCGTAAATTAAAGGAATGAACAAACAACGTAGAAAATTTTCATCACTGAGCTTGTGTTGTGCGTATCATATTGGGTAACATCCACTCCCTACACACACCCTAATGTACACTGGAGGTAAACTGATCCATAAAACCAATGACGTCGAAATCGATTTGTGATATAAAAAGTACATGTTCGTGTGTTTAGTGTGGTCTGATTGAAACCTTATACATACGACAAATCAATCAAGATCAACAACCACACTAGAATACGTAATATATATGGTTCAGTGGTATCCAAACTAATTAGTTTATTGTTTAAATCAGACTGGGGTTGTCTTTTATTAAACGATGAAAAACTAGTATTTGTTTCCGTAAAAGAAATGATTATTTAACTTCGTATTGTATATATAATGTGATGTACAATGGCGTCGAAGCCACAAAATCGATCACGCTGTTGCTTTTTAAACTAGTGTGGATTATAGCATGAGAGTTCACAATTTACTGGCCTCTATCACAACGTCCGATCCTGAGTATCAACATCGATTTCGTACCAGAGGGTATGGTGTGACGCGGTATATGCGTTCAGTGCAATAACGGAGGCGAGAAATGATTGAATGGTACAAAACTGTTTTGTATTTAGTCGTACGCTTAAATAAGA
The DNA here is from genome assembly GCA_028554795.2 of Sinohyriopsis cumingii. Taxonomy (NCBI): domain Eukaryota; kingdom Metazoa; phylum Mollusca; class Bivalvia; order Unionida; family Unionidae; genus Sinohyriopsis; species Sinohyriopsis cumingii. Next base: position 151,059,468 of record CM068828.1, on the reverse strand, counting down.
ATTTACTTGAGGACATAACATTTTGAAAACACGTAGTGTGTACTGGCGCACTGGTCAAATGCTTCTATTCCAAATAAGAACTAATTAACATAAATATGGGCACATTTTAGGGTCTATTTTTTAATGGAATTTTAGGATATTTTTTTTATTGAATTTTAATTTAAATATCTTATAGATAATATATATTCTGTACAAATCTTTGAAGGTAATAAAAATATTTTGTTTTAGTACCTTCACATAAATCAAAATGGGGATAACTGTATAAATGCTATAATTGTAACTGGGAGCAGGGACGCATATACTTGTGGACTGACGGTTTTGGCTTGTTACTTTACGGCAGAATAACACTGTCAAGGTTATGCCTTGCCGAGTCAAGTAAAGTGCCTTGCTCGATGATATGGCAGTAGCCCATTTGTGTTGATGCGATGGTGGGAATAGAACATGCACTCTTCTAGTAAGGAACCCAACCAATTGACCACTGACGTAATGGTGCACAGGTTTAACGGACTAGGATAACAGTATATTCCCTTTCGTCTTTCGAAGGCTTTAAAGCAGTAGTAGAAAATAAATGACAGACACCAACTCCAGAAAGAAAACTGCCATTGACAGTATGGCCGGATTGCAACCCATGAGTACCACCATGTAAAGATTTCTGGAGTTCCTTTGAACCATGAATTTACACACCTAATAGATACTTATCTGACAGTACGAGCTGCAGAGTCTAAGAAATAAATCCTAAAAGCTAACCCTCACTTGAGAAAATGAGTCTAACGCAAGGTAATCAGAAATCGCTGAAGCATGACCTATAGGTCACAGTATCCTAGTTGTCATTGATAATTAAAGTAATCCTTGTAGAGTAGTTACATAACAGATTACATGATTCCTTGTTCAGCACTGACTAAGGAAATGAACTAAACAGAAATGTTAAACAAAATCACTGAACCGTGATATATATTTTATAGTGACCTAATTATCATTGAAGGTTTAGTACTCCACAACAAATCTAAATACAGCTTATGTGACTCTGCAGTCTGAATACATTACCTAAACGAAAACCTAACATAAAGAGAATGGGTTCAACCAAAATGTGGGCTCAACAAACTTAACCATGAAATATAGACCAGAGTCACCTAGTTTGCTGACCTTCTTATGACACAACTACATATCAAGTTATGTGACTTATTAGGCAACAGTGAGTGAGAAAATGAATAACGGGTAAAGGTTATCCAAAACAATCAGGGAACCTTGAAATATAGGTTACGGTGACCTCGTTTGCACTTGAAGGTGTAGCACTTCAAATGATGCAATTAAACACCAACTTATGTGTCAAAACTAGCAATGGCTTATATAGAAAAGGAAATAACCCAATCGCAGACCCTGACATAGTTTAAATTTCAGACGGACGGACAGACGTCATGAGTCCAAAAGACGGAATTGCTTCCTTTGCAAACCGGCCAAACTATTGACATTGGCAGACAGCTGGTGGCCTTGGAGATTTTTCATTTGCTTCAACATCCCCCAATTATTTCCAGTTTAAGAATATAGCCATTAATTATACCTATTTTGGTTGACTATATAACCATTAATTATACCTATTTAGGTTATTACGCTCAGACCGTAATTATTGGAAAAATATTAATGGGAAATAACGAAAATCGTAAAAATGGGCCACTTATGGAAGATGACTCTATAAATATTTATTTGTCTTTAAATCCAGTTTTCTTATGAATTCAAAAAAGCCTTTAAATAATTTTGTAGCGTAGAGATTTAGCAGATATTTAAAATTATAAATACAGATTTTCGTTGAGCTATTTTAATATTCTCTCTCTCTCTTTCTCTCTCTCTCATACTGGCAAGAAAAGATGTGTTTCTTCGAGTTTATTATCTCAATGCTGTTCTAAAGTATATTTTTTCTCTCTCTAGTTTTCCGTTACTTACTGGCTGCATATTGACATGTAGACAAGATTTCTATACTATTATTATTATGTGTTTATGAATATATCTTAACCCCTGCCGACTAAAACTTCCTTGTTAAATTCCATTACATTGCAGTTCCACATGTATATTCATTGATATGCTAATGTTTTCGATCAATTCAAAGTTTTGTAGTTTTTGTAGTTCTTACTGAATGAATGGATGAATGGATTGTATTGACTTAGTTCGTGACGGTGCTAAATTACTTATACCGTAGCACACACACTAAAAGCCGTAGGTAACGCACATGAAAGGTAAATAGGGGTATCAATGTGATTTGTGTGATTTTGATTTTTAACGTACTTTTAAAAATGTTTCAGCCATATCGCTACAATGTCTGCAGTGTGGTAGTTTATAGTGATGTCTAGCAGTGGGACATCATGCCGCATACATTTGGCATGATGCCCCACCCAGTTACATTATAATGTCACCAGGCCGACCAGTAATAAAACTAACCTCTTGATGGTGAGCACCAACTGGGGCAGCTGCTGGTACCGTTGTTATAATTCATTAGTATGACTTTAGTTCTAACCCGCGACCTCCTTCATCCCTGAAAAATTGTTAAAGCTAGGTTAAAAATCCAAATCACACACACGTCCTCGTCCAACGCGGATGCTCTATCGGAACAGTTAAGGATTTCAAGAAAAGTACAACTGTCCACATGTGAATTATAATGAATCATTATGCTTACTTTTCTTGGTGTAGAGGAATGAAACTGAGAAAATCCGTGATATCGAGTGTACTGATATTATTTTTAAAAGAGCTTCTTCAATGTTATTTTCTAAAGGACATCTTCTGTGTTATTTTCTGATCTCCATTACATACATTTGTGTTGCTTGATTGAGACGGTTCACTATGGTTTCCAGTTCTAGTTTATCTCTGTTAAAAAATCGATATCATCAGCGAAGCTCAGTTTGTTGATTGTTCCGCCTCCAAGACTGACACTGCCCTCATGGTCTTCCAATGCATCGGACATGCTCCTTTCCAGGTAGACGTTGAAGAGTGGAGATAGGATGCAGTCCCGTTTGACTCCGACTGTGGTTCTGAACCAATCTACTATATTGCCATTGATGAGAACTGCGCTAATCGCATTGTCATACCGAGTTTATGTAGTTCTGATTACATTTGAATTTGTGCTGTGTATCCGCATGGTGGCTCTCAAGGCTGCATGACATACCTTGCCGAAAGCCTTCTAGAAGTCCATGAAGACATGGTAATGGCCATGTTAATGCTGCAGATACTTTTCACAGAATATTCTAAGGTTGAAGTATAGTGCTACGTCCTGCTTTGAAATCAGCCTGTTCTTCAGTAATGATGTACTCTGCTTGGGGTTTCAGCCTATTGATGCTAATCTTAAACATAACCTCGCTTGGGTGACTGATAAAGCTGATTGTTTGGTAGTGTGGTACAGCTGCAGATCACCATTCTTAGAGAAAGTGTCGATCGAAGACCGGTTACGGGAAGGGGGGTCTGTTTGCCAGATTTTGTTGCAGGTTATTGTGAGGACATCTGTCACGGAGGATCCTCCTGCTTGAACAAGACTTGCTGATATATTATCTACACCCGCTGACTCTCCTTTCTTTAGTGCCTTTACTAAAGCGTCAACTTCTTCCCCGATTATCGGGTGATCAACCTCTGTTGTGGTCAGTTGGAAGTTTAGTACAGCTTGGTCTCGAGAAGTCTTATGGTTACAAGGCTCTGAGCAGTATTCCGTCCATCTGTTAAGAAGAATATATTGATATTCTGCATGACTCTTAAAAGCTTTGTCATGGCTCGTGGTAGATCTCCCCCGTTTCTCTATTGTTAGGTCTTTAGTCAACTGATATGCCATTTTGCTGTTATTCTGGATCAGACGTTCTCGATTTCCTTACATTGATCCTCTAACCAGCGTTTCTTCCCTCTCGTATTGTCTGCTCCTTCAAGGCCTCAATGCTTCCTTCTCAGTTTTCTCCTCACATCAGATAGGTCGAGGATATCTGCTGTGACCCAGTGCTTCTTTTTCCCGCGATACTTGCATGGATCTCCCTTACTGTGCCATAAGATGGTGATTGAGGAGTCTAGGTTTATTTCTCCAGCATCCAGAATTGTGAATGGTGCAAGTTTACCGCCTATTGATGCCTCAAATGCTTGTGATACGCATAGATCTTTAAGTTTTTCAAACTCAAGCCATAGCGAACCTGTCTTGTCTTCATGGTTTTCCTCAGAGGGATCATCAGCAAGTCATAGTTGATTCCAATGTCAGCTCCAGGGTAGCTAAGTGTCATGGTGATGTTGTTGCTAGACCGGAAGTGCTTCTTCACCAAGGGGTAATCAGTCTGTTTGCGATGTTTTCCGTCTGGGCTATGCCAAGTCCATAGTCCAGATGGTTTTGTGGGGGCCATGGTTGTTTGTTAGCACAGTATAATCGTAGGTATCGAAATTCAGGAACTAAGTCCTTTTTCATTGAACTGTTCGTTAAAGTATGGACTACAGATTTCTAGCCAGTCTGCTTGTGCGTCTTATATTACCTTGGTATTCCATTCTCTTTGAATAATTAGAATATCCTTCATGGGTGTCTTGTCAATGAGAGTTTGGAGCTGGTCGTAGAACGCGTCCACTTCCTGGTCATCAAGTTTACATGTTGGATCATAAACCTCTATGATGGTGATGTTGAAGGGAGATGCCCTCAATCGGATGATAAACATCCTGTGAGACACTGGCTGGCAACCCATGACTACACTTACAATGTCCGTATGTACCGAAATTCTGACTCCATGTTCATGCTTGTCTTCATGTCCATTGAAGTAACTCATGTGTCCTTCAGCTGTTGATCTCTCTCCAAAAATTGTTCCAGCTCATCTCGCAGAGTCCAATAATGTGCCATTTCAAGGGAAAGCTCCTCAAGTTTCACTGCTGGTCTTAATGTCCTGACACACCAAACTCCAGTGGTGATGTTATCTCTTGTCCGTACTTTGAAAGTAGTTGCATCAGTTGCATACTTATCTCATCCGTCCTGGTGTCCAGTGGATGGCGCGGTCTCAAACATGTGGCTGTTGACAAGGGTGAGCCATCCGGTAGCAAGACCACTTTTAAACTAATATGACAAAACTGATTTTTATTCTGCTCTTAAGAAAGCAAAATAATTATTTGGCATCAAAATAAACCCACATCACTCCGTTCAACTTGCTTGGTTTTGGGAAGTTCACCCTTCCTATTGTGCTCCAGATTAAATATTACTCTCCTCACAGCGGGTAATATCCCTCGGGTGTAAAAAACACTTAGCGATACTCCTATGTTATCATGCAGATCAGTTTAGATGCAATTTTGCAAGGTAGCAAACTTTACAATATAGCAATTACGGCACCTGTGAAGCGCTACATAGTCTGATTCTCTTTCATTTGTTATTGGTTAGATTTCAGTCTAAGAAAAGGGAAGAAAATAATGCTCAAGTCAACGTATTTGTGTTTGCAGTAGCGCTTCATGGCACATCAGCACAATAATGGCTATATTGTGCTAGCTAAAGGGAGATATTCGAAGATATGAATATAAACTGCACAACAAGTGTGTGTGTGTGTGTGTGTGTGTTATTTGGATTTTTAACGTACCTTTAACAAATCTTCATATAGTAACGATGTCTGCAGTGTGGCAGTTTATATTGATGTTTAGCACTTGAGCATCATGCCGCAGACACGAAGCATGATGTCCCCCCTCCCCAGTCAGACGATCCTCACACCAGGCCGACCAGGCCTAACACAAACATCTTAAAGCTGAGCCCCAAGCGAGGCACCTGCTAGCACCATTTTTAGAAATCTTTGGTATGATTCGGCCGGTATTCGAACCCGCGACCTCCCGCATCCGAGGCGGACGCTCTAACCACTAGGCCACTGGAAGGAAACCTTCACAATAAATGTAAATGCGAAATACAAGATCGAATATAAACCGTAAAAATATTAAAGAGCTGTAAAATGTATTGTGATGAATTAAAAGCGCTACTTAAACAATTGTATTTATACATGTAACAAGAGCTCTTTTCCTTCTATTATGTACCATTTGTCTTTGAGTGTAGCAGGCATAATATACTGTATGGGGAACGACAAAACATCGAACAGCGACAGGTCACGTGAGTTCAGCATCATTCAAGTGGATAACTAATTATAAAAGACGTTAAAACTTGAAGCCTGCTTTATGTTGTCTGGGGTTCATTTTTATTCATTTTTGATGGCCCTTTATTCCTGATTACAAAAAAAAAGTATAATACGGAGGGTCAGCAGTGGTGCCGCATTTTCAAGATCATTTCATTATGATTTTCATAGCTATATTAAAGGTGGGCAATAGAGAGAAGGAAAATAAGAAAAGAATAAAAGGTCCAAATATGGAATTACAGGTTAGAAGAATATACATAAGGGCAGATATACTTCCTAAATTAAAAAAGTAGTTCCCAAAGTGATATTGCCAATGTGGTTGTAAAAGTGGTATCGTCACTGTGGCGACATCTTTCCTGTTTCACTGATATATTTCAATAACTCATTACGAAATATATATACTAAAATAGTTGTATATGTAGCAGGTGTGATAATATCTCATTGCATAACAAATGACATCTTTGCCTATTTTATAGTGCGTAATGATTTTAACAGTAGAATGTAATTTGAAGGTACTTCAGAACACTGTTCCACAGTTTCATCAAATAAAATGTGTCGTCATTTCATAAACGGAAGCTTACATCTGAGCTCATTTCAAACGATATGTTTGAAAGACATCCAATAATTGTACTTTCTGTTCTCGAAGGCATGTACGTTTTCATGTTTTCTGTTGTGCTACCCCATCATTGTGATGACGCAAAACATGACTTAATGATATAAACTAAGCAAGATGCTTTTGGAAAATGACTAAAGGTTTAATGAATATAAGGCGAAATGTCCACCTTTTACCTAGCAAACGATGTTTTAAGTCCACATCATTCATTATCAAAATCAAAAGAAGTTATTATAATGCAGCAATTGTATCATATCCGGATATACAATATTTGAAGGTTTATTTAATGTATTATATCATATTACACAATATTTGAATATGGCAATAGTCTAATATTTTATTTATACAATATTTGAATGTGGGAATTGAATAATATTCAATTTATACAATATTTGAATAAGAGACTTGTTCTACATATTGTCAGACTATATTCGTGAAGAAAGAGTTAACAAACTGAATAATATAATGAATGAATCAAATGTGGCAAGCAGCGTATTATCGCCATCCGAAAGAAAAGATAAACTCTCCTTGCAAGCGATGTAGTTACATAACTAGATTTTCGTCTTGTAGCCTCAGGAATGTTTCTCATCTCCTTGTATTAGCTCCACTCGTACTGGCAGTCTATATATGTCATAAGCTAATTTTGAGAGTGAGTTGCTTAAAATATAAGCTGGACAGACACTCTGCGTATCAAAACCTGATCCTTTAGAGTGGGATATTTTAGTGCAATTAGCACAGACAATCTATGTGTCAAACACTGACCCTTTAGAGTGGGTTACTTGAATATAAGCTCTATGTACACTCTATAAGTGCCTTATCTGCTCCTCTAGAGTGGGATACAGACACTCTATATGTGTCATAAACTGACCCATTCGACTGGGTTACTTGAATATAAGCTCTATGTACACTCTATAAGTGCCTTATCTGCTACTCTAGAGTGGATTACATACACTCTATATGTGTCATAAACTGACCCTTTTGAGTGGGTTACTTGAATATAAGCTCTATGTACACTCTATAAGTGCCTTATCTGCTCCTCTAGAGTTGAATACAGACACTCTATATGTGTCATAAACTGACCCATTAGACTGGGTTACTTGAATATAAGCTCCATGTACACTCTATAAGTGCCTTATCTGCTCCTCTAGAGTAGGATACAAACACTCTATATGTGTCATGAACTGATCCTTTACGGTGAGATTTGTGAATATAAGCTGTACGGACAATATCTGTTCCATAAATAGACACTTTAGTCTGAGATACTTGGCTGTAACTGTACAGACACTCTATATAATGTCATAAACTCATTCTTTATGGTGAGATTCGTGAATATAAGCTTCTCGTTTGATCATATGAATAGCTGAGATTGCGTGAATACATTTTAGTTTCCTTAAGGCGACAAAATTTCCGGCGAACAAAATTTGTGATTTTTCTGCAAATTATTTACATCCGATGCATATTTTAGTTTCGCAGAAATAACAGAGGTGGTCCACAAAAGTGCCCTCAACACGAATGACCTAACCCCGCAGAAAACTGTCATAATTAACAATTTGTTTTTCCATGTTTCATCTTGAAGACACTCATAATGTACACACACCTTAATGCACAAGGTAGACTCGCCTATAGAAGGCTGACGTTGATAATAAATGAGGTATAGGACTTCCTCTTATGCTTCCCTATACATACATCGGGCCGATATGTATTCTGAATATTGACAATCGATAACAATAACTATCGACCTGTTCGTTCACATACATCTGACTGGGACTTTTCGTTTGCACAGGAATGGTGTTTGTTCCTGTAATGTAAATGAATGTATTTCATTCGTTTGTTCATTATTTGCTTATAATGCGGTGTATGTTATGACATAATAGGTAGAATTGTGATTGGATTATGTCATTGGTATATAATCATGGACGTCAAACTGTCCTTGTACACGTTCGTCTTGATGTCACTTTACTTGACCAGTGTTGATAGTGGTACTGGATCTCTTAATGTACCCGCGTGTATAGTAACGACAAATAGAGCGAATCAAGATACTGTGTGTACCAACCCACTGTATACCGCCTGTGGATATGGAGTGTGTTGCGGTCCACATCACTTTTGCTGTGATTATTTTAATATTACCGACTATCCCTGGAAAGGAGTGTCGTGCTGCCGAAGGTATACATGACTTTATCTTTCTTGATGTATACAAATATTCTCATACACAATCAAACACACCGTAACATAATACACAATCAAACACACCGTAACATAATAGGCAATCAAACACACTGTAAAATAATCGGAACTAATTGTGTCCATTAATTATAAAATATATGTGAGCAAGCACGCGCAGTACCCAGTATTATACTATAGAATGAGTGAGTGGCGCATGTGAGCAAACCTAGTATGCATTTTCGAAAACTGGATATCCTGTTCGAGCAAGAAAGATCAAACGAAATATAATCTCGCCCACACGCAAATACGGCCAAGTTGGGCCTTAAATGTTGACCACATGTTCGCCCTCTTAGTGCGTTAAATACTGCTTCTGCGGATGAATATCAGTTGTTACTTTATTAGGACTAATAACGTCATGTCATCAAGGCCAACGTTATAAAATCGCCAGAACAGTACTAAAGTGAAAGATTTCTTGATAAAGATTTAAGCTCAACTATGATCGCCGAATGCACATGCAAGAGACATCCCCCCTTCCCTTTAATATCGTTTTGTACGATGAGAGTACCAGTAACTTACTGCACGCCCAACAGGTCGTCATACTATGATGTGCCCTACATGTCTTTATGCTATGATATGCTCTACAGTTCGTCATCCTATCGTATGCTCTACATGTCGTCATATTATCGTATGCTCTACAGGTCGTCATGTTATGATGTGCCCTACGTATATTTATGCTACGATATGCTATACAGGTCGTCATACTATCGTATGCTCTGTGTCATTTTACTTTGATATGATATTCAGGTCGTTATACAATTCTATGCTTTACAGGTCATCATACTATCGTATGCTCTACAGGTCGTCATACTATGATATGCTCTACAGGTCGTTATGCTATGATATGTTCTGCAGGTCGTCATACTATGAAATGCTATACATGTCGCTATATAATTATATGCTCTACAGGTCGTTATATGATTATATGCTCCACAGGTCGTTATACTGTCGCATGTTCAATTCCTTATACTATGATATGCTTTACAGGTCGTTATGCTATGATATGCTCTTTAGTTCGTCATACTATTGCACGCCCTACATGGCATCATATTGTTGCATTCTCCCCAGGTCTTCATGTAATCCTATGCTCAACAGATCGTGATATTATCGTATGCTCTACAAGTCGTCATACTATGATATGCTCTACAGGTCAACACACTATTATATGCTCTACTGGTCGTTATACAATGCTATGATCTACAGGTCGTTAGACTATGGTATGCTCTTCACTGCGTCATACTGTTGCACGCCATACATATCGTCATACTATTGCATGATCTACAGATCTTCATACTGTTGTGCGTTCTACAGGTCGTTACAGGTCGTCATACCATTGTATACTTTACAGGTCGTCATACTATGCACGGAGAGGAGAGATAGCCAGCGTAGTTCTCGGATCTCTGGCATGGAGTGGCATTGTCTGTGTTATAGGACTTATTACTTGTCCAAGGCTGTACGGTATAAAAATCTCTCTCTCTCTCTCTCTCTCTCTCTCTCTCTCTCTCTCTCACACACACACACACACACACACACACACACACATACACATAACTGCCTTGCTTGGCACTCAGCATTAAGAGCTTAGTGTTAGGACTGGTTGGTCTGGTGTCAGGATAATGTGACTAGGTGGGACATCATGCTACATGTCTGCGACATGACGCCCCAGTGCTAGACATAGCGATGTGACTGAAAAGGTGTTAAAGCTTAGTTAAAAATCAAAATCTCTCTATCTTTATATATATATATATATATATATATATATATATATATATATATATATATATATATATATATATATAGATAGATAGATAGATAGATAGATAGATAGATAGATAGATAGATAGATACACATACATTCAAACTTACTTTGCAGGCATCTAACGTCATTGTACACCATTGGTGTCTTCTATGACTTATTAAGGTGCATCCACAGTATTTTATATTACTTCGCCCAATGTCAATATTGAGAACATTTCCTGTCTTCCAGGTGAGATTCAAGGGCGTTTCCAGAAGAGGAGCAAGGCAACAGAAATATCAATGAAGAAATATCCCCAGTAGTAACCAGTAGTTATCAAAATGATTTGTGCAGCCTTGTGTGGTGTGTTCTTGATTACGAATTATGATTAAATATTATATTACCATCCTATGGAAAAAAGAATGAATGTAGTTGTGCACACGATATGAATATATATTTCTTTCAATTTCTCTGATAAGAATTACACCATATGTGATATATGTGCAAAACATTTAACAGGATTCAAAATCAGTTTGTGTCTCTAATGAGTTTAGTTTCAATATAATTATATGACTGTATCTTATGTCTCTACTATGTATTGTCTCCCTGTGCATATATGATTTTATACCATGACTCCGTAAAGACAATATTTGTAACAAGTTTATGGCAAAGGTAAATCCCGCTAAGCTACCGTTGGTTACCCATATGTGCCATACGCTGCCATTGGTTACCCATATGTACCCTATGCTACCATTGGTTGCCTATATGTGCTCTACGCTACCATTGTTACCCCATATATACCCTTTGCTGCTATTGTTTACCCCTATTTACCCTATGCTACCATTGGTTCCCCATTCGTATCATATACAAGTCTTTGGTTTTAGTAGTTAGTTCCCCTTGATTGCTCGGATGATATTATCAACAAGCAGTTAAATCACGACAATGACATGTTATCCATATAGGACACACGGTACTAATGATATGAAAATATGGGAACCAGCCTGGGAATGTGTGAACATAAAATAGAATATGTATGGGTTTGGATGACCAGGATTGGTTAATAATGTAAGTTATGTTTTAGAAAAAAGAATCTTTTGAGACCTTATCCTAGTTGCAAGTGAAAAAATATAGAGACATAGTTTTATTCGTGTAATTTCAGTCCTTTAAGTTTTGAGTTTGGACCACGCATTATTAAAATTAGCACTGACTCTTTGGTGCTGAATTTAAAGCACATGTTTCAAACACATGCAGGTACAGAAAATGCCGTGGCTCATATCCTTTCCTCTACACAGAAGCTGTCATCCAGGTTTCATCTATACTGATAAATATAGGTTTGCTCATGAGCGCTCAGAAATTTTAAGTTTTTGAATTTTTAATAGCATGGTGTTTGCATAGTTTTACTATGGGAACTGAATTAGTACCGTGAGTCCTGAAGATAAGATCTATAGAGACAGAAAACAGGCAAGTGGCTGCTATGCAGGTGTTTCTAAGTTGAGATACGAGATCAGAATACTTACTGCTTCATGCCTACCTACACACATTGATATAAGCATACTAAGACATACCTGTCAACAGGGAAAACACCTATCTTGATCTTCACTGATTTACTGTGAAATGTGTTGTAGCATGTTTTTTAAATCAAATGCAAGTAAAGCTCCTTCTCAAAATAGTATGTCTTTCCTATTCGTACTTTCATGGATATAATGTGCTAGGTCATGACCGCCTTTCCGTTAATATTTTCCTTCTAACCTAATTTCATCTATATTGATTGAAGAAGAGTGATCATATTTGATACGACGTTTGATGACCGCCCTTCCGTTAATGTTTTCCTTCTAACCTTATTTCATCTATATTGATTGAGGAAGAGTGATCATATTTGATACGACGTTTGATGACCGCCCTTCCGTTAATGTTTTCCTTCTAACCTAATTTCATCTATATTGATTGAGGAAGAGTGATCATATTTGATACGACGTTTGATGACCGCCCTTCCGTTAATGTTTACCTTCTAACCTAATTTCATCTATATTGATTGAAGAAGAGTGATCATATTTGATATGACGTTTGATGACCGCCCTTCCGTTAATGTTTTCCTTCTAACCTAATTACATCTATAATGATTGAGGAAGAGTGATCATATTTGATACGACGTTTGATGACCGCCCTTCCGTTAATGTTTTCCTTCTGACCTAATTACATCTATAATCATTGAGGAAGAGTGATCATATTTGATACGACGTTTGATGACCGCCCTTCCGTTAACGTTTTCCTTCTAACCTTATTTCATCTATATTGATTGAGGAAGAGTGATGATATTTGATACGACGTTTGATGACCGCCCTTCTGTTAACATTTTCCTTGTAACCTAATTTCATCTATATTGATTGAGGAAGAGTGATCATATTTGATACGACGTTTAATGACCGCCCTTCCGTTAATATTTTCCTTCTAACCTAATTTCATCTATATTGATTGAGGAAGAGTGATCATATTTGATACGACGTTTGATGACCGCCCTTCCGTTAATGTTTTCCTTCTAACCTAATTTCATCTATATTGATTGAAGAAGAGTGATCATATTTGATATGACGTTTGATGACCTCCCTTCCGTTAATGTTTTCCTTCTAACCTAATTACATCTATAATGATTGAGGAAGAGTGATCATATTTGATACGACGTTTGATGACCGCCCTTCCGTTAATGTTTTCCTTCTGACCTAATTACATCTATAATGATTGAGGAAGAGTGATCATATTTGATACGACGTTTGATGACCGCCCTTCCGTTAATGTTTTCATTCTAACCTAATTTCATCTATATTGATTGAAGAAGAGTGATCATATTTGATATGACGTTTGATGACCTCCCTTCCGTTAATGTTTTCCTTCTAACCTAATTACATCTATAATGATTGAGGAAGAGTGATCATATTTGATACGACGTTTGATGACCGCCCTTCCGTTAATGTTTTCCTTCTGACCTAATTACATCTATAATGATTGAGGAAGAGTGATCATATTTGATACGACGTTTGATGACCGCCCTTCCGTTAATGTTTTCATTCTAACCTAATTTCATCTATATTGATTGAGGAAGAGTGATCATATTTGATACGAAGTTTGATGACCGCCCTTCCGTTAATGTTTTCCTTCTAACCTAATTACATCTATAATGATTGAGGAAGAGTGATCATATTTGATACGACGTTTGATGACCGCCCTTCCGTTAACGTTTTCCTTATAACCTTATTTCGTCTATATTGATTGAGGAAGAGTGATCATATTTGATACGACGTTTGATGACCGCCCTTCTGTTAATGTTTTCCTTCTAACCTAATTTCATCTATATTGATTGAAGAAGAGTGATCATATTTGATACGACGTTGGATGACCGCCCTTCCGTTAATGTTTTCCTTCTAACCTTATTTCATCTATATTGATTGAGGAAGAGTGATCATATTTGATACGACGTTTGATGACCGCCCTTCCGTTAATGTTTTCCTTCTAACCTAATTTCATCTATATTGATTGAGGAAGAGTGATCATATTTGATACGACGTTTGATGACCGCCCTTCCGTCAATGTTTTCCTTCTAACCTTATTTCATCTACGTTGATTGAGGAAGAGTGATCATATTTGATACGACGTTTGATGACCGCCCTTCCGTTAACGTTTTCCTTCTAACCTAATTTCATCTATATTGATTGAAGAAGGGTGATCATATTTGATACGACGTTTGATGACCGCCCTTCCGTTAATGTTTTCCTTCTGACCTAATTACATCTATAATCATTGAGGAAGAGTGATCATATTTGATACGACGTTTGATGACCGCCCTTCCGTTAACGTTTTCCTTCTAACCTTATTTCATCTATATTGATTGAGGAAGAGTGATGATATTTGATACGACGTTTGATGACCGCCCTTCTGTTAACATTTTCCTTGTAACCTAATTTCATCTATATTTATTGAGGAAGAGTGATCATATTTGATACGACGTTTAACGACCGCCCTTCCGTTAATATTTTCCTTCTAACCTAATTTCATCTATATTGATTGAGGAAGAGTGATCATATTTGATACGACGTTTGATGACCGCCCTTCCGTTAATGTTTTCCTTCTAACCTAATTTCATCTATATTGATTGAAGAAGAGTGATCATATTTGATATGACGTTTGATGACCTCCCTTCCGTTAATGTTTTCCTTCTAACCTAACTACATCTATAATGATTGAGGAAGAGTGATCATATTTGATACGACGTTTGATGACCGCCCTTCCGTTAATGTTTTCCTTCTAACCTAATTTCATCTATATTGATTGAGGAAGAGTGATCATATTTGATACGAAGTTTGATGACCGCCCTTCCGTTAATGTTTTCCTTCTAACCTAATTACATCTATAATGATTGAGGAAGAGTGATCATATTTGATACGACGTTTGATGACCGCCCTTCCGTTAACGTTTTCCTTATAACCTTATTTCATCTATATTGATTGAGGAAGAGTGATCATATTTGATACGACGTGTGATGACCGCCCTTCTGTTAATGTTTTCCTTGTAATCTAATTTCATCTATATTGATTGAGGAAGAGTGATCATATTTGATACGACGTTTGATGACCGCCCTTCCGTTAATGATTTCCTTCTAACCTTATTTCATCTATATTGATTGAGGAAGAGTGATCATATTTGATACGACGTTTGATGACCGCCCTTCCGTTAATGCTTTCCTTCTAACCTAATTTCATCTATATTGATTGAGGAAGAGTGATCATATTTGATACGACGTTTGATGACCTCCCTTCCGTTAATGTTTTCCTTCTAACCTAGAGTCTACTAAATCACCTTAAGATGTCTTCCTCTTTTCTAGAGTCTACTATATCACCTTAAGATGTCTTCCTCTTGTCTAGAGTCTACTAAATCACCTTAAGATGTCTTCCACTTGTCTAGAGTCTACTAAATCACCTTAAGATGTCTTCCACTTGTCTAGAGTCTACTAAATCACCTTAAGATGTCTTCCCCTTGCCTAGAGTCTACTAAATCACCTTAAGATGTCTTCCTCTTGCCTAGAGTCTACTAAATCACCTTAAGATGTCTTCCTCTTGCCTAGAGTCTACTATATCACCTTAAGATGTCTTCCTCTTTTCTAGAGTCTACTATATCACCTTAAGATGTCTTCCTCTTGTCTAGAGTCTACTAAATCACCTTAAGATGTCTTCCTCTTGTCTACAGTCTACTAAATCACCTTAAGATGTCTTCCTCTTGTCTAAAGCCTAGTAAATCACCTTAAGATGTCTTTCTCATGTCTAGAGTCCACTAAATGAACCCAATGTATCCCATTATTGTCTAGAGTCTAGTAAATCAACCCAATGTATCTTACTATTGTATGGAGTATTTTTTATTGCATTAGTACTTTAGCCATGGTTTTAATGAGACTGTATTCCTCTAAACATTATGTCTTGCTTGTTTGTACCACATATACATTTATTTAAAACATTATAGTAAGACATATTTTTACTTCGGTCAACACAATACCAGGTCCAGGACCCAACTATTAAACTATTGGACAGAAAGAACCTCCTTGGATCTTTTTATTCTTCCTTTGTGCCAATATTGAGTTTAGTCATTGTAAGAGTCGTTAAACGGTATATCCAATATATTTTTAATTTATACTTTGACTCTTTTGGGGTTATTTAAGTTTTTCCAAGTGTAGTCCTGTCTTTATGTACATAAGTAATAAAGAGATAGGTTTATTCTAAGCCTGTACAGATTTATTTAAGGGATATTCATGACTGCAAGGTTTTAGGAGAGGTATGGATCGTTTGTTCAAAACCTCCACAAACTGTACAGATGTAATAATGGGGTATCCGGGACAGCATGACTAAAGTGAGGTAAGCTGATTTATTTCGAGCCTGTACATATATAATAAAAGAAATATTCGGACGGCAAAGTTAATGTTAGGTTTGGAGGGTTTTTCGAAGCCTGTACAGACTATACAGATGTAATAAAGATATATCGTGGACCACAATATTAAATTGAGTTATGGCTGTTCTTCCTTGTGAGTGGGCCTAATCCTAGCAAGCGTCCAGTGCCGTAACTACCGCTCTCGTAGTCCCAACGATACGGGATAGGGGGCATTACTAAATCTTTGCAAACGGGGGTGGATGGGTGTAGGAATTTGACGCTAAGCCACTTTTTACTCTGAAATAAAATTGTATTTTCTGCTAATTTTTATTTTCACCAGTGACTGATTGCATTATGCAGCGAAAATTCTTTGCGTTGTAATTTTTAATTTTCTTGAGGCAAATTGTGACAGGATAAATAAACACAATTATCGTTTGCTTCTTTCGTCGCTCATTAATCTTCTGTATGCATTTAACCATTCTGACATATGGTCTTTGTAGAGATATGAAGTTACACATGTTTATAAACCTTTCAAATGTAATATGCATTCCTTGCGTAACAACCTATTTTAGGCGTGTTTCTACCAATTGCAACAAGTGTGTGTGTGTGCGATTTGGATTTTTAACATAGCTTTAACACTTTTTCAGTCATATCGCAACAAGAGTAATATTCCCCCACTAGACTGTGTATCGTTACTTAATACTGTTAAAGGGAGGTGTGCAAACGTTTACAACACATAACGGTTTTAAGAGTTTAATTTTACAAATGTTAATTAAGAGTAATAATAAAATTCATTCCTTTTCATTTCTTAATGACAATAATAGTTCTAATAACAATTTGATTATACTTTAGACCAGCATATAGGGAAAATCAAATTATTTACTTTTAATCTAACATGACTGTTGTTATAGAAATGTTAATGAAAGAACTCATAAGTAATTAAGTAGAAAATATGATTATTTGAGAGAACATTTACAAACATACAACCCTTTTCAATTTTCCAATATATTTCATGCTTATATATTAGAAATTTTAATATAGGTTGGTCTTGTATTAAAGTGCTTTTTTCAAGTGACACCTGCGTTGTAAACGTTATTTACAGTCAAGAAAGTAATACAGTTCATCACCGTATTCTCCACTCGCACATGATACACATTCCTGTCATGTCTTGGTATTATTTAATAACCGCCTTTTCTATTGGAAACGTAAGATTGAAACATTTTATTCAACTTTTTCATAAAGTTTGCTAGACAATGTTTTAACTCCACAGCTACAGTTTTAAATAAAAACATAAATTGTTCATTTGGAGGAGTCATTCTAATCGGATTTACATGTTTGTCTCTATATAACAGTTAGCATTTGTGTGTACTGTATTCCTAAAGATTTGTTTTAAGAAATTCTCCATGCCGAAATTCTGTATAGCTTGAGAATAAATAAATAGCGTTAACAGTAGACAGTTTTATTCCTGCAATACGTCTCAAGCCATTCCTTCCAAATGGCAACTGAAAATTAAAAACAATAACAAAACAAATTCCGCCCACCCAGCCCCCAAAAAACACAGCAACTTACGTAGGGTTTAATGCTATGATAAACACAGTATATGACATAATAATATTTCTCCATTTCTCCAGTGGATTATAGTTTGGGCCAAAATGCAACTCTGCTAACTTTATAAAAAACTTTATTGACTCTATGAAGGCTCAACATTTTTCTTGTTTACAATTAAAAAATCGAACAGTACTTGTATCTTAAAAGTGTCCATCTTCGAGCATTCACCCCTGCAACCGACCTGATTCTCTGATAATAAACTATCTTCCTCTAAAACCTAATAAATTCTTTTCCTTAATATGGTTGTAAAACTTTTGCCCCCCCCCCCCTTCAAAAAAAACCCCCAATTAAAATAATGATATAGGTTGTTATTTACTTGGATACGGTTTACAGAATTGAAAAGTTATCAAATAAAACAAGTAGAGGAAGTACCAAAACCGTCAGATTTAATGAGGTTCTTGAAAATAGAATGTATTGTTTTTAATGATAATGAAATGTATTGTTGTAATTGATTTTGTTTTCGACATTTTCCCTTAGATCGTTTGATTGCATCTTCTTATTTTGTTAACTACCTTGCATTCCCACTAAGCAAAGTGTAATCTTGTAAATGATTTTTAATGTCTGTTCACATTGTATATACTGTTTGTATGTGCTGCTAATGGGTTACGAGTTTTAGATAAATTGATTTGCTTGTTGCAGTTCTGTATTCTTTAACAAACCACAGTAAGTCTGCTCATTGTTTTGTTGAATGAAAGATAAATTGGCATTTCTAAGGAAAATTGGACTGATGTAACCAATATTACAGTTACGGCTGAGCTCGGCCTTGCTCATAAATACAACAGAACTGTATCAGGTACTAGTAAACTTCTTTGCTTCATGACTAACGATAGGAAAATGCAAGAATCGAATACTCGATTTATTTTCATTTATTAGCAAACTCCTCAATACAGTTACAGAGCATGATCATAACAGCGTACAATGACCAGAGTAGTACCATTGTCTTGATGTACCATTGTCTTGATGTACCATTGTCTTGATGTATAGTCCTGTACATGATAAACCCCACACCAGATCATGGTAAATATTAGCCATATGCATTTTGTTAATTAAGGTAATGCCATATTTGAAGAATCTAAATTATATAAACTTTATTCTGCTTGGATTCAACTACAGTAACGTTTACTATGGGGAGATGTTATGTCTTAATTGCACTTTCGGAAATATAACATGCGTAACAACACTTGCTTGAACCTACAGTGCCAGTAAGCTTAGTACTTTTTTCACACTGAATTGATGTACACATGAATCATATTTAAATGCATTAATGTAACTTTGAATTGAATTGGTACAAGCTGAAATGAAATGTGTTTCAAGACAGTGATAATAACACTGTTAATGACTTGTACACACTACTAATAATACATTCTTTTGAACTGTATTGCATGAAGAAATTATAACATCAATTAAGCTGGCAGAGTACTGAAATTAATGTTAGGTTGTCAGGACAACGAGGATAGCGCTCATAACGACTTAGACAACATGGTATCATATGACAACTTAAAAAATGTATTAATGAAGTGTTGCATTTAGCTAGGTACTGCACTGAACTGAGCAATGGGTTAAGGGATTCAAGCTACTTAATCCTATTCTGGCATTTAAGTTTTTACAATGGTGAGTTAAGCACTTCAGGCTACTTGATCATATTCTGGCATTTAAGTTTTTACAATGATGGATTAAGCAATTCAAGCTACTTGATCCAATTCTGGCATTGAATTTTTCTACAATGGTGGATTAAACGATTCAAGCCACTTAATCCAATTATGGCATTAGTTTTTTACAATGGTGGGTTAACCGATTCAAGCTACTTAATCAAATTCTGGCACTGAGTTTTTACAATGGTGGGTTAAGCAATTCAAGCTACTTAATCCAGTTCTGGCATTGAGTTTTTTTACAATGGTGGGTCAAGCGATTTAAGCTACTTAATCCAATTCTGGCATTTAGTTTTTTATTCAATGGTGGGTTAAGCGATTCAAGGTACTTGATCCAATTCTGGCATTGATTGTTTTTACAATGGTGGATTAAGCAATTCAAGCTACTTAATCCAATTCTGGCATTGAGTTTTATTTTATAATGGTGGGTTAAGCGATTCAAGCTACTTAATCCACTTCTGGCATTGAGTTTCTTTTTTTACAATGGTGGGTTAAGCGATTTAAGCTACTTAATCCAATTATGGCAATGAGTTTTTCTTTTCAGTGGTGGGTTAAGTGATTCTAGCTAGTTAATCCAATTCTGGCATTGAGTTTCTACAATAGTGGGTTAAGCAATTCAAGCTACTTGATCCAATTCTGGCATTGAGGGTTTTTTTTTTTTTTGCAATGGTGGGTTAAGCGATTCAAGCTACTTAATCCAATTCTGGCATTGAGTTTTTTTTACAATGGTGGGTTATGCAATTCAAGCTACTTGATCCAATTATGGCATTAAGATTTTTAAAATGGTGGGTTAAGCGATTTTGAAGTTGAAATGAATTAAGCACGTAATGTCCATGACAATCACACTCACAGTGGTTTGGACATTTTAACATTTTCTGAAGATTCTGGAATTATCTTTACGAAGTGTTCACTTTAACTAGAGTAAAATTTGCTATGCTAATCAAGGAAAGCAACGAATCTATAATTTAAAACCACCAATGATACATTTGTAGCCATAAGAAATTCATCAGCTATAAATTTAAACAAAACTTGATACAATTAAGCATGGAATAATATCATAAATATGCATTTAGCTTCATACTGATAAATAAATCTACAGTTTATATATAAGGAAATAAAAAATTAAAATTACTGATTAGTGAAGATAGCATTCGTTTTTGTTTTTTTATACAGTTCAACTCTTACACTAAGCAAGTTATTAATTTATATTTGGTTTACAAAATAAATAAGAACTATATATAATTCATAAAAAAGAAGAAACTAAACTAAGACAATTCTGAAATAAATATTTTGTGCTTTGAATACACATTAAAGATTTTCTTTCTAAGCTATCGCTAAAGTTCCAAAACTTTCAACAGGAAAGTAATAAAAACAAAACAAAAATATAATAATAGCTAACAAACTTATCGCGATGTAAATAATACTGGAAACTGTTTAACCGAATCCACAACGGGAACCTACAAAGTCTTCTATGCTTCCAATGAAGTCCACAAAACCCATTTAGCTCAGAACACACCTCCACATAGCCCTCAACCCACAGAGTTGCTTAGCACCTTCCAATACAAGAGCTACTACGGCAACAGTAAGTTAAGTAGATTTCAACAAAGACACATTAAAGAAATCATGAAGACGATTTTTACATATTATTACGTTAAAATTATCTCTGCCGTCATTAATTGTTACCGATGTATACTGTACTACTGGAGCAGTCCAAGTGCGGTTGAAGCAGATCAATAAAACATTTAAGCGGAAGGATGTATCGGAAACGAATAAAGGGTAAATTAACACATTATTTTGGTATCGTGCGATTAAAATGGGCACGTAAAAGAAGCTATTGGTCAAATTAAAAAACATATCTGTTGGCGGCTTGGATACTCCCGATTTTATATAACTGTCGAAACCTGTTGACTGTACCAACATTTACGATTCTGTTAATTAATGTTTACGATTTCTATAGCAAGTCTTCCGTCTGTTGGCATCTGATACGATTTCTATAGAAAGTCTTCTGTCTGTTGGCATCTGATACGATTTCTATAGCAAGTCTTCAGTCTGTTGGCACCTGATACGATTTATATAGCAAGTCTTCCGTCTGTTGGCATCTGCACTCTGTCAGAGCTCGATCTGAAACCATTAAGTACCTTGCTCAGAGTCTTGTCAGTGTGTGTGTGTGTGTGATTTGGGTTGTTAACGTTGCTTTAACATTTTTTCAGTCATATCGCTACGATGTCTGCAGTGTGGCAGCTTATAGTAATGCATAGCACTGAGGCATCATGCCGCAGACATGTAGTATCATGTATCATGTCTCACCCGATCACATTATCCTGACACTAGGCCGACCAGTCCTAACACTGACCTCTTAATGCTGAGCGCCAAGCGATGTAGCTGATAGTACCATTTTTTTAAAATAAGTCTTTGGCATGACTAGGCCGTGGTTCTAACCCGCGACCTACCGCATCCGAGACGGACGCTCTAACCACTTATGCAAACGGAGCGATCTCTCAGAGTCTTGTTAGTGAAGATCTAATGATACTGTGGCATAACTACCGAAACAACCCCCACAACTACGGGGGTGGGGGGGGGGGGGGGCTGGTGCATTCGGGGCCAAACATTCCCAAAAAAAACAATCTTTTTTATTGGGATGTGACAGTAGTTAATGGGGATCTTATAGGGTCTATGGGATTTATCATTACAAACACCCTTGGGAACATATAGGGTCTATGTAAATTTAACATGGAGAAAAATCGTGGGAACATATAGGGTCTATGGGAATTAACATGGCCAAAAACCCTGGGACAATATAGGGTCTATGTAAATTTAACATGGACATAAACCCTTGGGACTGTATAGGGTCTATGTAAAATTGAAACAGGGAGGGTCTCTATTTTTTTTTAAAAAAAATAAAAAAAATAAAATAAAAAAAGGGGTAGGCAATTCAAAGACTATCTCTTTTCGAGAAATATGGCTGGCCCTGAAAAGGGCCTTTGGTTTATGTTAATATGCCCTTAACATAAAGGGCATTTGCGACATCTTCTTGTCCTCAAACTTCGTCTTACAGCAGGACCATACATCAGAGTCCTCTTGAGGCAACCTTGTCTCTCTATATAGACTCTTCTTATCCACAGGCTGCTGCTGGTCCTGTGGACAACGGTCCACTTGGATCGGACATACATGAGCATGTCCGTCCTGAACATCATTGTTGACACAAGGGTTGAAGATTCAACGTCGGTCCACATGTTGAGGCTCCTACAATAGGTGAATCAATGCAGTGAACTGCGCTTATTTATAGGGACAGAAAGGATTGAAACGGATTGAGTTCATTCACCAATCCGAACACGCGTTACAGAATTCAGTCAGCCCGCATCCAATCCGAAGAGAGCAGTCTGTGACGTCACGTAGTCAATATAGATTCGCTAGCGCTTGTGTGCAGTCAATCTATGCGATAGTGATTCAACATGACGGAAACTCAGAAAACGATCCAATGGGGTGCACCAGCAGGGGAGACCGCCCAAGGGAACCCGGACTTACTTTCAGAAGAGGTGAATTGGGATTTTGTCGATTTTCTCTCCTCGCAAGAATTTGTTCCGGAACCTTCGTTACCTTCTTCATTACCGCAAGTGGAGAATTTTAGACAGAGACAGAAAGAAGAATTGGAGAAATTTATACAACGACAAAAGGAAGCGGAACAGGCTTTTCTCTTACAGCAACAGCAACAAGAAGAAGAGGTAAGAAAAAAACAACAGCAAGAAGAAGTAGCAGCAAAGAAACAAGAGGGTGAAAATCAAACGGTCACGGTACTGTTGGACATTTTAGCGGAGTTAAGAAGTCTGAAACAAATGTATCAGACTTCTTTATCACGACCGAAGAGAATACGACCTTCCCGAGCTAAACACGTCAACCCTGTGACTAAGCCTACCGTACCACCCTTAGTGATTTCAACCCAATCATTATCATCATTACGCAGTCCAGAAGTAGGCCTTGGCCGTGGCAAAGGCTTAAGGCAGTTAAAATTGATTGCTTAAACTCACCCCTGCACCATAAAGAAAAAAGGCCCTTTTCAGGGCCACCCACATTTCTCGAAAAGAAATACAATTTCAATTTGCCAATAACTCAAAAATAAACCCCACCCATTTTACCCTTATAGTACGTGTCTGTGTATGAGTGCGTGAGTGTAGCTTCTTATTTTAAAATCAGAACTCAAAGACTCTTACCTTATATCATTCATTTATTCTTTTCTCCATTTTTTACAATCCAATTCACAATTCACAACACAACACTTTAATAAAAAGTTCATTGATTTCTTCTTTTCTCCTTGTTTAGTCTCTCTGTTTTTTGAATTTCTTCACCGTCACACTCTTTTCCTCTTCTTCCTCCTCGCTTTCTTCCCTTCTTTTTTTCTCCTGTTTCTTTTTCTTCACCTGTCTTCTTTCTTCCTCAGAAGAATCCCTCTCTTCCTCTGAAGAATCCCTCTCTTCTTCTGAAGAATCCTTCTTTTCTTCTGACTCCTCTTGTTTCTTTTTTGGGCAATCTGGAGACCAATGTCCTTTTTCTTTACAATAATAACAGGTATCTTTACTTTTGTCTTTTTTAGCTCCTGTTTTTTGACGGTCTGGACACTCTGAAGACCAATGCCCTTTCTTCTGACAGATATAGCAAGTATCTTGACTTTTATCTCGAAAGGAAGGAGAGTAGTCCGTAGGCTGGTCTGAAGAGAATTTTCTAATGACCCCTCGCAAAGCTCTGACGAAACGTTCCATCTGGTTAGTCTCTTCCATCGTTGTGCTCGGCTTGAGAGTGAAATGAATAGTGAAAGGACAAGACACACACCCTTTTATATACGCTGGTCTGCTATGACTATAAAGTAGTTCATGGTGTTTGAACTTGAGTCATTTGACTTTTTGCTTTCAAGATGAAACGATCCCATTCATTCGAGAAGAAAGAAGAAGAAAGTAAGAGGCAGAAACGTGATCTATCGCCTCGTACCAGGGCTGAAATATTGGCACAAATTCATGCCAGTGATTTTGAAGAGGACATGAGTGAACCAGAATCCGAACCCTCTAAACCAAGTCCACCACCCTTTGTCAACCCTGAAAAGTACTATTCCATTCGAGAGACGGAAAAGCGCTCCTCTAGAAAATTTAGAACCACGGCTTACAAATACACGGTGAAGTTTAAAGATTTCAAGTCCGAAGTACCGTTAGAGAAAGCAGAAGGGTTCATCACCGGAGTGTGGGATTCTCTGCTCACTGCACTCAAGCGACAATGTCAACCCAAAGAAGACGATCGCTTGAGACTTTCCATACAACACGACGGTTTGAAATCCCCTGTTTGGATCGAGTTTAGCACCCCTGCAGAATTGACCGCTTCCAAAGTCATGGACAAGATTCAACACGTGCAACAATCTAATGACCAGTTTGACATCACCGATGGAAAAGCCACATTGGACATGACCCACGTCTCTCCTCCTCAAGGGACCGGACGCAAAAAGATGTTATTGGTGAACGACCTTCGCAGCATTAAGCGTAGCCTTGTCCAAATTCACAATCCTCATGACCAGATGTGTTTAGCCCGTGCCATCGTGGTGGGACGAACCTATGCCAACAAGAACGACACGGTAGAATGGAAAAGAGACTGGGAGAACATTCGACAATCGGACCGAGCCAAACAACGAAGTGAAGCAGAACTCCTGTTACGACAAGCTGGCATGTCCAAAGACACACCCTGTGGCATTCCTGAGATGCAAAAATTGCAAGATGCCCTAGCTCCACGATACACTTTGAAAGTGCACCCTCAAGAAGTGCGCGGGTCTCTGTTGTTTCGAGGGCAAGATTTTAAGGACGGAAAATACATTCATGTTTATCATCACGATGACCATTTCGATACCATTACCAGTATCACCGGATTCCTGGGATACGGTTATTACTGTGAGAAATGTGACCATGGTTATAATAATCGAGAGCAACACAAGCATTGTGGATCGAAATGCTCAGGATGTTTGGCCTCTTCACCCTGTCTGAGCGAAGAACCAGTGCCTTGTTCAACTTGTCTGCGCACGTTTGTCAGCCCTACCTGTTACCAACAACATCTGAAAACGCAAGGTTCACAGCAGAAATGTGCTTGTCAACTCCTGAGATTGTGCCCTACGTGTGGACAAGGCATACGTACCAATAGTACCAAGGCACACGTATGTTCAGGAAAAAAGAAATGTCACATTTGTCACCACATCGTGGACTTGGAACACCAATGTTACGTGCAAAAATACCAGCCCTCACCAGAGAAAGAGGACGGTCACAAGAAGAAAGGCAATTTCATCTTTTTCGATTTCGAATGCATGCAAGAGACTGGCATTCACATTCCTAATTTCTGCGTGGCTCATCGAGCGTGCGAGAAGTGCATTCAAGAACCTATCTTCAGTCATTGCCCTCACTGCAGCAAGATTCCTGGAGGGCGTGAAAAAATCTTTCGGGGGCCAAACACGTTAGCCGATTTTGCCCAATGGGTCTTAGACCCCATCGACAAGACGTGGAGCCAAGAGGACATCGGACTTTACGGAGATTGTCATCGTCATGCCACGGTGATGGCTCACAATTTCTCCGGATACGATGGACAGTTTCTTCTCAGATACTATACGGAACATGGCACCGAACGTCCTAAAGTGACTTTGAACGGAGCCAAAATCATTTTCATGCAAGTGGGACAAGTACAGTTTAAAGATTCGATGAGCTATTTGGCCATGCCTTTGAGTCGAATGCCTAAAACGTTTGGAATGACAGAAATGGCTAAAGGGTACTTTCCACACTTTTTCAATACGGAAGCCAATCAACACGCCGTTCTACCCCATTTACCTGAGGCTCACTATTACGACCCCGACAACATGCGTGCCGAAGAACGAGAAGCTTTCTACGCTTGGTACCAGGCTCATGCCTCTGACCCCTTCGACTTTCAGGAAGAAATGCTAAAGTATTGTCGTTCCGACGTGGACATTTTACGGCGTTGCTGTGGAAAATTTCGAGAACTGTTCATGGAACACGGAGGGGTCGATCCTTTGAAAGAAGCTTGCACCATTGCCAAAGCGTGTTCCTTAGTGTATCGACAACGATTCATGCCTGAAAACACCGTGGCTGTCATCAGTCCTCAAACGACCCACTATGTCAAGCGTCAATACTCGGTCAAAGCCCTACGTTGGTTACATTACTTGTGCGACAAGGAAGACAAGTGGATTCAGCATGCCCGCAACGGAGGGGGCGAAAAGACCATCGGAACGTATTCGGTCGATGGCTGGGACTTAGAAAACCCCAAGATCGTGTACGAGTTTAACGGTTGCTTATTTCACGGATGTCCCGTTTGTTATCCTGACCGTGGCACTAAAAATCAGTTTTTGCAACGAACCATGGAAGACTTGTACCAGGACACTTGTCAGCGACGCCTAAAGTTAGAACAGCAAGGATACCAAGTGGTGGAAATGTGGGAACACGAGTACGATCACCGTATGAAAACCGATCCCGAGTTTAAACGCCTCGTGGAAAGTTACCAGTTCATGGACCCGCTGAACCCGAGGGATAGTTTGTACGGAGGAAGGACCAATGCCACCTGTTTGCTGTACCAAGCCGACGAAGAGAAAGGAGAAGAAATCAAATACTTGGACGTGTGTTCGCTGTATCCCTACGTGTGTAAATATTGTCGCTTTCCTGTAGGGCACCCGCAATTGCTGACGGAACACATCGACCTGAAAAACATTCGACAATACGAAGGCTTGATCAAGTGCAAAGTTTTGCCTCCCACGAACCTATACCATCCCGTCTTACCTCACCATTGTCAAGGCAAACTGATGTTTCCTTTGTGCCGTACTTGTGCCGAAACGTGCAACCAAGACCAGCCTTGTCATCACAGCCAGGAAGAACGGGTCTTGACGGGAACCTGGGTCAGCGTAGAATTGTTCAAAGCTATGGACATGGGATACCAACTGTTAGAAGTGTACGAAATTTGCCACTTTCCCAAGACACAACAATACCACAAGGGTGACCCTACTCAGAAAAGCATTTTCGCAGACTACGTGGATGCCTTTTTGAAACTGAAGCAAGAAGCCAGCGGCTATCCTTCCTGGTGTCACACTCCCGAAGACCAAATACAATTCAAAGAGAAATACTACGAACAAGAAGGCATCACTTTAGACCACATCGAGAAAAACGAAGGCAGGCGATCGTTTGCCAAAGTGATGTTAAATTGCTTGTGGGGTAAAATGGCACAACGCCCGTGTTTACCCAAGACGGAATATTTGACAGAACCTTCCCGCTACTTTCAGATGATTCACGACAAAACCAAATTCATGAAACACGTGGACGTCGTTCGCGAGGATTTGATCTTGGTCAATTACGAAGAAGATCTGGACTTTGTACAAGACGACCCCTTTGGAAATGTCATCATTGCGGCTTACGTGACAGCCCATGCTCGCTTAAAATTGTACGAAGCTTTAGAACTGTTAGAAGAACGCGTCCTGTACTTTGACACGGACAGTTGCATTTACATCCATCACCCGATTCAACATCACCCTGACATCGAAGGAGACCGTTTAGGAGCCTGGACAGACGAGCATCCCGACGACAAGATTCTAAGTTTCGTCAGTGGCGGTCCCAAAAATTACGGCTACGAATACCGGGACAAACAAGGAGAAGTGCACACGACGTGCAAAGTGAAAGGACTGACTCTGAATCATCGTACCAGTCGTGTGGTCAACTTTGGGGTATTGAAAGAAGCCTTGCAATCGGAAGAGGATGGAAACTTTAAAGTGACCACTTACCAACCGAACAAGATTGTACGTTTACCCACTCACCACATCGTCAGTCGACCTTTGGAAAAAGTTTATCAAATCGTGTACCAGAAGCGAGTGAGACTTCCCAATCATTTCACCTTACCGTACGGTCACGTCGGTATTGGTCTGTATATAAAAAGGAACCCTAGGCAAGATCGATAGTTCATTGTGACTACCAAGACCGAGCAAACAAGATGAATACTTTGAAAGAGACATCGTTCCAGTTTGGGGATTGTAAAAAAGTTGTATCTTCCTCTAGTGTGACTAATATTGGATGGATAAGACCCAGGCATTGCGACGGAAAATGTCCGGAAGGAAACTGCGATTGTCCATGTGGTTACCATTGTAATTGCGTAACGGAGTTTGCAGACGAGTGCGATTGTGAGCCTTGCGATGGATACGATGCTGTACGTTGTGACCTGAGAGATGCCGTAAAGCATCATGGGAACTTTAGTGCCCCTACCCCTATCATGGAAAGTGATGCTGTGCGTGTCAAACCTGTCGGATGCGAAAGTGATGCCGCTCGTCCTCTTGGACATTTTACTGGGTTTCGTTTTAAAGGGGAATGTTCACCTTCACGTCTACCCCCCTACGGATGTCATCCAGCCCTGAGCAAACTCCTACCCATGTCACTCAACCCTCATCGAAACGAACCTGTGAAAAACGAATATTCGTTTCCTGTGCGTTTGTCGGAATACTGCGACTTTGAAAATCGTCTTCAATCGTTCAAAGGAAAATGGCCAAAGTATCTGGGAGGACCGACCCCCGAAGAATTAGCCAGAGCCGGATTTTTCTACTTGGGCGAAGGAGATAAAGTCAGGTGCTTCAGTTGCGATGTGACACTTCACCACTGGGAACCGCAAGATTCGGCCTACGTAGAACATGCTCGATGGTCACCGAATTGTCATTACTTACCCTTAGTGGGACCGAGACATTGAAGTAACTTCTTACCATAATAATCTGTTCATGGATACTTTACAAGAGAACATTCGTGCTTTGCCTGTGGAGTTGAGAGAACGCATTTACCGAGAGCTGGTCAAAATACAAGTGAAACGTAAAGAACAATTGCATCCGTTACGTCACCGGTGTTTGAACCACTGGTACCTGAAGGTTATACAAGGATTGATTCAATTGAAAGTGTTCCATCGGACAGACATTGATCAACGATCCTCTAGTTTTAAAAAGGATTGGTTTGGTATGGACGATTCTACCTACATCATTGTAAACGTACTGCATCGAATTCCAGAGGAAGAGTTAACGAATTACCAACATCTTGAACACAATGTCAACTTAGTGAAAGAGGAAACTTCTGAACGAATTGTAATGTGTAGATTAGTGACTCAACGATTTAAATTTGACACTGAAGTGAAACCATGTTTGTGCAAAGAGGACATTTCTTGTGTCAGACCAAAGAGGATTTAGTATGACCTATTCATGGATACTTTGCTAGAGAACATTCGTGCTTTGCCTGTGGAGTTGAGAGAACGCATTTACCGAGAGCTGGTGAAAATACAAGTCAAACGTAAAGAACAATTGCATCCGTTACGTCACCAGATCTTTAACCACTGGTACCTGAATGGTATAAGAGAACTGATTCGTCAAAAATTGTTTCAGTGGTCAGACCTTGTTCAACACTTTGAGTTAGTGAATGATCGAAATGTTCATTATTTTGGTTACTTCGAGATTCACCTACAGCAATACATTGAGGAAGACAAGTTAAAGGATTATCAACATATTTTACGTGGAATCTACTTAGAGGAAGAGGAAACTTCTAAACGAACTCTGAAGTTTCGGTTACAGTATGCAAGATTTAGATTCCCTACTGGAGAACGAAGATCTCTGGCTAGAAAGTACGTGTATTGTTTCCGAAACAAAGAGACTATAAAAACAGGCTGCCATGCCACGACTTATGTCACATGTCATCCAACAGATTCCGTGGAAGGAACTCAATGACCATATTCAAACCGTGGATCATTACCATCGATTATTACAAGAACTGTATCCATTCAATTTGGGACGACAAGTGGTGTGTGTCTTAGTGACTTGTTTTTTAGGATTTCGTTTACCAGCCGATTCTTTGTGGACTCTTTACGATCAGTACTTACCACCTCCATGGCCTTAAATGGTCACGAACAACTCCTTTTGCTCAAAGCCTTGCGTTTTCATCTGGATACTTCTCGACCTCTACGGGAAAAAAAGATTCGTCAACTTTTAGCTACCCAAGACGTGTATGACGATGTGTGTGTAGCTTGTGACTTACATCCCCATTGGACAGATGTCCGTGCCTGGAAAGAATGGGATTTTGAGGCTTGGACCCAAGAAGTGGCCCAGAATGCACGAGAGTTGTTCAAGGAAAAAAGTTACTTTTCAACCCGTGTTAGTGACGGTGCCAGAAGAACCCGTCACCCAGGACAGGACTGTCGTGGACAGACCTGAAAGACCCTTTCGGGAGGACACTTGTGTGACCTTACCCCCTGTTGAACTGGTTAGAACATTACCCAAAAGATGTGATTGTTGTACAGACACTTGTGTTTATTCCACGTTCATCGTTATCATGTGCCTTTTATCCTTGTACTTAAGCCTTTGGCTTTTATGTATTTTTGTCTTTCGTATTCATGTTTGATAAAAAAACATTCAATAAACGTGTTCTGAAAAAGTATATAAACTCTTGTCTTGTTCGTTTTCGTGTCACAAGTGACATTTCTCACACCATGGCTACCTCTGCTGTCTCTGCTCCCTCTTCCTCTACTGTCAAAGTCATCGACGAACACTTAGATCGTGCCAGTTGGGAGGCTTTGTATCTTCGCCATCCCTTTAACATGCTCATTGCTGGACCTAGCGGTTCAGGCAAAACCGAATTCGTCAAACGTTTGATCGAACATAAACATCATTTGATCGATCGGCCCCCTCAACGGATCGTGTGGTGTTACAAAGAGTGGCAATCGGCGTACAGCCTCTTGCGAGAAAGTCAAGGCGATTCCATCGTGTTTGTGGAAGGCATTCCTAAAGAAGACGACGGCATCGTCTCTGACTCCCGTCAAACCCATTTGGTCATTTTCGACGACATGTTAGGAGAAGACGAAGAAGAAATTAAATTGTGGTTCACGCGCAAAGGGCATCACCGTAATGCCAGTGTCATTTACATCACCCAAAATTTGTTTCAACAAAGTAAAGCCCATCGCACCATCAGTCTCAATGCGCATTACGTGGTCTTGTTTAAAAGCCCTCGAGATAAATCGCAAGTGCAAGTCTTAGCCAAACAGTTAGGAACGCCTTGGCTGACTCAGGCGTACGACGATGGCACTCAAACGCCACACGCCTATTTACTCGTCGATTTGAAACCTACGACCCCCGAGGATTTGCGATTTCGTACCCACTTGTTTCACCACTGGTGCCAAGACGGAGGGCCTGTCCTGTACACGTCTCCGTCCTCGACTTCATTTCACTCCCCATCAAAAAATCTATAAAAACCTCAGACCCTTTTTCGTCTGTCTCACACAGTGTGAACATGACGTCCCTTCAGTCGCATCTTCCCGTCAAATTGATTCGTGCCTTGTATGGCATCAGTCGAGAAAAAGATCCACAAACACGAGCCCGTGTCTTAGAAGCTAGTCTCAAAGAAGTCTTACGATGGTTCACGGTGACGGCACGTCAATTACTCCAAGGAATCATTCAGATTCCTCATCAAACCCAACGCTTTTTCGATCGAAACAAAGTCGCTTTGGTCCAACTGGCCGATCCCCGCATCGACACTCAAACCAAAAAACAAATCATTTTGAAACCTGGAGGGAGCGGTACTCTAGGAGGGGTCATCATTCGCTCACTCTTAAGATGGGATCCTAATGCCCCCAAAGTTATCCCCAAGACAAAAGTCCAACGAAGCCCCAAGAAGAAAAAGAAAAAGACCAGGTCCCCAAGAAGAATAACTTCTCCAGTGGCAGGACCCTCCTCTTACCAGACACCACCACCCCGGAAAAAGAAAAGAAGCCCCCAGAAAAAGAAACAGAGAAAAAGTCCCCAGAAAAAGAAAAGTCCACAGAAGAAAACTAGTCGCAAGAGAGGCACTTCGGCCAGGACGCAACCTTACACTCGCAAACCACGACCTGCCACGGCAGTGACTGCGTCTCCGGCATCCTCACGTTCATCCACTTCTCCGTTGATGACACCCAGAACTGAAGAGTACTTGGAGACGTTGATCACACCAAGAACATCTCCGTTGATGACCCCCAAAAGAACTACCCCAGTGGCAGGACCCTCCAATTTAGTGGCAGTGGCTGCTGCTCACAAAGTACCTTCTCCCAAAATCAAAGTCCAAGAAAGATCGGGCATGTTACAAAGTTTACTGGATTTGTCCAAGCAAGAACTGGCTCGATTTAGTCCGTTGCGTACCCCTGCACGACGTGTCATGCCTGTCCTCAAACTGATAAAACGTAAAGACAATCAGTGGCGACGCGTTCCAGTATAAAAAGAGCCTGTGACCAAGTCGGGGTATCAGTGAACTTGTAAAAAAGATGTCACCTCCAAGAAGCCACAAAAGAAAGAGACAAAGGCAGACGCGTCATCCGACAAAGCGCTTAGCCAAGCATCGACATTACCCTAAGAAAAGACACAGTCGTTCCAAGAAAAAGAGGCGTCAACAAAGGGGAGGATTCCTTGGTGATTTTGGGAAAAACATTGTCACCTTTATGACAAAGCGATAGTCCCAAAAAAAAGATAAAAGGGCGTGCGTTAAGTCATCGACGTTAGTGTCTGTTCGGTGAATGTCCCGGAACCCACAAGCAAAAAATGTCACCCTCCAGAAAACCCCAAGGAAAGAAAAGGAAAGGACTGCCACCACGTTTAGCTAAACATGGGGACCTGTTATCTGTCCTGTCCAAAGCTTCTTCACCCCTACGAAAAAAACTCATTCAAACGGCCTCCAAAGAGGTCATCGATACCGTGTGCGAATGTTGTTTGAACGTTTTGAAAGGCACGATCCCTTTGTCCAAACACCAGAAACAATGCTTAGGCAAACATCGTCACGTTCTTCGCCAAATGGTTCGAAAGAAAATTCCCATTCGTCAAAAAAAGAAGATGTTGGTCCAACGTGGAGGCATTTTACCTCTCTTGTTAGGCCCCATACTGAAAGGAGTCTTGGGAACCATGTTGGGAGGACTGGTGGGAGCAAGATAAAAAGGCCTCGGAAGTTCCAAGATCTCAGAATCGACCCCTGACAACCCCATGGAAGGACGAAAACTAGCTTTAGTGCCTTACAAACAATGGATGGAATACCATCGGTGGCAAGAACAACGCACCCCGCATTTACCTCCCAATCCCCATTTGAGCGAGATGTCCCAGTTACAACACGAATTGCAATCCTTGATGGATCGCCAAGATTTGTCCGAAACAGAAAAATCGCAAAAGTACGGTCAACTCTTGCAACGACTGCAACTCTTTCACCAGAAAGCTTTAGACGAAACAGCTCTACCCACTTTGAAAGATTTTAAGACCTTGATGAAAAGTCCAGCACCATCACCAGTACCAGTACCAGTACCGGTAGCAGTGGTCAAGACAGAAAAAGGAAAAGAAGAAGAAGAAGAAGGGTTTCAAACTCCACCAGAAAAAGTACGCAAGTTAACAACACCACCTACCTCCAGAATTGGATGGATTAAAAAGATGATGGCCACCCCTTCTTCCTCACAAGAGAAAAAGAAAGTGAAGACAGAAGTGAAACAAGAACCGATATCCCCTGCTCAGACATCCTCCTCTTCGACACCTATTGCCGGTCGCACACGCAAAGCCTTGCAATCCAAGAAAATACCCCAAGAGAAAAAGAGTAGCCTCTTCCAAGAGTGGGTGCCTTATTAAGACACAAATCAACACAAAAAAAATGGAAAAAGTCTTAGCTAGCATTTACTACGATCCCTCGCATCCTGCAGGTTACGCAGGAGTTCAAAAATTGTATCGTGCTGCCAAAACGCGAATGAAAAGTCTCCGTTTACCTCAAGTGCAACGATGGTTACAAGAACAAGCTACCTACACTTTGCACAAACCCATTCGACGCAAGTTTGCCAGAAGTCGCACCCGAGTGGAAGGCATCGATCATCAATGGCAAGCCGATTTAGCCGATGTCTCTCATTTGGCCAGCTACAATCGTGGCTACAAATATCTGTTTTGTGTCATCGACGTCTTTTCCAAATTTGCCTGGGTCGTGCCCTTGACTTCCAAATCCAGCAGCGAGTTAGTGCGAGCCCTGCAACGAGTGTTGAAACAAAGTGGCCGTCACCCTCTTCGATGGCAAACGGACAAAGGCACCGAATTTCTGAACCAAGCTTTCCAAAAAGAATTAAAGAAACGTGACATTCATTTTTTTACCACCGAGAATCCCGAAACCAAAGCCAGCATCGTGGAGCGTTTTCAACGCACTTTGAAAGAACGCATGTGGAAATATTTTACGCATCACCACACTCTGAAATACATCGACATCTTACCGCACCTGGTGCAAGCGTACAACCAATCTTACCATCGAAGCATCGGACGTGCCCCGCAAGACGTGACTCCCGACAATGAAGTGTTGGTGTTTGAGCGTCTGTTCGGTACGTCCCCGACGAGGGCTGTCCCCAAGAAAAGTGGAGAGTTGACCGTAGGAGATTGGGTGCGCATTGGCAAAACCAAACGCACTTTCTACAAAGGTTACTTACCTAACTGGACAACCGAATTGTTTCGCGTCACTGGACGAGTACATGGCCGTCATCCTGCCGTCTATAAATTGGAAGACATGAACGGAGAAGTACTCAAAGGAACGTTTTATTTGCCCGAGTTACAACGTGTCACCAAAATAGAAGACGACGTGTACGACATCGAAAGCATTCTCGAACGCAGAACCCGTAAAGTGGGCAAACGACGTGTCAAAGAAGTCAAAGTACGTTGGAAAGGATATCCACCCAGTTTCGATTCTTGGATCGACGCTTCCAAGTCATCGACTATAAAAAGAAGTGACCATCATGCCCTTTCACACAGCAGACGCAGCTACGTCGACCACTCCTCCTTCACCTAGTTCTTCTGTGCAAGATTTACAAAAACAACCCTTGTGGGTGTGGTGTGGAGAACGTGTGCCTAAAACGCAAATCGTCTTTTTCTGCCAAATCTTCGTGGTGTATTGTGTCATCGGGGCAGCCATCGCCAATTTGAGTTTGCAACAAGGAGACAAACAATTGTGGACCATTTTATTGAGCAGTTGCATCGGTTACCTGCTTCCCAATCCCTCCCTGAAATTCTCCTCGAACGGGAACGTTGTGTCCAGTGCCAGTGCCAGTCACCACTCCAACAACCACAACCAGAACCCCATTTTTGGCGGAGACACACCTCTGACATCCAGTAATATCCCCTCGGACAGCCACAGAACTCTGGAATTATGAGTCACCAAAACCAATTTTACTTAACTTTACCCAGTGACAGTTCCATGGAGGTGTTTCCCCACAACACGTTGTGCTGTTACACGGCCAAATTACCTCAAGCCATCCCCTTAGATCACGAAGCCCATTGGGAAGTGGCTTTAGTAGAAATGATTCACCCTACAGAAATCAAAAACATCACCGAAAAGCAAAACTTTTTTGAGGTCGAAATCCTGAACGAACAATTACAAAAGACCATGAATGAAATCGGCGGGTTTTCAGGGATCACAACACAAGCCAGCAATCCAGCCTTCAAAATCTACACCGTGAAAATTCCACCAGGGTTTTATTTTAGTGGCCAACATTTGGTGGACACTATTGCGGACAGGTTCGAGTTAGCCTTTGGCAAAGCCCTGAACAAACATCCTAAACGTGTCACCCTGGAGTGCCATAAAGAGGCTCGTCGCTTACTGATGAAATTTCCGGATACCCAAACGTTGTCCATCAGTTTCAATCGTGACTTGTTTGATATTTTAGGTGGAGACACAAACCATGGCTCCAAATTTTAATCCGAAGATCAACAGCAATACGGAATTTTACAAGTATTTTCGATTCCCTGTAGAAGTGAATCAAGGACTGAATTTAATGTTCGTGTACTCCGATGTGGTGGAGTATAACGTGGTGGGACACACCTCTGTACCGTTACTGCGTGTCATTCCTTTCAAAGTGGATTCTGCCACGAACGCTGACGAGGAAGGTGGAAACACTTATCACGTCCACCGCGAATTTGTCCATCCTCACTATTTGCCTGTCAGCAAGTCGTATTTGGACACGGTCAACATTGCTATAAAAGGAGATTTGGGACAAAATATTCCATTCACCAAAGGAAAAGTCACGGTGAAACTCCATTTTCGAAAACGGTTCTCTCACGACTCGTAAGTAAGTCATGTATCCAGTGTACCAAGGGGTTGCTCGACAGCGAGGACACGGTTTAGGAGATATGTTAAAATCGGCCTTTCGTTCGGTGGCCCCGGTGTTGAAACCGATGGTGACACGCGGATTGCACGCCTTGAAAGATGCGGCACTGACGCAAGGCAAAGAATTTCTCCAAAATGTCATCATCGACAAACAAAACCCTAGAGAAGCCTTCATGAGGGCAGGCAAAAATGTCTTGCTGCAAACGGGCAAAGACATTTTAGGCCGACGAGACACACCTATAAATGCCCTGCACGCTACCGAGTCAGGCATTCAGCAAGGACAAGGCAGAAAGAGACGACGAAGAAAACACCCTTTCACCAGACTTCAAGCGAGAAAGGCCAAGAAAAGAAGAACCGTTCGAGACTTAGACGTTTTCGATTATTGAAACACAGAAAAATGATGCACCGAGAGTCTTGCGCCTGTTCCAAGACGGAACTGGATCTGTTTGCCATGCCCCCCACCATGATGACCATGCAAGAATCCCAATGGGTGGAATTTAATCCCATCTCCTCATTGACCGATTCCGCTCCCATCGAGTTTGACATCAAAGCACAACCCGAAGATTACATCGATCTGAATAGCAGTTACTTGTACTTGAAAGTCAGAGTTCTAAATAAGGATGGAGCTGCTATAGACACTGAGCCGGTAGCTCCCGTCAACAATTTCATGCATTCCTTGTTCAGTGGAGTGGACTTGTACTTGATTAACAAACTAGTCAGTAGCAGCATGGATACTTACCCTTATCGTGCCTACCTGGAAAATCTCTTGACGTACGGAATAGATGCCAAGAACACTCATCTCAATGCCTGTGTGGTATGGGAAGCTGACGATGCTCACGAGTTTGAAAATTTCGAAACTGACACAAAGGATAAAGATAAAGCATACAATGAGGGATTTACAGAACGAAGAGACAAAATCAAAGGAGACAACAAAAGTTTAGAACTGATGGATCGTTTGCATTTGGACATGTGGTTGCAAGAGAAATATTTGCTAAACGGAGTGAATGTTCGCCTGAGACTGAATCGTAGCAGTACCGCTTTCCATTTGATGGCTAAGACTAATGACATCAATCCCAAAAGCAAAATCGAAGAGGCCAAACTCTACGTACGACGCGTGGAAGTGTTACCTAAAGTGGGAAATGACATCAGTCAAACGTTGAGCAGAACGACCGCCAAGTATCCCATCCAACGCGTGCAAGTGAAAACGTTCACCATTCCCCGTAACAATCAATCCATAACCGAAGATCATCTGTTCCAAGGACAGTTACCCAAACGTTTAATCCTTGGTATAGTCGAGAATGAAGCCTTCAACGGAGCCTTCCCTAAAAATCCTTTCAACTTTCATCACTTTGACGTGACCAAGATCGAAGTCAGTCGCGATGGCAAGACCTTGTGTACCCGACCTTTCGAACCTAAATTTGGTGACAAAAATTACTTGAGATCGTACTTGTCCCTGTACGAAGCCACGGGACAGTTAGGAACCAACACCAGTCACGGTATTACGTACGACGATTATGACGGAGGCTACGCTTTGTGGGCTTTCGATTTCACTCCAGACCAAGGCAGCGACGAGGGACATTTCCACCCTATAAAATCTGGTCAGATTCGTGTGGAACTTCAGTTTAAAAAACCACTGGACGAGACAGTGAACGTCATCCTGTATGCAGAATTCGATAATACCATAGAAATCAACAGTTTGAGAGAAGTCATTCTAGATTATTAGAAAGCCATGGAAGACTGTTATCCCTCTTTACCTAGTGGAGAAACTTTGGAGATGGAATGTAAGGAGACCGTGGAAGGAGAAGAATCTCAAGACAAAGACGAAGAAGTTGTCATGATGAAGTCGAGATGGCCAGAACAAGAAGCCCATTTAGTCTCCTGTTTTGCCAAACACTTGGTCGATAAAATGACGGAATTGATCAAGAAAAATTGTTATGGATGTCAAAACGATCATCCCAGTCAAATTCAACACGATAAATGCCTGATGTTAAGTCAAGAAGAAAAATTGGACGAGTATCTGGACGAAGCTTGGAGTCTCATCTCGAACAAAGACGTGTTGCACCAGTGGTATAAAGACTTGCGTGAACATTCTTGTCCACCATTAACCACTCAAGAGATCCATCGTATCGAAGCTCTCCTGAATCAGAGTGAGGAAACAGAACGAATAACCGTTTATTCGTCAGACATTTTCAAGCAAAAAGTCAGGATCGAATTGACGACTTATTATTACCTGTGAAGAAGAAAAACACACAAACACAAATGGATACCTGGGAACTTTATTACCTTTTGAACCACAGTTCGTATACGGCTTCTTGGAATCCCGTCGTCTGTGCTAAAGATGAACTCCCTCATCGCAAACCTAAAGACCATCAAGCTTACGTGATCAACACGGATGACAGTCATCTCCCAGGAACCCACTGGGTAGCCGTTTACTTTCCTCAAGAAGGATGTGTGGAATATTTCGATTCGTACGGATTGCCCCCTTTGGAAGACGATATCATCGACTTTATGAGAAGAAATGCTCAAACCACCCGATTCAATAATGTGAAATTACAAGGCACAGATTCCTTGGTGTGTGGACAGTACTGTGTGTATTTTCTGCATCATCGCAGCCTGGGCTATTCCTTAGAACATTTAGTGACTC
Source organism: Sinohyriopsis cumingii (assembly GCA_028554795.2). Taxonomy (NCBI): domain Eukaryota; kingdom Metazoa; phylum Mollusca; class Bivalvia; order Unionida; family Unionidae; genus Sinohyriopsis; species Sinohyriopsis cumingii. The sequence continues at coordinate 151,019,841 of CM068828.1, read as the reverse complement.
ATTTCGATCCTCGTTCTTCTGCTAGAAACGATGTGAAAGTAGATCGATGGTTTTGTGACCATTATGCTTATCTTTTGTCTCAAGCTAGGAAACGTAGTGTCCATCAATGGCCTAATGATTTCCAACAGTGGAAATCACAATTTCATTCACAACGTTGTCAGCCTTGTTTAAAGTAGATTGTAATTGAAGAAAAAAATGTTAGTGATTTGAAAAAAATTGTTTGATGTTATAGTGTTGGATTATTGTTAAAAAATGTTAGAGTTGTTGTTTAGTGTTAAGTGATTTTTGAATAAAAAATGTTGTGTTTTGAAAAAATGCTTTTGTCTTTTGTTTAGCTATAAGAATGTTGAATTGATGCTCTTTCATTTCTTACTATCCCTCTCATGACAATCACTGAACGTTGCGAATCGAAAACCGTGTGGGGGATGTTTTCCTTCACGTCCGCGCTTTCACTATAAGAACCGGGGTTGTTTCCAGTCTAACCATCCATTGTCGACTCATCCTCCTAAGAAGATGTGTTCCAAACTAGCCAAGCTCAACGAAGCCTGCGTGAATTTGCATAGGGTCAGACACAGTCTGATACTGAAGCCAGAAGAAATAGAGAATGTGAGAATGTTAAAAATCACTGAAGACCTGATAGAAGAGCTCTTCAGAGAAGAAGTGAACAGGGAAAAAGAAGAATGGACGGAGAAGTACAGACTTCAGAGACAGCAGCAACAGCAGCAACAACAGCAACAACAGCAGCAGCAACCTGAACCTGACAGAGGCTTTGTCGATTGTCGTATCGACACCAAAGAGTTCTTCTTCTCTTTCCGAAGAAGCAGACCTATCGCCAGAAAGTCTATCCTCAGAGGACATCGCATTCTTAGAAACTAAAAAAGAATGCCATAGCAAAACAAAAAAACAGCCCTTTTCAGGGCTACCCAATACTCTAGAAAAGAAATAACTATTAATTTGCCAATGTGTGCGTAGGTAGAGTAGTGTGAAAATAAACACTAACTCTTTTTAAAATGTGAGGGTATGTGTTGGTGTGTTTGTGTTTGTAAGAGCTCAAGTAAGTTGGTGTGGATAGTAGATTAAAATGATATCTTTTCTTAGTGTTTGAGGTGTATATTTGGAGTGAGATTGGATTGCTTTGCGTATGTGGATAGTCTATTGAAGTGATTTATAAAAAAAATTTAAAATAGTGATGGGTAGCATAAAAAGTGAGTGAGTGTTTCTTTTAGGTCCGCGTTGTTGTTGATTTTGGTCATGATCTAGGTAAGATGAATTTTATGTTATTAGGGGGATGTTTTCCTTCACGTCCGCGCTTTCAGTATAAATTGAAACTCGTTCGGCAGTCCAGCTACCCTTGTTGATTGATCAACACCAAAAAATGAACACGAGACTTGAGAAACTGTTGGAGCTTCATGTGCATCTGGAATATGCCAGGCGCATATTAAATGAACTGACCGCGGAAGCCATTGTCGAGGAGGGAAGGATAAGAGAGGAGGAAAGAAGAAACAAAGAAGAGGAGGAGAGAAGATATAAAGAAGAAGAAGAAAGAAGATATAAAGAGGAAAGAAGAAACAAAGAAGAGGAGGAGGAAAAGGAGAGAAGAAATTTCAAAATCCCAGAGAGCGAAAATTGGGATTCTGAAGCGACATATCCTGCCTCTGCTCTCTCCCCCCAAAAGGTAAAAAGTAACTGGGGGATAAGATGTGTATGTGGCGCCAGGCCTGGAAGGTGCTACCATTAACCAGGTGTCCATGAAGTTCCAAACAAAACAGCCCTTTTCAGGGCTACCCCAATACTCTAGAAAAGAAATAACGATCGATTTGACAGTGTGTGTGTAGGTAGAGTAGTGTGAAAATAAACACTAACTCTTTATGAATAGTGGGAGTGTATGTGATTGTGTGTTTGTGTTTGTAAATGATGAAGTAAGTTTGTGTGAATAGTAGATTATGGGTTTATTTATTGATTCTTAGCGTATGTGGATGTTTTCCTTCACGTCCGCGCGTTGTTGGGTCATGATCTAGGTAAGATCAATTTTATGTTTTTTAGGGGGATGTTTTCCTTCACGTCCGCGCTTTCACTATAAGAACTCACAGTGTTCTTTGTTCAAACCATTCTGCAAAGAATAAAAAGAAGATGGCGTCAAACCAAATCGACAAAATTCAAACCTTGCAAGACGTTTTAGACAACTTAGGAATAATGGAACAGATGCTATTAAGACTGGTTGAAGACCATTATTCCTATAGTCCCCATCGTGTGAAGATGGAAATTAATAACTTAAGGAAAGCAAAGGACAAGATTAGTGGTGTCATGAAAGAGATCAAGGAGGAGAAGGAGGATGAAGAGGAAAGAATAAGAATAAGCAAATGGAACGAAAAGATTGAAAAAGAAGAAGAAAATGAAAAGAGGAAGAAAGAAGAGGAGGAAGAGAAGAAGAAAGAAGAGGAGGAGAAGAAAAAAAAGAAAGAGAAGAAGAGTGTAGGAGATAAAATAAGAACTTGGTGGAGGAAAAGAAGAAATTAGAAGAAGAAGAAGAAGAAAACCCAAAGGCCCTTTTCAGGGCCAGCCATATTTCTCGAAAAGAGATAGTCTTTGAATTGCCTACCCCTTTTTTTATTTTATTTTTTTTATTTTTTTTAAAAAAAAATAGAGACCCTCCCTGTTTCAATTTTACATAGACCCTATACAGTCCCAAGGGTTTATGTCCATGTTAAATTTACATAGACCCTATATTGTCCCAGGGTTTTTGGCCATGTTAATTCCCATAGACCCTATATGTTCCCACGATTTTTCTCCATGTTAAATTTACATAGACCCTATATGTTCCCAAGGGTGTTTGTAATGATAAATCCCATAGACCCTATAAGATCCCCATTAACTACTTGTGACCCTATAATTATGTTTTTCGTGGGTCCCAGAATATTTTGCGTAGCTACTATTTACTGAGTATACATCTATACCCGGATAGGAATTATATGGGATAACCTAATTCCTAATCTCCTTATTCGTTTGACTGTAAATGTCAGGAATATAAAACTGTCTTTAAAGATGCACACCATACTAATGACCACCAAATATCGTGCTTAGTTGAGTCACGGTAAAGTGCCGGTATTACAAAACAGATCAGGAAACTTCTCAATGAACTTTATAACGACGTTTGTTATTTTATGTGAATTTACGTAAATTTATGTAAGTGCAAATTATATCCCTGATATTTCGTTGTTATAGTAGTAATTATAGGCTATTGGGAGAATAATAAACAAATTTAGAAAACTAATTAAAAGAAAATGTGTCGGTTGCAAAAAGATAATTTTATTTGTGCATGGCTGTCTTTTTTCTAGTTTTCTAAGTTTAAAATGCTTGGTTAAAATGTTCTAAGGCGGCGTATCCAGTAAGATTCCTTTTCTTTTCTGGTTTCGGAACTCCAGTTGGGGTGTGAGCAATTGCATTAAGTGTTATATCACTGAAAGCGTGGCCACGGGAGGAGAAGTGTTCTGTGACTGGATTTCTTTACAGCTTCTTTGTCATCCAATCAGAGCTACGAAGGTTGATCCTTTTGTGTAGCTTTTCAGTTTCTCCGACATATTGAAAGCTACAGATCTTACATGTGATGAGATAAATTTCATTCTGTTTTGCTCGTTTTGTTTGGACCATGTATGTTTAGTTGTTATCTAGTCACTGTGATAGAGAATGTCCTGGTCTATATCATATGTCGAAGGGTTTTTGCAACTTTTATCGCCCCAGGGACCAGATTTACTAGGATGGTCTAGTTTAGTGATTGGCGTTAGCTTCGCTAAATGTTAAATCACAACAATTTTTATCCAGATTGTTAGAGATTTAGCGAGTACTAAATCAAATCAAAGTTAATAAATGTAGACAAGCGGACGTTTTTAAATGTTGAAAAACGGTATGTATTGTTAAGTGTTGATTATATTTACTAGGTTGTCTCACAAAAAAACAAATCTTTTTAAAATTGTTAGTACTTACCAGACTAAGGACAGCCGTTTCGGAAAATGTCACATTATTCTCCAGACCCATTTGCTGGATGCCTTTTAGAAAGAATTCTTTTCCACGTGTTGGGAAATGCTGTGCGATAAATTTCGCGGAACATTTGAAGCATCTTGATTAAAACCAATTTATTATGAGGTACATGTGAAGAACATGTTGATCTAAATCAGTGTTCCATATAAATCAAACGTGCAAAGTCTGGAAAACGTAAGAGGCTTTTCGGTTCTAGTGGGGCCAGTTAAAACTGCTTGCGAAACACGCAGTCTTACGACACAGAGTCCCTTTGCCATCCAGCAAGTGGTATGATGGAGTCCTCTTGGAGTACGAAATGTGACACTTCTAGGTGGCACTTCTTCCAGAAACATGAGGGCAAGTTAAAGAAATTCACTGTAGTCTACTGGTGTGTTTGTTCCAATGTGTTGTGAGCTAAGACAATATCGGCAGTAATCAATTCTTCGTCTGCTTGGAGTCGATATGTACAACAAGCCACGAATGCTGAATTTTGCTCCAAACGATCGCAGAGGAGCTAGAATATTTCTGAGCAACAAGTAAGTAATACAGTTTAGTACACAGTCTTTTCGTATTTATGATAACTTGTATGCGGCCTTTATAACAGCTGAAATGTGGATGTATTGAGCAAACTCTAAACTTTAATTAATTAAGATACAATTTTGCCTGTAATATTCAGTCAAACTGACAACATGAGCAGGATTGAGACAATTCAAATAAACCCATCATTTTTGTTGATATGTCCGCTTGTATCACCCTAATTTAGACATTTTGTAGTTGTTGTTGTTGCTTTTTTCAGCGCATGGTAGGCAATACATGGCCGCCAGAACATCTGGTGGAGGAAGAACCCGGTAAAATCCCTGGAAGGACATCTAGCTCCAGGGAAGATACTAACAAGCTTTCTCACATACCCACGTCCGCCAAGCTTGATAATATTTACCAAGACACGAAGCTCGTGCAAATAAAAACATGCAGTGTTAAACGAACCCATTTGCCAATAATATTTATAAATACACGAAGCCCGTTCATATCAAGACATGTCCAGATAATGTAATCCATTTACCATACGTATATACAAACACAGAAAGCAAGTGCAAATAAAAACATGTCCAGATAAATTAACCCATAAACCAGTTATGTTACCACCACTTGAAGCCAATTCCAATCAAGACATGTACCACTCGAAGCCCATTCAAATCAAGATATGTCCAGATAAATTAACCCATTAACCAATTATGTTACGACCACTCGAAGCCCATTCAAATCAAGACATGTCCAGATAAATTAACCCATATACCAATTATGTTACGACCACTCGAAGCCCATTCCCATCAAAACATGTCCAGATAAATTAACCCATAAACCAATTATGATACCACCTCTCGAAGCCCATTGAAAGCAAGACTTGTCAGTAGTGAATGGGGCCACCCTACGGACAATGGGAATTAGCATTACAGGGACCCCTGGGCCACTCTACGGACAATGGAAATTTAACATGGCGAAAAATCGTGGGCCACTCTACGGACAAGGGGAATTTAACATGGCAATAAATCGTGGGCCACTCTACGGACAAGGGGAATTTAACATGGGGAATAGAGTTTGGGGTTGTTTAGGGACAAAGGGAATGGAACATGGGATTTTTTTTTTAAAACTTAAAAATTTAAAAAAGGGGTAGGCAATGGAAAGGCTATCTCTTTTCGAGAAATATGGGGGCCCTGAAAAGGGCCTTTGGGTTTTTTTTCTTCTTCTTTTAACTTCTTAACTTCTTCCACCATCCTCTTATTTTGTCCATCATTCCTTTCTTCTTTTTCTTTTCTGTTTCCGGCAACCAGTCCGGGTGGCCCATGGCCCGGAACTTCTCTTGGATTTTCATTCAGTTTGTGTTCAGTTTTTCGAATTCATCCCTTTTTTTTCTATTTTCTTCTTCTTTTCTTTCATTGGACCACTTTTCTTTGATCTTCTTGACCTCTTTGGTCAGCACATTCCTCATTAGTTCTTCAGCTTTCTTAAGTTTTTCTAACCCCCACTTCGCGAAACACCAATTTGTCCATTCTACAATGTCTTCTAGAAAGCACCTTGCACTCGTCACATGATCTATCGCTTCTTTTAACTTACCCACTTTCACATACGGTGGGTTAATTAAACCTCTGATTCTCTTCTCCTCATCCTCTATCATTTCTTTTACAATATTTACCGATAAGTGTAGGCTGGTTACTTGTCTTGAGACAAAGTCTTTTGTCACTGCATACCTCCATTCCTGTTCAACCCTTTCTACTACACTCAATCCATCTACCATCCAATACCAACTTCCCATAAGATCGTTGTATAAAGCTGAAGCTGCTAGCATCTTCTTGTTTGCTTATTCCGTAGAATGGGTTCCAATGGCCATCACTGTTAGTTTTATACTGAAAGCGCGTACGTGAAGGAAAACATCCCCCTAAAACATAAAATGGATCTTACCTAGATGATGACCAAACATCGCGCGGACGTGAAGGAAAACATCCCCCTTACTTTCTCATTTCATATAATATAACCCTAACTATACTCTCCACATTTGCTAAGAAACCCATAATCTACTATTCACACAAACATACCTGAGCTCTTACAAACACACAAACACACAAACACATACACTTCCACTATTAATAAAGAGTTAGTGTTTATTTTCACACTACTCTACCTACACACATTGGCAAATTAATAGTTATTTCTTTTCTAGAGTATTGGGTAGCCCTGAAAAGGGCTGTTTCTTGAACTCCTGATGCACCTATCTAATGGTTGCACCGTCCTGGCCTGGCGCCACACACGCATCTTCTTCCCCAGTCTTCTTTCACCTTTCTTTTGGGGAGCGCAGAGGGAGGATGATTCGCTTCAACACCCCAATCCTCTGTCTCGGGAATATTGAACGACATCCTCTCTTTTCTTTTCTTTTCCTCTTCTTCCCTCTCTCTTCTCTCCTCCTCTTCCTTCTTTACTCTTGCTTCTTCTACTATAGCCTCTGCTGATAGTTCGTTTACTATCCGCCTGGCATATTCCAGGTGCATCTGGAGTTCTAACAGTTTCACTATTCTGCTAGTCATTCTTCTGGCTGTGTTGATCAATCAACAAGGGTAGCTAGACTGCCCAGCGAGTTTCAATTTATACTGAAAGCGCGGACGTGAAGGAAAACATCCCCCTAATAACATAAAATTGATCTTACCTAGATCATGACCAAAAAAAAACAACAACGCGCGGACCTAAAAGAAACACTCGCTCACTTTTTTATGCTACCCATCACTATTGTAAAATTTTTTATGAATCACTTCAATTGACTATCCTCATACGCAAAGCAATCCAATCTAACCTAAAATATATACCTCTAACAGCCAAAAAAACAAACATCATTTTAATCTACTATCCACACCAACCTATTTTATCACTTACAAACACAAACACACAAACTCATACCCTCACATTTTTTAAGAAAGAGTTAGTGTTTATTTTCACACTACTCTACCTACACACATTGGCAAATCGATCGTTATTTCTTTTCTAGAGTATTGGGTAGCCCTGAAAAGGGCTGTTTTTTGTTTTTGTTTTGCTATGGCATTCTTTTTTAGTTTCTAAGAATGCGATGTCCTCTGAGGATAGACTTTCTGGCGATAGGTCTGCTTCTTCGGAAAGAGAAGAAGAATTCTTTGGTGTCGATACGACAATCGACAAAGCCTCTGTCAGCTTCAGGTTGCTGCTGCTGCTGCTGTTGCTGTTGTTGCTGCTGTTGCTGCTGTCTCTGAAGTCTGTACTTCTCTGTCCATTCTTCTTTCTCCCTGTTCATTTCTTCTCTGAAGAGCTCTTCTATCAGGTCTTCAGTGATTTTTAACATTCTCACATTCTCTATTTCTTCTGGCTTCGGTATCAGACTGTGTCTGACCCTATGCAGATTCACGTAGGCTTCGTTGAGCTTAGCTAGTTTGGAGCACATCTTCTTAGGAGGATGAGTCGACAGTGGATGGCTAGACTGGGAACAACCCGGTTCTTAAAGTTAAAGCGCGGACGTGAAGGAAAACATCCCCCACACGGTTTTCGAGCCGCAACGTTCATGAGAGGGGTAGCAAGAAATGAAAGAGCATCAATCCAACATTCTTATAGCTAAACAAACCACAAAGGCATTTTTTCAAAACACAACATTTTTTATTCAAAAATCACTTAACACTAAACAACAACATTTTTAACAATAATCCAACACTATAACATCAAACAATTTTTTTTCAAATCACAAACATTTTTTTCTTCAAATACAGTCTACTTTAAACAGGGCTGACAACGTTGTGAATGAAATTGTGATTTCCACTGTTGGAAATCATTAGGCCATTGATGGACACTACGTTTCCTAGCTTGAGACAAAAGATAAGCATAATGGTCACAGAACCATCGATCTACTTTCACATCGTTTCTAGCAGAAGAACGAGGATCAAAATGAGTCACTAAATGTTCTAAGGAATAGCCCAGGCTGCGATGATGCAGAAAATACACACAATATTGTCCACACACCAAGGAATCTGTGCCTTGTAATTTCACATTATTGAATCGGGTGGTTTGAGCATTTCTTCTCATAAAGTCGATGATATCGTCTTCCAAAGGGGGCAATCCGTACGAATCGAAATATTCCACACATCCTTCTTGAGGAAAGTAAACGGCTACCCAGTGGGTTCCTGGGAGATGACTGTCGTCCGTGTTGATCACGTAAGCTTGATGGTCTTTAGGTTTGCGATGAGGGAGTTCATCTTTAGCACAGACGACGGGATTCCAAGAAGCCGTATACGAACTGTGGTTCAAAAGGTAATAAAGTTCCCAGGTATCCATTGTTTTGTGTTTGTTTTTCTTCTTCACAGGTAATAATACGTCGTCAATTCGATCCTGACTTTTTGCTTGAAAATGTCTGACGAATAAACGGTTATTCGTTCTGTTTCCTCACTCTGATTCAGGAGAGCTTCGATACGATGGATCTCTTGAGTGGTTAATGGTGGACAAGAATGTTCACGCAAGTCTTTATACCACTGGTGCAACACGTCTTTGTTCGAGATGAGACTCCAAGCTTCGTCCAGATACTCGTCCAATTTTTCTTCTTGACTCAACATCAGGCATTTATCGTGTTGAATTTGACTGGGATGATCGTTTTGACATCCATAACAATTTTTCTTGATCAATTCCGTCATTTTGTCGACCAAGTGTTTGGCAAAACAGGAGACTAAATGGGCTTCTTGTTCTGGCCATCTCGACTTCATTATGATATCTTCTTCGTCTTTGTCTTGAGATTCTTCTCCTTCCACGGTCTCCTTACATTCCATCTCCAAAGTTTCTCCACTAGGTAAAGAGGGATAATAGTCTTCCATGGCTTTCTAATAATCTAGAATGACTTCTCTCAAACTGTTGATTTCTATGGTATTATCGAATTCTGCATACAGGATGACGTTCACTGTCGCTGGTAGTTTATCTGCAAACTGAAGTTCCACACGAATCTGGCCAGATTTTATAGGGTGGAAATGTCCCTCGTCGCTGCCTTGGTCTGGAGTGAAATCGAAAGCCCACAAAGCATAGCCTCCGTCATAATCGTCGTACGTAATGCCGTGACTGGTGTTGGTTCCTAACTGTCCCGTGGCTTCGTACAGGGACAAGTACGATCTCAAGTAATTCTTCTCTTTAAAGTTAGGTTCGAAAGGTCGGGTACACAAGGTCTTGCCATCGCGACTGACTTCGATTTTGGACACGCCAAAGTGATGAAAGTTGAAAGGATTTTCAAGGAAGGCTCCGTTGAAGGCTGAATTCGAGACCATACCAAGGATTAAACGTTTGGGTAACTGTCCTTGGAACAGATGATCTTCGGTTATGGATTGAAGGTTAGCGGGAATGGTGAACGTTTTCACTTCCACGCGTCGGATGGGATACTTGGTGGTCGTTCTGCTCAACGTTTGACTGATGTCGTTACCTACTTTAGGTAACACTTCCACGCGTCGTACGTAGAGTTTGGCGTCCTCGATTTTGCTTTTAGGATTGCCACCAGTAGTAGCATCACCATCAGCCAACAAATGGAAAGCAGTACTGCTACGATTCAGTCTCAGGCGAATATTCACTCCGTTTAGCAAATATTTCTCTTGCAACCACATGTCCAAATGCAAACGATCCATCAGTTCTAAACTCTGTCCATCTAATATTTTCTTTCTTCGTTCTACAAATCCCTCATTGGTGGTTGTTTTTAATTTGGGGTCAGCTTCAAGACCTGTTTTATCAAATTCGCCCGCTTCGTCAGGTTGCCACACCACACAGGCATCGAGATGAGTATCCTTGGCATCTATTCCGTACGTCAAGAGATTTTCCAGGTAGGCACGGTAAGGGTAAGTATCCATGCTGCTGCTAACCAGTTTGTTGTTCAAGTACAAGTCCACTGAGCTGAACAAGGAATGCATGAAATTGTTGATCGGAGCTACTTTCTCTTCGCCGCTTATAATATCTCCTCCCTTATCTAGAACTTTGACTTTCAAGTACAAGTAACTGCTATTCAAATCGATGTAATCTTCGGGCTGTCCTTTGATGTCAAACTCGATGGGAGCGGAATCGATCAGTGAGGAGACGGGGTAAAATTCCACCCACTGGGATTCTTGCATGGTCATCATGGTGGGGGGCATGGCAAACAGATCCAGTTCCGTCTTGGAACAAGCGCAAGACTCTCGGTGCATCATTTTGTTCTGTGTTTCAATAATCGAAAACGTCTAAGTGTCGAACGGTTCTTCTTTTTTTGGCCTTTCTCGCTTGAAGTCTGGTGAAAGGGTGTTTTCTTCTTCGTCGTCTCTTTCTGCCTTGTCCTTGCTGAATGCCTGACTCGGTAGCGTGCAGGGCATTTATAGGTGTCTCTCGTCGGCCTAAAATGTCTTTGCCCGTTTGCAGCAAGACATTTTTGCCTGCCCTCATGAAGGCTTCTTTAGGGTTTTGTTTGTCGATGATGACATTTTGGAGAAATTCTTTGCCTTGTGTCAGTGCCGCATCTTTCAAGGCGTGCAATCCGCGTGTCACCATCGGTTTCAACACCGGGGCCACCGAACGAAAGGCCGATTTTAACATGTCTCCTAAACCGTGTCCTCGCTGTCGAGCCACCCCTTGGTACACTGGATACATGACTTGCTTACGAGTCGTGAGAGAACCGTTTTCGAAAATGGAGTTTCACCGTGACTTTTCCTTTGGTGAATGAAATATTTTGTCCCAAATCTCCTTTTATAGTAATGTTGACCGTGTCCAAATACGACTTGCTGACGGGTAAATAGTGAGGATGGACAAATTCGCGGTGGACGTGGTAAGTGTTTCCACCTTCCTCGTCAGCGTTCGTGGCAGAATCCACTTTGAAAGGAATGACACGCAGTAACGGCACGGAGGTGTGTCCCACCACGTTGTACTCCACCACATCGGAGTACACAAAGATCAAATTCAGTCCTTGGTTCAGTTCTACCGGGGTACGAAAATACCTGGCAAAAGTCTCGTTGTCGCTAATGCCTGATGATTCGCTTTTTTGTTCTACTTGCTTCCTCATCTCCATGTCACCGCCCAACATGTCAAACAATCCAGGACAAAATACAATGGTTACGATTTTAGGCCGTTCAAATTTCATCAAGAAGCGACGAGCTACTTTGTGGTACTCCATGGTGACACTTTTGTTCTTGACAATCTTAAAAGCTTCCCCAAACACGCCATTAAACTTGGAGGCTATGGCGCTGACCAAATGATGACCACTGAAATAATAGCCTGGGAGAATCACAAAGTTGTAGGTGGTCGTTTTAGTGATTTGATTATAGGTTTTATTGGTACATGCGCCAATCTTATCCAACTCCTCTTGCAATTGTTTGTCATGAACTTCCACCGTAAAAGTATTTTGCTGGGCAATGACATTGAGGACTTGGGTTGGGTGAATCATTTGCACTAAAGCCACTTCCCAATGGGCTTCGTGATCTAAGGGGATGGCTTGAGGTAATTTGGCCGTGTAACAGCACAACGTGTTGTTGGGAAACACCTCCATGGAACTGTCACTGGGTAAGGTTAAGTAAAATTGGTTTTGGTGACTCATAATTCCAGAGTTCTGTGGCTGTCCGAGGGGATATTACTGGACGTCAGAGGCGTGTCTCCGCCCAAAATGGGGTTCTGGTTGTGGTTGTTGGAGTGGTGACTGGCACTGGCACTGGACACAACGTTCCCGTTCGAGGAGAATTTCAGGGAGGGATTGGGAAGCAGGTAACCGATGCAACTGCTCAATAAAATGGTCCACAATTGTTTGTCTCCTTGTTGCAAACTCAAATTGGCGATGGCTGCCCCGATGACACAATACACCACGAGGATTTGGCAGAAAAAGACGATTTGCGTTTTAGGCACACGTTCTCCACACCACACCCACAAGGGTTGTTTTTGTAAATCTTGCACAGAAGAACTAGGTGAAGGAGGAGTGGTCGACGTAGCTGCGTCTGCTGTGTGAAAGGGCATGATGGTCACTTCTTTTTATAGTCGATGACTTGCGAAGCGTCGATCCAAGAATCGAAACCGGGTGGATATCCTTTCCAACGTACTATGACTTCTTTGACACGTCGTTTGCCCACTTTACGGGTTCTGCGTTCGAGAATGCTTTCGATGTCGTACACGTCGTCTTCTTTTTTGGTGACACGTTGTAACTCGGGCAAATAAAACGTTCTTTTGAGTACTTCTCCGTTCATGTCTTCCAATTTATAGACGGCAGGATGACGGCCATGCACTCGTCCAGTGACGCGAAACAATTCGGTCGTCCAGTTAGGTAAGTAACCTTTGTCGAAAGTGCGTTTGGTTTTGCCAATGCGCACCCAATCTCCTACGGTCAACTCTCCACTTTTCTTGGGGACAGCCCTCGTCGGGGACGTACCGAACAGACGCTCGAACACCAGCACTTCGTTGTCGGGAGTCACGTCTTGCGGGGCACGTCCGATGCTTCGATGGTAAGATTGGTTGTACGCTTGCACCAGGTGCGGTAAGATGTCGATGTACTTCAGAGTGTGGTGATGCGTAAAATATTTCCACATGCGTTCTTTCAAAGTGCGTTGAAAACGTTCCACGATGCTGGCTTTGGTTTCGGGATTCTCGGTGGTAAAAAAATGAATGTCACGTTTCTTTAATTCTTTTTGGAAAGCTTGGTTCAGAAATTCGGTGCCTTTGTCCGTTTGCCATCGAAGAGGGCGACGACCGCTTTGTTTCAACACCCGTTGCAGGGCTCGCACTAACTCGCTGCTCGATTTGGAAGTCAAGGGCACGACCCAGGCAAATTTGGAAAAGACGTCGATGACACAAAACGAATATTTGTAGCCACGATTGTAGCTGGCCAAATGAGAGACATCGGCTAAATCGGCTTGCCATTGATGATCGATGCCTTCCACTCGGGTGCGACTTCTGGCAAACTTGCGTCGAATGGGTTTGTGTAAAGTGTAGGTAGCTTGTTCTTGTAACCATCGTTGCACTTGAGGTAAACGGAGACTTTTCAGTCGTGTTTTGGCAGCACGATACAATTTTTGAACTCCTGCGTAACCTGCAGGATGGGAGGGATCGTAGTAAATGCTAGCTAAGACTTTTTCCATTTTTTTGTGTTGATTTGTGTCTTAATAAGGCACCCACTCTTGGAAGAGGCTACTCTTTTTCTCTTGGGGTATTTTCTTGGATTGCAATGCTTTGCGTGTGCGGCCAGCAATAGGTGTCGAAGAGGAGGAGGAGGAGGAGGATATCTGAGCAGGGGATATCGGTTCTTGTTTCACTTCTGTCTTCACTTCTGTCTTCACTTTCTTTTTCTCTTGTGAGGAAGAAGGGGTGGTCATCATCTTTTTAATCCATCCAATTCTGGAGGTAGGTGGTGTTGTTAACTTGCGTACTTTTTCTGGTGGAGTTTGAAACCCTTCTTCTTCTTCTTCTTTTCCTTTTTCTGTCTTGGTCACGGGTACTGGTGGTACTGGTACTGGTACTGGTACTGGTGATGGTGCTGGACTTTTCATCAAGGTCTTAAAATCTTTCAAAGTGGGTAGAGCTGTTTCGTCTAAAGCTTTCTGGTGAAAGAGTTGTAGTCGTTGCAAGAGTTGACCGTACTTTTGCGATTTTTCTGTTTCGGACAAATCTTGGCGATCCATCAAGGATTGCAATTCGTGTTGTAACTGGGACATCTCGCTCAAATTGGGATTGGGAGGTAAATGCGGGGTGCGTTGTTCTTGCCACCGATGGTATTCCATCCATCGTTTGTAAGGCACTAAAGCTAGTTTTCGTCCTTCCATGGGGTTGTCAGGGGTCGATTCTGAGATCTTGGGACTTCCGAAGGCCTTTTTATCTTGCTCCCATCAGTCCTCCGAACATGGTTCCCAAGACTCCTTTCAGTATGGGGCCTAACAAGAGAGGTAAAATGCCTCCACGTTGGACCAACATCTTCTTTTTGTGACGAATGGGAATTTTCTTTTGAACCATTTTCCGAAGAACGTGACGATGTTTGCCTAAGCATTGTTTCTGGTGTTTGGACAAAGGGATCGTGCCTTTCAAAACGTTCAAACAACATTCGCACACGGTATCGATGACCTCTTTGGAAGCCGTTTGAATGAGTTTTTTTCGTAGGGGTGGAGAAGCTTTGGACAGGACAGATAACAGGTCCCCATGTTTGGCTAAACGTGGTGGTAGTCCTTTCCTTTTCTTTCCTTGGGGTTTTCTGGAGGGTGACATCTTTGAGTCTTTAGGAGCACCTAAAAACACTGATACCCTACTCGGTCACAGGCCTTTTTTATACTGGAACGCGTCGCCACTGATTGTCTTTACGTTTTATCAGTTTGAGGACAGGCATGACACGTCGTGCAGGGGTACGTAACGGACTAAATCGAGCCAGTTCTTGCTTGGACAAATCCAGTAAACTTTGTAACATGCCCGATCTTTCATGGACTTTGATTTTGGGAGAAGGTACTTTGTGAGCAGCAGCCACTGCCGCTAAATTGGAAGGTCCTGCCACTGGGGAAGTTCTTTTGGGGGTCATCAACGGAGAAGTTCTTGGTGTGATCAACGTCTCCAAGTACTCTTCAGTTCCTGGTGACATCAACGGAGAAGTGGACAAACGTGAGGCTGCCGGAGACGCTGTGGCAGGTCGTGGCTTGCGAGTGTAAGGTTGCGTCCTGGCCGAAGTGCCTCTCTTGCGACTAGTTTTCTTCTGTGGACTTTTCTTTTTCTGGGGACTTTTTCTCTGTTTCTTTTTCTGGGGGCTTCTTTTCTTTTTCCGGGGTGATGGTGGTGGTGTCTGGTAAGAGGAGGGTCCTG
Source organism: Sinohyriopsis cumingii (assembly GCA_028554795.2). NCBI lineage: Eukaryota > Metazoa > Mollusca > Bivalvia > Unionida > Unionidae > Sinohyriopsis > Sinohyriopsis cumingii. The sequence continues at coordinate 151,004,517 of CM068828.1, read as the reverse complement.
CCACTGGAGAAGTTATTCTTCTTGGGGACCTGGTCTTTTTCTTTTTCTTCTTGGGGCTTCGTTGAACTTTTGTCTTGGGGATAACTTTGGGGGCATTAGGATCCCATCTTAAGAGTGACCGAATGATGACCCCTCCTAGAGTACCGCTCCCTCCAGGTTTCAAAATGATTTGTATTTTGGTTTGAGTGTCGATGCGGGGATCGGCCAGTTGGACCAAAGCGACTTTGTTTCGATCGAAAAAGCGTTGGGTTTGATGAGGAATCTGAATGATTCCTTGGAGTAATTGACGTGCCGTCACCGTGAACCATCGTAAGACTTCTTTGAGACTAGCTTCTAAGACACGGGCTCGTGTTTGTGGATCTTTTTCTCGACTGATGCCATACAAGGCACGAATCAATTTGACGGGAAGATGCGACTGAAGGGACGTCATGTTCACACTGTGTGAGACAGACGATAAAGGGTCTGAGGTTTTTATAGATTTTTTTCATGGGGAGTGAAATGAAGTCGAGGACGGAGACGTGTACAGGACAGGCCCTCCGTCTTGGCACCAGTGGTGAAACAAGTGGGTACGAAATCGCAAATCCTCGGGGGTCGTAGGTTTCAAATCGACGAGTAAATAGGCGTGTGGCGTTTGAGTGGCATCGTCGTACGCCTGAGTCAGCCAAGGCGTTCCTAACTGTTTGGCTAAGACTTGCACTTGCGATTTATCTCGAGGACTTTTAAACAAGACCACGTAATGCGCATTGAGACTGATGGTGCGATGGGCTTTACTTTGTTGAAACAAATTTTGGGTGATGTAAACGACACTGGCATTACGGTGATGCCCTTTGCGCGTGAACCACAGTTTAATTTCTTCTTCGTCTTCTCCTAACATGTCGTCGAAAATGACCAAATGGGTTTGACGGGAGTCAGAGACGATGCCGTCGTCTTCTTTAGGAATGCCTTCCACAAACACGATGGAATCGCCTTGACTTTCTCGCAAGAGGCTGTACGCCGATTGCCACTCTTTGTAACACCACACGATCCGTTGAGGGGGTCGATCGATCAAATGATGTTTATGTTCGATCAAACGTTTGACGAATTCGGTTTTGCCTGAACCGCTAGGTTCAGCAATGAGCATGTTAAAGGGATGGCGAAGATACAAAGCCTCCCAACTGGCACGATCTAAGTGTTCGTCGATGACTTTGACAGTAGAGGAAGAGGGAGCAGAGACAGCAGAGGTAGCCATGGTGTGAGAAATGTCACTTGTGACACGAAAAAACAAACAAGACAAGAGTTTATATACTTTTTTCAGAACACGTTTATTGAATGTTTTTTTTCAAACATGAATACGAAAGACAAAAATACATAAAAGCCAAAGGCTTAAGTACAAGGATAAAAGGCACATGATAACGATGAACGTGGAATAAACACAAGTGTCTGTACAACAACCACATGTTTTGGGTAATGTTCTAACCAGTTCAACAGGGGGTAAGGTCACACAAGTGTCCTCCCGAAAGGGTCTTTCAGGTCTGTCCACGACAGTCCTGTCCTGGGTGACGGGTTCTTCTGGCACCGTCACTAACACGGGTTGAAAAGTAACTTTTTTCCTTGAACAACTCTCGTGCATACTGGGCCACTTCTTGGGTCCAAGCCTCAAAATCCCATTCTTTCCAGGCACGGACATCTGTCCAATGGGGATGTAAGTCACAAGCTACACACACATCGTCATACACGTCTTGGGTAGCTAAAAGTTGACGAATCTTTTTTTCCTGTTGAGGTCGAGAAGTATCCAGATGAAAACGCAAGGCTTTGAGCAAAAGGAGTTGTTCGTGACCATTTAAGGCCATGGAGGTGGTAAGTACTGATCGTAAAGAGTCCACAAAGAATCGGCTGGTAAACGAAATCCCAGAAAACAAGTCACTAAGACACACACCACTTGTCGTCCCAAATTGAATGGATACAGTTGTTGTAATAATCGATGGTAATGATCCACAGTTTGAATATGGTCATTGAGTTCCTTCCACGGAATCTGTTGGATGACATACGACATAAGTCGTGGCATAGCAGCCTGTTTTTATAGTCTCTTTGTTTCGAAAAGAATACACGTACTTTCTAGCCAGTGATCTTCGTTCTCCAGTTGGGAATGTAAATCTTGCATACTGTAACCGAAACGTCAGAGTTCGATTAGAAGTTTCCTCTTCCGCTAAGTAGATTCCACGTAAAATATGTTGGTAATCCTTTACCTCGTCTTCCTCAATGGGTTGCTCTAGGTGAATCTCGAAGTAACCAAAATGATCAACACGTGAATCATCGGGGGCCTGGAAGTATTGAACAAGGTCTGACCACTGAAACAATTTCTGACGAATCAGTTCTCTTATACCATTCAGGTACCAGTGGTTAAAAATCTGGTGACGTAACGGATGCAATTGTTCTTTACGTTTCACTTGTATTTTCACCAGCTCTCGGTAAATGCGTTCTCTCAACTCCACAGGCAAGCCCAAAGTGTACTCTTGTAAAGTATCCATAAGTATATACACTGTTTTTGGAATCGTTGGGTGGTAGCCAATAGCCTCGTTTAACTTTGTGCCTAATGTAATATCCACACATAATCAGTCTTCTTGTACTTTGGAACAGAGCATAATTTAAAAACGGATGAATCACTGTGAGTTTACGTTTCACTTGTATTTTGACCAGCTCTCGGTAAATGCGTTCTCTCAACTCCACAGGCAAAGCACGAATGTTCTCTTGTAAAGTATCCATGAATAGGTCATACTAAATCCTCTTTGGTCTGACACAAGAAATGTACTCTTTGCACAAACATGGTTTCACTTCAGTGTCGAATTTAAATCGTTGAGTCACTAATCTACACATTACAATTCGTTCAGAAGTTTCCTCTTTCACCAAGTTGACATTGTGTGAAAGATGTTGGTAATTCGTTAACTCTTCCTCTGGAATTCGATGCAGTACGTTTACAATGATGTAACTACAATCGTCCATACCAAACCAATCCTTTTTAAAACTAGAGGATCGTTGATCAATGTCTGTCCAATGGAACACTTTCAATTGAATCAGTCCTTGTATAGCCTTCAGGTACCAGTGGTTCAAACACCGGTGACGTATCGGATGCAATTGTTCTTTACGTTTTACTTGTATTTTGACCAGTTCTCGATAAATGCGTTCTCTCAACTCCACAGGCAAAGCACGAATGTTCTCTTGTAAAGTATCCATGAACAGATTATTATGGTAAAAAGTTACTTCAATGTCTCGGTCCCACTAAAGGTAAGTAATGACAATTCGGTGACCATCGAGCATGTTCTACGTAGGCCGAATCTTGCGGTTCCCAGTGGTGAAGTGACACACCGCAACTGAAGCACTTGACTTTATCTCCTTCGCCCAAGTAGAAAAATCCAGCTCTGGCTAATTCTTCGGGGGTCGGTCCTCCCAGATACTTTGGCCATTTTCCTTTGAACGATTGAAGACGATTTTCAAAGTCGCAGTATTCCGACAAACGCACAGGAAACGAATATTCGTTTTTCACAGGTTCGTTTCGATGAGGGTTGGGTGACAGAAACAGGAGTTTGCTCAGGGCTGGATGACATCCGTAGGGGGGTAGACGTGAAGGTCGACATTCCCCTTTAAACCCGGTAAAATGTCTAAGAGGACGAGCGGCATCGCTTTCGCATCCCTCAGGTTTGACACGCACAGCATCACTTTCCATGACAGGGGCAGTGAGAACAAAGTTCCCATGATGCTTTACGGCATCGCTCAGGTCACAACGTACAGCATCGGTCCCATCGCAAGGCTCACAATCGCACTCGTCTGCAAACTCCGTTACGCAATTACAATGGTAACCACATGGACAATCGCAGTTTCCTTCCGGACATTTTCCGTCGCAATGCCTGGGTCTTATCCATCCAATATTAGTCACACTAGAGGAAGATACAACTTTTTTACAATCCCCAAACTGGAACGATGCCTCTTTCAAAGTATTCATCTTGTTCGCTCGGTCTTGGTAGTCACAATGAACTATCGATCTTGCCTAGGGTTCCTTTTTTATATACAGACCAATACCGACGTGACCGTACGGTAAGGTGAAATGATTGGGAAGTCTCACTCGCTTCTGGTACACGATTTGATAGACTTTTTCCAAGGGTCGACTGACGATGTGGTGAGTGGGTAAACGTACAATCTTGTTCGGTTGGTAAGTGGTCACTTTAAAGTTTCCATCCTCTCCCGATTGCAAGGCTTCTTTCAATACCCCAAAGTTGACCACACGACTGGTACGATAATTCAGAGTCAGTCCTTTCACTTTGCACGTCGTGTGCACTTCTCCTTGTTTGTCACGGTATTCGTAGCCGTAATTTTTGGGACCGCCACTGACGAAACTTAGAATCTTGTCGTCGGGATGCTCGTCTGTCCAGGCTCCTAAACGGTCTCCTTCGATGTTAGGGTGATGTTGAATCGGGTGATGGATGTAAATGCAACTGTCCGTGTCAAAGTACAGGACGCGTTCTTCTAACAGTTCTAAAGCTTCGTACAATTTTAAGCGAGCATGGGCTGTCACGTAAGCCGCAATGATGACATTTCCAAAAGGGTCGTCTTGTACAAAGTCCAGATCTTCATCGTAATTGACCAAGATCAAATTCTCTCGAACGACGTCCACGTGTTTCATGTATTTGGTTTTGTCGTGAATCATCTGGAAGTAGCGGGAAGGTTCTGTCAAATATTCTGTCTTGGGTAAACACGGTCGTTGTGCCATTTTACCCCACAAGCAATTTAACATCACTTTGGCAAACGATCGCCTGCCTTCGTTTTTCTCGATGTGGTCTAAAGTGATGCCTTCTTGTTCGTAGTATTTCTCTTTGAATTGTATTTGGTCTTCGGGAGTGTGACACCAGGAAGGATAGCCGCTGGCTTCTTGCTTCAGTTTCAAAAAGGCATCCACGTAGTCTGCGAAAATGCCTTTCTGCGTGGGGTCACCCTTGCGGTACTGTTGTGTCTTGGGAAAGTGGCAAATTTCGTACACTTCTAACAGCTGGTATCCCATGTCCAGAGCTTTGAACAATTCCACGCTGACCCAGGTTCCCGTCAAGGCCCGTTCTTCCTGGCTGTGATGACAAGGCTGGTCTTGGTTGCACGTTTCGGCACAAGTACGGCACAAGGGAAACATCAGTTTGCCTTGACAATGGTGAGGTAAGACGGGATGGTATAGGTTCGTGGGAGGCAAAACTTTGCACTTGATCAAGCCTTCGTATTGTCGAATGTTTTTCAGGTCGATGTGTTCCGTCAGCAATTGCGGGTGTCCTACAGGAAAGCGACAATATTTACACACGTAGGGATACAGCGAACACACGTCCAAGTATTTGATTTCTTCTCCTTTCTCTTCGTCGGCTTGGTACAGCAAACAAGTGGCATTGGTCCTTCCTCCGTACAAACTATCCCTCGGGTTCAGCGGGTCCATGAACTGGTAACTTTCCACGAGACGTTTAAACTCCGGATCGGTTTTCATACGGTGATCGTACTCGTGTTCCCACATTTCCACCACTTGGTATCCTTGCTGTTCTAACTTTAGGCGTCGCTGACAAGTGTCCTGGTACAAGTCTTCCATGGTTCGTTGCAAAAACTGATTTTTAGTACCACGGTCAGGGTAACAGACGGGACATCCGTGAAATAAGCAACCGTTAAACTCGTACACGATCTTGGGGTTTTCTAAGTCCCAACCATCGACCGAATACGTTCCGATGCTCTTTTCGCCCCCTCCGTTGCGGGCATGCTGAATCCACTTGTCTTCCTTGTCGCACAAGTAATGTAACCAACGTAGGGCTTTGACCGAGTACTGACGTTTGACAAAGTGGGTCGTTTGAGGACTGATGACAGCCACGGTGTTTTCAGGCATGAATCGTTGTCGATACACTAAGGAACACGCTTTGGCAATGGTGCAAGCTTCTTTCAAAGGATCGACCCCTCCGTGTTCCATGAACAGTTCTCGAAATTTTCCACAGCAACGCCGTAAAATGTCCACGTCGGAACGACAATACTTTAGCATTTCTTCCTGAAAGTCGAAAGGGTCCGAAGCGTGAGCCTGGTACCAAGCGTAGAAAGCTTCTCGTTGTTCGGTACGCATGTTGTCGGGGTCGTAATAGTGAGCCTCAGGTAAATGGGGTAGAACGGCGTGTTGATTGGCTTCCGTATTGAAAAAGTGTGGAAAGTAACCTTTAGCCATTTCTCTCATTCCAAACGTTTTAGGCATTCGACTCAAAGGCATGGCCAAATAGCTCATCGAATCTTTAAACTGTACTTGTCCCACTTGCATGAAAATGATTTTGGCTCCGTTCAAAGTCACTTTAGGACGCTCGGTGCCTTGTTCCGTATAGTATCTGAGAAGAAACTGTCCATCGTATCCGGAGAAATTGTGAGCCATCACCGTGGCATGACGATGACAATCTCCGTAACGTTCGATGTCCTCTTGGCTCCACGTCTTGTCGACGGGGTCTAAGACCCATTGGGCAAAATCGGCTAACGTGTTCCGTCCCCGAAAGATTTTTTCACGCCCTCCGGGAATCTTGCTACAGTGAGGGCAATGACTGAAGATAGGTTCTTGAATGCACTTCTCGCACGCTCGATGAGCCACGCAAAAATTAGGAATGTGAATGCCGGTCTCTTGCATGCATTCGAAATCGAAAAAGATGAAATTGCCTTTCTTCTTGTGACCGTCCTCTTTCTCTGGTGGGGGTTGGTATTTTTGCACGTAACATTCGTGTTCCAAGTCCACGATGTGGTGACAAATGTGACATTTTTTCTTTCCTGAACATACGTGTGCCTTGATACTATTGGTACGTATGCCTTGTCCACACGCGGGGCACAATCTCAGGAGTTGACAAGCGCATTTCTTCTGTGAACCTTGCGTCTTCAAATGTTGTTGGTAACAGGTAGGGCTGACAAACGTGCGCAGACAAGTGGAACAAGGCACTGGTTCTTCGCTCAGACAGGGTGGAGAGGCCAAACATCCTGAGCATTTCCATCCACAATGTTTGTGTTGCTCTCGATTATTATAACCATAGTCACATTTCTCACAGTAATATCTGTATCCCAGGAATCCAGTGATACTGGTAATGGTATCGAAATGGTCATCGTGATGATAAAGGTGAATGTATTTTCCGTCCTTAAAATCTTGGCCTCGAAACAATAGAGGCCCGCGCATTTCTTGAGGGTGCACTTTCAAGGTGTAGCGTGGAGCTAGGACATCTTGCAATTTTTGCATCTCGGGAATGCCACAGGGTGTGTTTTTGGACAGTCCGGCTTGTTGTAACAGGAGTTCTGCTTCGTTTCGTTGTTTGGCTCGGTCGGAACGTTGAATAGTGTCCCAGGTTCTTTTCCATTCTACCGTGTCGTTCTTGTTGGCATAGGTTCGTCCCACCACGATGGCACGGGCTAAACACATCTGGTCATGAGGGTTGTTAATTCGGACGAGACTCGTTTTGGTGTTGCGAAGGTCGTCCACCAATAACATCTTTTTGCGTCCTGTCCCTTGAGGAGGAGAGACGTGGGTCATGTCCAGTGTGGCTTTACCATCGGTGATGTCAAACTGATCATTAGATTGTTGTACGTGTTGAATCTTGTCCATGACTTTGGAAGCAGTTAATTCTGCAGGGGTGCTAAACTCGATCCAAACAGGGGATTTCAAACCGTCGTGTTGTATGGAAAGTCTCAAGCGATCGTCTTCTTTGGGTTGACATTGTCGCTTGAGTGCAGTGAGCAAAGAATCCCACACCTCAGTGATGAACACTTCTGCTTTCTCTAACGGCACTTCAGCCTTGAAATCTTTAAACTTCACCGTGTATTTGTAAGCCGTGGTTCTAAATTTTCTAGAGGAGCGCTTTTCCGTCTCTCGAATGGAATAGTATTTTTCAGGGTTAACTAAGGGTGATGAACTTGGTTTAGAGGGTTGGGATTCTGGTTCACTCATGTCCTCTTCAAAATCACTGGCATGAATTTGTGCCAAGATTTCAGCCCTGGTACGAGGCGATAGATCACGTTTCTGCCTCTTACTTTCTTCTTCTTTCTTCTCGAATGAATGGGATCGTTTCATCTTGAAAGCAAAAAGTCAAATGACTCAAGTTCAAACACCATAAACTACTTTATAGTCATAGCAGACCAGCGTATATAAAAGGGTGTGTGTCTTGTCCTTTCACTATTCATTTCACTCTCAAGCCGAGCACAACGATGGAAGAGACTATCCAGATGGAACGTTTCGTCAGAGCTTTGCGAGGGGTCATTAGAAAATTCTCTTCAGACCAGCCTACGGACTACTCTCCTTCCTTTAGAGATAAAAGTCAAGATACTTGCTATATCTGTCAGAAGAAAGGGCATTGGTCTTCAGAGTGTCCAGACCGTCAAAAAAGAAAAAAAACGGGCTAAAAAAGACAAAAGTCTAGATACCTGTTATTATTGTAAACAAAAAGGACATTGGTCTCCAGATTGCCCAAAAAAGAAACAAGAGGAGTCAGAAGAAAAGAGGAATTCTTCAGAAGAAGAGAGGGATTCTTCGGAGGAAGAGAGGGATTCTTCTGAGGAAGAAAGAAGACAGGTGAAGAAAAAGAAACAGGAGAAAAAAAGAAGAAGGGAAGAAAGCGAGGAGGAAGAAGAAGAGGAAAAGAGTGTGACGGTGAAGAAATTCAAAGAACAGAGAGACTAAACAAGGAGAAAAGAAGAAATCAATGAACTTTTGATTAAAGTGTTGTGATGTGAATTGTGAATTGGATTGTAAAAAATGGAGAAAAGAATAAATGAATGATATAAGGTAAGAGTCTTTGAGTTTTGATTTTAAAATAAGAAGCTACACTCACGCACTCATACACAGACACGTACTATAAGGGTAAAATGGGTGAGTTATTTTTTTTTGAGTTATTGGCAAATTGAAATTGTATTTCTTTTCGAGAAATGTGGGTGGCCCTGAAAAGGGCCTTTTTTCTTTATGGTACAGGGGTGAGTTTAAGCAATCAATTTTAACTGCCTTAAGCCTTTGCCACGGCCAAGGCCTACTTCTGGACTGCGTAATGATGATAATGATTGGGTTGAAATCACTAAGGGTGGTACGGTAGGCTTAGTCACAGGGTTGACATGTTTGGCTCGGGAAGGTCGTATTCTCTTCGGTCGTGATAAAGAAGTCTGATACATTTGTTTCAGACTTCTTAACTCAGCTAAAATGTCCAACAGTACCGTGACCGTTTGATTTTCACCCTCTTGTTTCTTTGCTGCTACTTCTTCTTGCTGTTGTTTTTTTCTTACCTCTTCTTCTTGTTGCTGTTGCTGTAGGAGAAAAGCCTGTTCCGCTTCCTTTTGTCGTTGTATAAATTTCTCCAATTCTTCTTTCTGTCTCTGTCTAAAATTCTCCACTTGCGGTAATGAAGAAGGTAACGAAGGTTCCGGAACAAATTCTTGCGATGAGAGAAAATCCACAAAATCCCAATTCACCTCTTCTGAAAGTAAGTCCGGATTCCCTTGGGCGGTCTCCCCTGCTGGTGCACCCCACTGGATCGTTTTCTGAGTTTCCGTCATGTTGAATCACTGTCGCATAGATTGACTGCACACAAGCGCTAGCGAATCTATATTGAATACGTGACGTCACAGACTGCTCTCTTCGGATTGGATGTGGGCTGACTGAATTCTGTAACGCGTGTTCGGATTGGTGAATGAACTCAATCCGTTTCAATCCTTTCTGTCCCTATAAATAAGCGCAGTTCACTGCATTGATTCACCTATTGTAGGAGCCTCAACATGTGGACCGACGTTGAATCTTCAACCCTTGTGTCAACAATGATGTTCAGGACGGACATGCTCATGTATGTCCGATCCAAGTGGACCGTTGTCCACAGGACCAACAGCAGCCTGTGGATAAGAAGAGTCTATATAGAGAGACAAGGTTGCCTCAAGAGGACTCTGATGTATGGCCCTGCTGTAAGACGAAGTTTGAGGAAAAGAAGATGTCGCAAATGCCCTTTATGCTAAGGGCATATTAACATAAACCAAAGGCCCTTTTCAGGGCCAGCCATATATCTCGAAAAGAGATAGCCTTTCCATTGCCTACCCTTTTTTTAAAAATTTTTTTTAAAATTTAAAGAAAAAATCCCATGTTAAATTCCCCTTGTCCGTAGAGTGGCCCACGATTTATTGCCATGTTAAATTCCCCTTGTCCGTAGAGTGGCCCACGATTTTTCGCCATGTTAAATTTCCATTGTCCGTAGAGTGGCCCAGGGGTCCCTGTAATGCTAATTCCCATTGTCCGTAGGGTGGCCCCATTCACTACTCTTGTCAGGATTAATTAACCCATTTGTCAATTATGTTACCACCATTTGAAGCCCATTAAAAGTTTTCAATACAAATTTTCACGATGTCGAAAGAAAGAACAGAAAAGGGAAAGAATTTAAAGAATATGACGATTGTGCATGAGTAAATGTATTAACAGTTGATAATAAATGGTACATATGCATAATATTTTAAAATTTATTAGTGAAAAGGATAAATGGTGAATTTACAGGTATCCGATATTGACACACCTTTGTGAATATATATATATATATATATATATATATATATATATATATATATATATATATATACAAAGTAGAAGCTATATTTTGTACAGTGTAACTAAAGCATATCGTCCTGTTTTTTCTTTCTTTGCCAAATAAGTCTTTGTCCTCTGAAAGAAAAGAAAGAGAGACTTATTGTAAAATTCATTTCAGATCTAAACAAAATCATGAGCAAATTATAGGATAAAATGAAAACCAGTCTATTCGTTATTTGTGTTAATTCAATGCGTAATACGTGCAGTGAACCTAAGTTCAGAACATAACAGTAAAACACCAAATCAATGAGGGGGTGGGGATGGTTTCAATAGGGGCATAAAACTCCCAAGTTATTACATGGGGTAGGCTGTTTCTAAATTATTGGAGGGATTGTGGAGTAACATAATATACTGCACTAGTCTTCTGCGGTTTTTACTGTGACGTTAATAAGTTTTCTATAATATTTACGAGCATATTTGAAAAGTTTTGCATATTTTGTAAATAAGTTTTATTTCTTTGACCCTGTCAATGCATTTGCTGCCAGAAGGGCAGGTTACGAATTAGTTTGTGTAATTTTTTAACGTAGCTTTAACAACTTTTTAGTCATATCGCTACGATGTCTGCAGTGTGGCAGTAAATGGTGATGTCTAGCACTGGGGCATCATGCTGCAGACATGCAGCATCATGTCCCACCCAGACACATTATCCTGACACCAGGCCGACCAGTCCTAACACTAACCTCTTAATGCTGAGCGCCAGGCGAGGCAGCTGTTAGTACCATTTTTGTAAGTCTTTGGTATGACTCGGCCGGCGATCGAACCCACGACCTCCCGCATCCGAGGCGGACGCTCTAACCACTAGGCCACCGGAGCGGTCGGTCACGAATTAGCCTTGCTGCTATACGTAGATTTACCTTCAATACCTGACGTGCACTGCTATATTGCTTACGGACAAAGAGAACAAAAGAGGAGTGTACACATTATGATGCTTATGTTAAACTACGTTGCCATATCAATGTGTGCAAAATAGCACTTACATTTGGATGTAAGATAATTACTACTTGGATGTAAGGTAATTACCACTTGGATGTAAGGTAATTACTACTAGGATGTAAGGTAATTCGCTCTGATTGTCTTCAGTTAACTTTCCCATTGAAATTTAGCATCCATGTATTATGAATATTTATATATTTTGTAACTCTTGATTCATGATTTTATTTAATTTTTGTAACTTTTATTCGAGGTTGTAAATTGTACAGAATATATTTAGTTAGCTTCTGTCCGCATGACCTGAGTCTGTTAAGAGCGTAAAATTGCATAGGATCTATAAATAGATGCTGACGTGTATATTGACAGTTACTAATAATAATCTTAATAATACGACTTAATTGCGTTTTTGGCTTAATTTCTCATTTGTATGGGATTTGGACGTTTATAAAAGAATTCAGTAATTCAGTAACTTTCCATTGGTTGGACTTGGTTACATGAATAGGCAATTTCGAGGCAAAATGAGTAGCAAAATCCATCACGGGGGATATAGTGTGAAATATAGTCTTGATAGAATGTATATATTAGGAGAGAACTGAGGAACCAGTTTCATTCCTAATTTGGCTTCACCCTCATTTTTTTGTGTTTCTGTTATAAGTCTACAGACGTGTTTTGTGTTCTGCTAAGACATTTGAGCTATAATGTTATAAAGGAAATGTCACAATTTTTCAAAACTTGTTGTCATTGCCTCTTTCTATTACTTATGACCATAGAGTCGGAACACATGTGTCAAAGTTTGCCCGAGGTGTTTAAGACACTGCACACTTGGGCTGTCGTAATTCATGAGGTTATTACTCGTGGCATCACATCCATCCAATTCGTAACCTGCTCCACTGATCGACAAAATATCATTATATACAATAAATTTCACTGCACGTGCATCACACTGGACACGCGTGTTGGGTAAGACAGCTAAAGGACAGTGACCTTAATATGTATGAGAATTAAGGTTGCTGTTGTTGCTGTTGTGGGATTCACGCCGTTTTTAGTACATGATAGAATAACATAAACATAAAAACTGACTTGGGACATTTGAAAGAAAGTATCACAGGTGATGAAACATAAATCAACTTTTCTGAACCCGAATGAAGAGGAAAAATAAAGATGGGTTGGAAAACGATCAGGGACCACAGATTGCTTGAAATAGTCAGACTCTCTTGAATGCTTTAAACGCATTATTTTTCTATGATAAAGGACAGGTCATCCGGATACCAGTGCCTAGTTCTGTTAGTGTCATTGGACCTTTGTACATGTCAAAAGTGTTGCTAAAGGTTGCAGAACATAACAGAAACACCCCTCCACGCATCAGGGCGCAAGATATCCATCTAATCCCCCATGCAGCCCTGCGTTTGTTCAAAGTGAGTTTTGTCTGAATCCATTTACCAAAGATTCACCGATGGGCTAACAATTTGAAAGCCGCCATGTGTATGGAAGCGAGGTTTTCATGTGAATGAACAACATTTCAGCAAGTGAATACAAAATGGCATTTAATAATTGGATAATTTGACGGAGAAAATGTGAAGAGGTGAGTGGGAGTGTAGAGGTGGGTGGGAGTGTAGACGCGAGTGGGAGTGTAGAGGAGAGTGGAGTACTTTGAGATCATGCATTGACTTTATGTTCACTAATAAAGAACTTTACTTAAAAGCGCACTCATATTTAGAACCTTACATACACCCATGGTATGTTTTTTTTCTCAATGTTATCGTACGTCTTCTACAATGGGTACGTTGTTTTTGCTGTGTCGTTTATGCAGTCTTTTATAATGTGTGGGTTGTTTTCACTGTGACGTTAATATAAGTTAATATAATATTTATGCATTATGTATGTTAAGACGTTCCATCCTCTGTCAAATGTATAAAAAATAAAAAGCCAACACCACTACAAGCGATATAGGTCCAAATTTATCTATGCATACTTAATAAAGAATAAATGCTTCAAGTTGTATGGTTCCGAATTTACATATGTATAATTAATATAAAAAACGTGATTTTATAATGTTCCAAAATGCAGGTATTGATTGTTTGAGCTAAGGAGCATAATGTATATAAAGTTGTCCAACTACTCTCTTTTGCTCATCTGGTAAAATGACATTCCTTTTTTCATTAGAAGTAGCTAAGTGGGATACTATAGGGACAATGGGACTTAGCATTAAAAAGACCCCTGGGACAATATAGGGACAATGGAAATTTAACATGGAGAAAAATCGTGGGTCACTTTAGGGACAATGGGAATTTAACATAGAGTTTGGGACTGTCTAGGGACAATGGGAATTTAACATGGGAATATAGTTTGGGTTTGTCTAGGGACAAGGGGAATTGAACATGGGGGAATAAAATGTGGGTCTATCTAGGGACTAGGGGAATTTAACATATGGAAATTGAACATGGTGGGTCTGTATAGCGTCAAGGGGAATTGAACATGGTGGGATTGTCTAGGGACAATGATGGTAGAGGGTCAAACACAACAGAGACAGAAACATACATACACTAGTACAAGCGTGAGATTTATATATAAAGCATTACCAAGACCTGAAATCTTGCTGGGGTGTTCAAAAATTTGCATAATTGTAATGATGCTATAAATAGCTATAATCAAGGAAATGCTCAACGACAAAATGGATGTGACTAAAAGTAACGCTAAAATGACGAAATTGTCCCAGAATTTAAAGGAAAATAAACATATCCCCGAAATTTAAGTTATAATGGTTTAGACTAAAATGGATAAAATTAGTAACTACTTACAATATCAACTTCTGTGACGATCGTGGATAAATACCTATGTATCGATAATCAGCTGAAATTCCTATGAAATCCCACTATCTATTTATAGCTCCAACTTGTGGGTTTTTCCTTTGGAAAATCCCACTATCTTTTTATAGCCTCAGCTTGAGTGACGTTCCTGTTTATGAATTCTAGTATATATGTATAGCTACAAAATGTGGAAATCCCCAAGTCGATATTTATAGTCTCAAAATTTCCAGCGTCAGTGACGTCACTGTACTGAACACTAGGGGATAAATGGCAACAGTGTTGCAAGTGGCTGACCTGAATACGCGCTAATGTAGGTAGGTAGGTAGAGTGTATCTGATAGGGATAAAGTCAGTTTTATAGGGACAAACAGAGACCAATACACACACACACACACACACACACACACACACACGCGCGCAGACTCACACACACACACACACACACACACACACACACACACACACAGAGGGAAGAGGAAAAAACAAACCCCAAAATATATTATCCACACTCGGGAGGAAGAAAAAAAAAACAACCAAATATACGATCTACACAACATACTCGAACAAACACACACACACACACACACAACATACGCGCGCAGACTCACACACACACACACACACACACACACAGAGGGAAGAGGAAAAAACAAACCCCAAATATACTATTCACACTCGGGAGGAAGAAAAAAAAAACAACCAAATATATGATCTACACAACGTACGCGAACAAACACACACACACACACACACACACAACATACGCGCGCAGACTCACACACACACACACACACACACACACACACAGAGGGAAGAGGAAAAAACAAACCCCAAAATATATTATCCACACTCGGGAGGAAGAAAAAAAAACAACCAAATATACGATCTACACAACGTACGCGAACAAACACACACACACACACACACACAACATACGCGCGCAGACTCACACACACACACACACACACACACACACAGAGGGAAGAGGAAAAAACAAACCCCAAATATACTATCCACACTCGGGAGGAAGAAAAAAAACCAACCAAATATATGATCTACACAACGTACGCGAACAAACACACACACACACACACACACACAACATACGCGCGCAGACTCACACACACACACACACAAACACAGAGGGAAGAGGAAAAAACAAACCCCAAATATACTATCCACACTCGGGAGGAAGAAAAAAACAACCAAATATACGATCTACACAACGTACGCGAACAAACACACACACACACACACACACACACACACACACAACATACGCGCGCAGACTCACACACACACACACACATACACACACACACAGAGGGAAGAGGAAAAAACAAACCCCAAATATACTATCCACACTCGGGAGGAAGAAAAAAAACAACCAAATATACGATCTACACAACGTACGCGAACACACATACACACACACACACACACACACAGAGGGAAGAGGAAAAAACAAACCCCAAATATACTATCAACACAGAAGGGAGATAATACAAACCCCAAATAAACTATCCACACAAACGTACGCGAACGCATACAAACCCCAAATATACTATCAACACAGAAGGAGATCATACAAACCCCAAATAAACTATCCACACAAACGTACGCGAACGCATACAAACCCAAAATATACTATCCACACAACGTCGCTAACGCATACAAACTCCAAATATGCTATCCACACTCGGGAGGAAGAAGAAAAAACAACCAAATATACGATCTACACAACGTACGCGAACACACACACACACACACACACACACACACGGAGGGAAGAGGAAAAAACAAACACCAAATATACTATCAACACAGAAGGGAGATAATACAAACCCCAAATAAACTATCCACACAAACGTACGCGAACGCATACAAACCCCAAATACACTATCAACACAGAAGGGAGATAATACAAACCCCAAATAAACTATCCACACAAACGTACGCGAACGCATACAAACCCCAAATACACTATCAACACAGAAGGGAGATAATACAAACCCCAAATAAACTATCCACACAAACGTACGCGAACGCATACAAACCCCAAATATACTATCCACACAACGTCGCTAACGCATATAAACCGCAAATATACTATCCACACTCGGGAGGAAGAAGAAGAAAAACAACCAAATATGCGATCTACACAACGTACGCGAACACACACACACACACACACACACACGCACACCACAGAGGGAAGAAGAAGAAAACCATTATACACTATCCACACGCAGTGAAGAAATAACCCTTTATATATATACTATCAACAGAGAGTGAAGAAAATAACCCATTATATTCCATCAACACAGAGTGAAGAAGAAAAAGTTTTTTGAAAGCACCTAAGCCCTCACCTGCAATGACCAACTCTGCCAAACACCTACACCCAACCCACCCCCACTCCCAACACTACAAAACCCATTTAACCCGTTATTTTATGGCATCAGTGTGTGATTTAGGAAACATCAAGACACAAAATGATGGACGAATAGACTGACTATTGTTTACGGACTTGCATGCCTAAAGAACGTGCGTGAAGGAAAACATCCTTCCATTTCAATTCTAACTAAAACATGATCCAGAGGGATAGAGAGAGGTGAAAGAGCACAATTTCATAAAGTGTGAGTAAAAACAAAACACGCCATCCTTATTATACAATGTCAAGACCAAGAGACACTTACGTTTTCTTTCTGGTCTATTCTCTTTTAGAAGGTAGTATGAAATTTCACATCAGGGCCAACGCATCGGCTCACATTGTCAATTTTTCCATTTCCATGTTTTTACTGGCACAAGTTCTTCATCATCTTCAATTTCTTCTTCTTCTGAATCCCTCTTCTCTGTTTCGTCTTGTTTTTGTTTCTTCTCTTTTCTCGTAGGGCACTCTGAATTCCAGTGTCCTTTCTCCTGACAACGATATTAGGTATCTTGACTTTTGTCTCTCTTTCTTAGACGAAGCAGGTATTCTGGAGACAAATACCCATTTACCTTTGCAGATATAGCAAACTTCATTAGCACTTACACACTTTCGTATGACTCTCATCAAATCAACGACCAAAAGAGTAAGTTTTGTTGCCACTTTCGCATGTGAATTATGCTTTCGTATGACTTTTAGCAGATATTTGACCAGCAGGTCGATCTGTGCTGACTGTTCCATCTTCTTGATCGTTTGAGAGCGGAATGAATACTCTGACGCTAAGACACTCTCCTTATATACATGGACCTGCTGCGTATGAAACCTAGTCAAATGTAATTTTGCAATAAGATGAAACGATTTCATTGAGGAAGTAAAAAGCAATGATGTACCGTATCGCCTCACACAAAACCTGAAGTTTTAGTTCAAATCCGTGTCAGCGATTTCGAAGACGACATAACTGAGCTTTAATCAATGCTCTCCAATTATGCCACAAAACCACGAGTCCTGATTCACGCCAAAAGAAATTTCGTTCGGTCCATAAAAAATAGTATCACATCTGAGAAACGCAAAAACGAACTTCCAGAAAACTGAGAACGACGGCTTACACCTACAACGTAAATGTGTGAGTTCAAGTAGTGCGTAAAACTTAGTCAAATTAGATTTTTATAGTCAAGACGAAACGATCTCTTTTCGAACAAGAAAGCAGACACCAAGCAACAATGGCGATCCGTGTCACACAACACTTTTCAAAATGTATGTTATCAGAGGTTTGTTCTAGCGATCTGCACGGTTAAATTAAATGTTGATGTATTTTGCAATAAGACGGACACAATTTCCATGGGTACGATTGTTCGTGCATTAGTTTAATTTTTAAAAATATGTTTTTATATAAATCGCCTATAGGATAGACCCAGTAAAGCGTGGTCATACTTAAGTCAATTCGAAGCGAACGCGGTAAGAAAATAAGTATAGCCAATGAAATGGCTTACAACGGGTGATGCATTGTTTTGTTCTAGGGCTGTGTGGCATAATAATCCCTATGTTCTTGCGTTGTTACCATTACAGTGCAGACAGACTGAAATGTGAACTTACAAGCCCTCTTTGTGTGTGTTGTACCATTTCCTCTTACCACATCAAAATACTGAGCGTCACAGTATTGGTTCGCGTTTTCAAGCTGACCATTTTTTTATATCTCACTTAAACATTTCGACATAAACACTCACATCGGTAGAGTCAGAACAGACGTGTTACAGTATTGAGGGGCATGTTATCTTTTCTTTTTCAAACTAATAAATTTGGGGTTTGTATGAAGTAAAGAACCGAAAGTACAGTGAAACTCAAGGATGATGACCCAATCTGCCTGTCTATT
The DNA here is from genome assembly GCA_028554795.2 of Sinohyriopsis cumingii. Taxonomy (NCBI): domain Eukaryota; kingdom Metazoa; phylum Mollusca; class Bivalvia; order Unionida; family Unionidae; genus Sinohyriopsis; species Sinohyriopsis cumingii. The sequence goes on along the minus strand of CM068828.1, from coordinate 150,985,874 downwards.
GATGCGTGTATTTACTTAAGAAGAAATATGACCTCTAAAACACAAAGAGATACGGCAAGCATGATTAGATTAAACACAACGATGTTTTCCTTCACGCCCGTGTAATTTAGAGTTTCAATCGTCTTTGAAGACAAACTTGGTCTCCTTTTGTAGGGCTTGAAATAATAAAAAAAACCTGAAAAATCTTAAGCACTTTGCTATAGATAATTTCATCAACAGACCAAACAACATAAATACCGTTACAACAATAGAAAGCCTTAAATCTTCTATCAAAAAGAAATGCATGAAAAAAATTAAAGATTAACGATAACTAACCAATGAAACCGAATTTAACAAAGGCAATGACATGTGAAGAAATGCCTCTCACTTTGGAAAGGTAGGCGAATGTGCTCTGTCATGCACCGTCAACTTGAAAAAAATTATAAACAGAGAGAAACCTGAATTCAAAATTCAGTTGTTTCTTTTTCTTCAAAATTATTTCGTTTCTTTTTTCTTTTTTTTTTTTTTGGAACAAATCTAAGCACTAATATAGAGTGGAAAAGGGAAAATGCACATACAAGCTTTGATATTTCTGAAAAAAGGAGGGGATATTCCTAACGTTCATAACCACCTATATATGCTTGGACTTGTCTGTGACTTATCCACAAAACAAGATATACATATTTCTGGTCAAGCTGCAAGTGTGTGCGTGTTTTTGAAAATGGTAAAAATTGGATATACAATTTTCTCGTGACACTTATAAAGTGAAGAGTCTGTGCAAGTGTCAAAAGCCAAAGTCATATAAGTTTTGTATTTTGTACGGCTTGTAAAGATTTCTACTTTAGAAAATGTGAAGTATCACAAGTTATTATCACAAACAGAAGTGGAACATAGGGGTTTGCAAGAAAGAAAATAACCCAGACAGTTGGTGTCATCAAGAGTGCTAGAGACGGTACCCGAACTTGCTTGCCTGCTTACTTGAATTAAAGTGATTTTCGCTCTAATGGAGCATGTATCACTGGTTTAATAACGCACCGCGTGATTTTTAATTACTCCTGGGGAAGGAAAGAGAGCCTCATCCCCCAGGCTTTTATGTACTCACAGACTATTTTTAAATTTAGCCACTCAGGTGTAGGACTAACTAGTCCTTAACAACCTGACTGAAAGACTTTAAACATGAGTGGGAATTGTCTCACCACACACTCATTTTTCTGTCCGAGCGTGGTAAAGGAGGAAAAAGGTGCTCAGCAAGACAGCCATGGATGTTAAGTACTCACCAAAACGCTAGCCCATACTTATTTCAAATCAAGTCCCGTTTTTGCTAATGGACAATAAAAGGTACCAATAATGTGTTAACCACCTGTGCAATTAGTTCAAATCTAACGAGTCTGTTAAATTTCCTACTTCCTAACATATCTGTCTAATATTAGTACTTAGTGTACATAAAAATAGCCATACTGATCTTATTTTAAATTATTATGTCTAAGCGACATATACCAGTTTGGTCACTGTTAGGTTTAAAAAGTTAAGTTTGTTGTGGTGTTCCAATGGGTCAAGTTTGTTTCGAGAATAGTTTAGTCAAGGAGGGATACCAAGCCAAATATGGTTCCCTATTTAATAAAAAGCAATCTTTTGGAGCCCTAAAAAAAAGTCTTTTTTTTCTGTTAGAAGGTAACACGTCTCTCTTTTGTTTTCACGTTCTTTCCCGCACTCCTAGTCTCATGATTCTTGATATCAGGAAATGCGTAGCCATGATGGGCGGTAATGTAAGCAGCGGTTTCTACCAGTTGACTGAGGGGGTATCCAGTGTAGGCTTGTCTGTAGAATTGGGGAAGAACTCTGACCCCTAATCCCCATTGAGAAGGTCTTGGTTTAAAGGTGTCTAGAGATTTGTAGGCAACGTATTGTATGGCTGTAATAAACTGCCCTGCTATGTTGACGTCATACAATGCTTGATCTAGCCCCATTTCGGTGTACTTCTCAACGAGGGTCGGCGTCCCCCTCCTCCTCAATCGCCTCAATTTTCTCTTCTGGTTCTGATACTAATTCTTCAGTTGAGGTAGATAGTTTCAAATCCGCTGCTATGGTGTCTGTCGCTGTTATTGTTGTTGTAGTTGTTCTTTCAGCTGAGATTGCCTGTAGTATCGGAGTGAGAAAAGAACGTAGTGCCTCCGATAATTACATTTGAGTTTGTCATTGGCTATACTTATTTTCTTACCGCGTTCGCTTCGAATTGACTTGAGTAGCTATTCAGACAGTGACGAGAATGGTCATGCTTTACTGGGTCTATCCTATAGGCGATTTATATAAAAAAATATTTTTAAAAATTAAACTAATGCACGAACATTCGTACCATGGGCGATCCCATGGAAATTGTGTCCGTCTTATTGCAAAATACATCAACATTTAATTTAACCGTGCAGATCGCTAGAACAAACCTCTGATAATATACATTTTGAAAAGTGTTGTGTGACACGGATCGCCATTGTCGCTTGGTGTCTGCTTTCTTGTTCGAAAAGAGATCGTTTCGTCTTGACTATAAAAATCTAATTTGACTAAGTTTTACGCACTACTTGAACTCACACATTTACGTTGTAGGTGTAAGCCGTCGTTCTCAGTTTTCTGGAAGTTCGTTTTTGCGTTTCTCAGATGTGATACTATTTTTTATGGACCGAACGAAATTTCTTTTGGCGTGAATCAGGACTCGTGGTTTTGTGGCATAATTGGAGAGCATTGATTAAAGCTCAGTTATGTCGTCTTCGAAATCGCTGACACGGATTTGAACTAAAACTTCAGGTTTTGTGTGAGGCGATACGGTACATCATTGCTTTTTACTTCCTCAATGAAATCGTTTCATCTTATTGCAAAATTACATTTGACTAGGTTTCATACGCAGCAGGTCCATGTATATAAGGAGAGTGTCTTAGCGTCAGAGTATTCATTCCGCTCTCAAACGATCAAGAAGATGGAACAGTCAGCACAGATCGACCTGCTGGTCAAATATTTGCTAAAAGTCATACGAAAGCATAATTCACATGCGAAAGTGGCAACAAAACTTACTCTTTTGGTCGTTGATTTGATGAGAGTCATACGAAAGTGTGTAAGTGCTAATGAAGTTTGCTCTATCTGCAAAGGTAAATGGGTATTTGTCTCCAGAATACCTGCTTCGTCTAAGAAAGAGAGACAAAAGTCAAGATACCTAATATCGTTGTCAGGAGAAAGGACACTGGAATTCAGAGTGCCCTACGAGAAAAGAGAAGAAACAAAAACAAGACGAAAAAGAGAAGAGGGATTCAGAAGAAGAAGAAATTGAAGATGATGAAGAACTTGTGCCAGTAAAAACATGGAAATGGAAAAATTGACAATGTGAGCCGATGCGTTGGCCCTGATGTGAAATTTCATACTACCTTCTAAAAGAGAATAGACCAGAAAGAAAACGTAAGTGTCTCTTGGTCTTGACATTGTATAATAAGGATGGCGTGTTTTGTTTTTACTCACACTTTATGAAATTGTGCTCTTTCACCTCTCTCTATCCCTCTGGATCATGTTTTAGTTAGAATTGAAATGGAAGGATGTTTTCCTTCACGCACGCTCTTTAGGCATGCAAGTCCGTAAACAATAGTCAGTCTATTCGTCCATCATTTTGTGTCTTGATGTTTCCTAAATCACACACTAATGCCATAAAATAACGGGTTAAATGGGTTTTGTAGTGTTGGGAGTGGGGGTGGGTGGGGTGTAGGTGTTTGGCAGAGTTGGTCATTGCAGGTTAGGGCTTAGGTGCTTTCAAAAAACTTTTTCTTCTTCACTCTGTGTTGATGGAATATAATGGGTTATTTTCTTCACTCTCTGTTGATAGTATATATATAAAGGGTTATTTCATCACTGCGTGTGGATAGTGTATAATGGTTTTCTTCTTCTTCCCTCTGTGGTGTGCGTGTGCGTGTGTGTGTGTGTGTGTGTGTGTGTTCGCGTACGTTGTGTAGATCGCATATTTGGTTGTTTTTCTTCTTCTTCCTCCCGAGTGTGGATAGTATATTTGCGGTTTATATGCGTTAGCGACGTTGTGTGGATAGTATATTTGGGGTTTGTATGCGTTCGCGTACGTTTGTGTGGATAGTTTATTTGGGGTTTGTATTGTCTCCTTTCTGTGTTGATAGTGTATTTGGGGTTTGTATGCGTTCGCGTACGTTTGTGTGGATAGTTTATTTGGGGTTTGTATTATCTCCCTTCTGTGTTGATAGTGTATTTGGGGTTTGTATACGTTCGCGTACGTTTGTGTGGATAGTTTATTTTGGGTTTGTATTATCTCCCTTCTGTGTTGATAGTATATTTGGGGTTTGTTTTTTCCTCTTCCCTCCGTGTGTGTGTGTGTGTGTATGTGTTCGCGTACGTTGTGTAGATCGTATACTTGGTTGTTTTTTCTTCTTCCTCCCGAGTGTGGATAGCATATTTGGAGTTTGTATGCGTTAGCGACGTTGTGTGGATAGTATATTTTGGGTTTGTATGCGTTCGCGTACGTTTGTGTGGATAGTTTATTTGGGGTTTGTATTATATCCTTCTGTGTTGATAGTATATTTTGGGTTTGTATGCGTTCGCGTACGTTTGTGTGGATAGTTTATTTGGGGTTTGTGTTATCTCCCTTCTGTGTTGATAGTATATTTGGGGTTTGTTTTTTCCTCTTCCCTCTGTGTGTGTGTGTGTGTGTGTGTGTGTGTGTATGTGTGTTCGCGTACGTTGTGTAGATCGTATATTTGGTTGTTTTTTTTCTTCCTCCCGATTGTGGATAGTATATTTGGGGTTTGTTTTTTCGTCTTCCCTCTGTGTGTGTGTGTGTGTGTATGTGTGTTCGCGTACGTTGTGTAGATCGTATATTTGGTTGTTTTTTTTTCATCCTCCCGAGTGTGGATAGTATATTTGGGGTTTGTTTTTTCCTCTTCCCTCTGTGTGTGTGTGTGTGTATGTGTGTGTGTGTGAGTCTGCGCGCGTATGTTGTGTGTGTGTGTGTGTGTGTGTGTGTGTGTGTGTGTTTGTTCGCGTAACTTAAATTTCGGGGATATGTTTATTTTCCTTTAAATTCTGGGACAATTTCGTCATTTTAGCGTTACTTTTAGTCACATCCATTTTGTCGTTGAGCATTTCCTTGATTATAGCTATTTATAGCATCATTACAATTATGCAAATTTTTGAACACCCCAGCAAGATTTCAGGTCTTGGTAATGCTTTATATATAAATCTCACGCTTGTACTAGTGTATGTATGTTTCTGTCTCTGTTGTGTTTGACCCTCTACCATCATTGTCCCTAGACAATCCCACCATGTTCAATTCCCCTTGACGCTATACAGACCCATCATGTTCAATTTCCATATGTTAAATTCCCCTAGTCCCTAGATAGACCCACACTTTATTCCCCCATGTTCAATTCCCCTTGTCCCTAGACAAACCCAAACTATATTCCCATGTTAAATTCCCATTGCCCCTAGACAGTCCCAAACTCTATGTTAAATTCCCATTGTCCCTAAAGTGACCCACGATTTTTCTCCATGTTAAATTTCCATTGTCCCTATATTGTCCCAGGGGTCTTTTTAATGCTAAGTCCCATTGTCCCTATAGTATCCCACTTAACTACTATTAGAGAAGGTTGAACCAGCTATTAGGATTATGGGAATGATACCTATCGACGTGGCAGTTGTTGATAATGCTAGAACTAGAAATTATCCTACCTTACTTTTCACTGGAGAAGGTTGCGCCAAATATTAGGATCATCAGGATGATAATTGTGAACATGGCGGTTGTGGATAGTACCAGACCAACAGTCTCCATATCAGAGAGAACCGTTCCTTGACTGAAATGTGTCAATTAGAAAATTTCAACTTTATGGAAAGTGATACGAATATCTTGTAATAGGATAAAAAACACTGAAGGTTGTTTAAATACCTTTATATGTATAGTTGTCATCTTCATTTTATAATATCAGATAAATGTTCCATTTACAGGTTCTTGGTACACCTTATATTTACAGTGTCTAAGTGCTACAAGAATACCGGGTGGTATTTCGAATTTACAACCGAACACTTTTGGTGGTGATACAAATACAATATTTCATGATAAAAGATTTGAATAAGAAAATAATTATGATTAATGCACGCATATATAATATCAAAATATTGGAGCAATTAACATAATCCGCACGAACTAAATAATGAAAATACAAATAAATGAAATTACACTGTACAAGTACAAAGGGTGATTGATTCGCAGTGATTTCATAACGAAAGAATGATGTAAAAACTGGTATTTTACTCATATAGTAAAAATGTATGCATTCAAATAGTGAAATTGATGAAAACAAAGGAACAGATTACAAAATATCTTTATAGTCCCCAAGACACACTGGGTATTACAAACCCTATAGATTAGCCCACGGCTAAAAGGCTACATGAATGGAGTTACAAACACCGTCACCAGCACACATGGCTACCAGTCACACTGGTCATTCAAGCAGACAGTATTATAGGTTGGTCAATCAAGCAATTAGTGTCCACCAATCTCGGTCATCACTGCTACTCGACCAGCGACACTTTAATCAGCGCTACGGCTGCTATGGTTCAGCTTCACAGCTAATACGGTCAATTCCTATGGTTAGCTCTACAGTTTGTACCACGACGAATCTGATTACTCAAGATAACTCTGATCACTCTGGTCACTCCGACCATTCTGACCACCCTGATCACTCTGCTCAGCTGTACAGCTGAAGATGTGCGAGTCGTTAAAGTAGACCACTCACTGACAAGACGTTCCGTCATGTCAATATGTTGTCGTTCGGTGAGGCATCTATACACAGACGATGCCGCAATATATGTCTGTCCGCTGGAAGTATTCGCTTCTTCCCATCTAAAGCACTTCGCACGTGCGGCATACGATGAACCCAACTCACTGTTTAGAAATCTTTATAGAATATACATAAATCACCTTCGGGTATCGTTGTACACAGACAAAAAAAAAAAGAAACCCCAAAACATGCATTTAATAAATAAAAAGATTTATACAATTCAGTGACACTAAGTCCACCTTCTATTTACAGTGTCTTGACACATCTTCTATATTTACAGTGTCTAGGGCGTCCGTCTCGGAATCAGGATGTTCTGGGTTCGATCGCCGGCCGAGTCATACCAAAGACTTACAAAAATGGTACTAACAGCTGCCTCGCTTTGCGCTCAGCATTAAGAGGTTGGTGTTAGGACTGGTCGGCCTGGTGTCAGGATAATGTGAATGGGTGGGACATCATACTACATGTCTGCGGCATGTGCCCAGCTCTAGACATCACTATAAACTGCCACACTGCAGATATCGTAGCGATATGACTGAACAATTGTTAAAGCTACGTGTGTGTGTGTGTGTGTGTGTGTGTGTGTGTGTGTGTGTCATTTGGATTTTGAAAGTAGCTTTAACAATTTTAATGCCGAGCGCCAAGCGAGACAGCTGTTAGTACCATTTTTGTAAGTCTTTGGTATGACTCGCCAGGGGAACGAACCCACGACCTCCCGCATCCGAGGCAGACGCTTTAACCACTAGGCCACCGGAGCAGTTCGTTAAAGCTACGTTAAAAATCATAATCACACACACACACACACACACACACACACATACATACATACATAATTCCAATTTTTATATATAGACTGCGTTTTCTATGCTTTGATTGGATGTAAACGGTCACGTGATAATGATCTGGAATATTTTACACATCGATAAATTCTGCGGACTACTTTTGGTTCCATATTACCAGATCATTTGATATGAAGTTTTATCTATAGCAACGCCTTACACCCTGATAATAATAACAACAAGCGCCCACCCACCCACTCCTGTGATTTCCGATCAAATATGATAAGCCACAGCTTAAAATCGACTGTTAGAAGTTAAAACAATGTAATTGAACAGACCGTCCTGCACTCCATCACTGACCATTTTGCCGAAGAAGGCATATGGCAGGTTTTAAAAACCAGTCTTCGGAAATTATTGCATTTCACCTCGACAACGTGTTACAGCAGCGGTTATTAAAGGTCAGCATAATAAGTCAACCAAGGGATGTCACTATAAATGGACACAATGTCTTGGCACATGTTCTATTTACAGTGGCGCGGTACAAGTTCTTCTTACAGTGTCTTGGTACACCCTATATTTGTAGTCTTGGTACACCTTATATTTACAATGCCTTGGTACATGCATATTTACAGTGTCTTGTTACACCTTATATTTTTTACAATATCTTGGTACATGTTCTATTTACAGTGTCATTGTACATGTTCTATTTACAATGTCTTGGTACACCGTATACTGACAATGGCTTGGTACACCTAATATTTGCAATGTCTTGGTACATGTTCTATTTACAGTGTCATTGTACATGTTATATTTACAATGTCTTGGTACACCGTATACTGACAATGGCTTGGTACACCTAATATTTGCAATGTCTTGGTACATGTTCTATTTACAGTGTCATGGTACATGTTCTATTTACAGTGTCATGGTACATGTTCTATTTACAATGTGTCATGGTACATGTTCTATTTACAATGTGTTGGTACATCTTATATGTACAGTAAGTTGGTACATGTTCTCTTGGTACATCTTATATTTACAATATCTGGGTACATGTTCTGTTTACGGTGTCATGGTACATGTTCTATTTACAATGTCTTGGTACATGTTCTATTTACAATGTCTTCGTACACAGTACACTGACAATGGCCTGGCACACCTTATATTTACAGTGTCTTGGTACATGTTATATTTACAATGTTTTGGTAAAACTTATATTTACAATGATTTGGTAAATGTTCTATTTACAGTGTCTTGGTACACCTTATATGTACAATATATGGGTACATGTTCTGGTTAGAGATTGAGCCTCAGATGCTGGAGGACGTGAATTTGATCCCCGACCAAGTCATACTAAAGACTTACAAAAATGGTACTAACAGCTGCCTCGCTTGGCGCTCAACATTAAGAGGTTAGTGTTAGGACTGGTCGTCCTGGAGTCAGGATAATATGACTGGGTGGGACATCATACTGCATGTATGCGGCATGATGTCCCAGTGCATCACTACAAACTGTCACAGTGCAGACATCGTAGCGATATGACTTAAACATTGTAAAAGCTACGTTACAAATCCAAATCACACAGTGTCTTGGTACACCTTATATTTACAATGTCTTGGTACATGTTCTATTTACAATATCTTGGTACATGTTCTATTTACAGTGTCTTGGTACATGTTCTATTTACAGTGTCTTGGTAGATGTTCTATTTACAGTGTCTTGGTGCATGTTCTATTTACAGTGTCTTGTTACATGCTCTATTTACAATGTCTTGGTTGGCACATGTTCTATTTACAATGTCTTGATACATGTTCTATTTACAGTGTCTTGGTACATGTTCTTTTTACAGTGTCTTGGTACCTGTTCTATTTACAGTGTTTTGATAATGTTCTCTTTACAGCGTCTTGATACATGTTCTATTTACAATGTCTTGATACATGTTCTATTTACAGTGTCTTGGTACATCTTATATTTACAATGTCTTGGTACATGTTCTATTTACATTGTCTTGATACATGTTCTTTTTACATTGTCTTGGTACGCCTTCTTGTTCTGTTAACATTGCTTAAAGATACAATGTTCTGCCAACTATAAATTCATATTACAGACATGGAGTCTTACAGTGACTACTCGATAAGTTCATATTACAGTCAGGAAATCGTTTTGTGATTTCTCGATATGTTCGTTCATATTACAGTCAGGACATCGTACTGTGATTTCTCGATAAGTTCATATTACAGTCAGGAAATCGTACTGTGATTTCTCGATAAGTTCATATTACAGTCAGGAAATCGTACTGTGTTTTCTCGATAAGTTCATATTACAGTCAGGAAATCGTTCTGTGATTTCTCGATAAGTTCATATTACAGACAGGGAATCGTACAGTGCCTACTCGTTAAGTTCATACTGCTCTTGAAAAAAAAGTATCTTAGGAAGCTTGACTTCGAAATGATTACAATCATAACTAACTGTCCCACTAATTCATATAAATAATAATAATAATAATAATAATAATAATAATAATAATAATTATATTATTATTATTATTAATACTACTACATTCTTCTTCTTCTAAACAGAAATTAAACTTCTATGAATCATAGTCTATCTGATAATGATATTAACTTTCTCACAGAAAATTAATACATACATACATTCATACATACATACATACATACATACACACAGACATACACACATACATACATACATACTTACATACATACATACATGCATACATACATACAGACAGACAGACAGACAGACATACATACATACATACATACATACATACATACATACATACTTTGTCTGACAGCATCCATTGTCACAACACTCGTGGTCAGGGCCGCAATTGAAACCAGTCCAGTCGCTACCGCCTCCTTGGGAAACCACATAGGAACAAAGATGACTCTCTGTGTAAAAGCTAGAAGGGTCACTTGCAGTTCTGTGACAGTCCTCTTGCCCCTGTATGCTGAGTATAAATACGAAACTTACTGTAACCGGTATTAGTATCCACGGCACCATTTGTATCAGTATTTCAGTACTTTAAACGAATTTAGAAAGAATCTTGATTGACTCGACTATAGTCATATCTGAATTAAACGCACGTTTGACTTGGCCATAACCCTGAAGAGGTAAATTTGCTTCTAATAATGTGGAACGAATAACCCAGAACAATGTCATCTTTATTAAGTTTCATTTCATAATAGTCATTTTATTGACTAGTCTTGTTTCGTCAGGTATCAGCTCACATTTGTTCAGGTTTCTGCCCATGAATATGAAATTATGCAATTTGAATATGGTTTGCTTGTGGCTTAGATAAAACTATCGATGGGATCTATCAGACTGTATCTCTGCATCTATCATTTAATTATTTCCACTAAATGTTGTTTTGTGTAATCAAACACAACTATTGTTCCTCTAAATTACAAGTGCAGATAATAACTTGGCCACTCCTGTACATACAATAGACAGATTCGATCGACTCTAATAATCTGGTGGTAAACAAGGAATTCAAAAGAATATACAATCAATGGATGAACATAAATGATTGTATTCAAACCATTCTTTTACAGAACATTAAGCTCGTTTCTATACTGAATTTATGAGAATTATGTTCTCAGTTGTCACTTTTGTTTTGGTTTACATTTTCACTGTCTTTGGAAATGTGCAAGGTGGGCTAGGGTCGCTCAGTGTACCAGCCTGTATTATAACCAGTTACGCGGGAAATCAGTGGACCCCTTGTCCCAATCCGTTGTACACGTCGTGTGGTTTCGGTGTCTGCTGTGGTCCGCACCATTACTGCTGTAATTACGAGCGTTATCAATATTCTGGTTACACTGGACGAGTCGGGTGCTGTCGGAGGTGAGTAAACGGTACATTTTCAGTTATTTCTTTTTCTTCCTATGAATTTTTGCATTCCTGAATGGTGTTTGTATCAGTATGGTACATTTGCACCTACCTTTATGCGTACCATTGTTAGGGACTTGAACCTTTAACTTAGCCGTACTTGTGATTGAGGGAGCTAAGACAGGCTGGGCTAGAGTGCCCTTCAAATCTGCACTCATATGATATTGGATGTATTAATGCAGCAGACAGCCAGTAAACTAAGGGGGCAGGGACTAGTTTTGATGTACAAATTTAATGCCGCAATCAGCGACCTAGTTTTAAAAAAATCATACAAATTTAATTACATCATGTGAGGTCAAAGGGTCCATATTTTTGGATACCTATATTTAAACAAAGCATAAGAATATTATCCACTTGACCAGAGAAGTCAATGGCAGTTCATAGCAGAAGAAGTTTGTGCACCCCAACCCCGAATTTCTACCTGCAATTTTCATGTTCGAAGGTCATTTGTGACACCATGCGATGCTCACAGTTCAAACACAAGACCTTTCCCTAGATGACAATTCTAGAAAACAGTGTGTACTAAACAGGCTGGTGCAACTGAAAACAGTTATCGTCCAAGCCGTTTTTGAGATATTATACTTGCTCGAAACCCATGTGTTTACTGCTATGGGAGGCTAGCTCTTCTTCCTAGCCGACTATTGGAATTTCACTATCAACATACTGCAGAGTAACTATGGAAGGTGTGCATGCCTGACATCAATTTCAAGAAGCAGCAGAGAGGGTGAACAGACCACTTAGGGGAATGGTCACCCTTGTGTTTTACCAAAAAAAATAGTGACCACTCATAGAGGTCAATTACCACGTCTACGATTATTGTTTGTCCCAAACAGAACCGTAGACGCCCCTCTCTGCTGCTATCAATATTGGGAATCATCATCTGAATCATGGGAATCTTCATCTGTTTCATCTTCATCTGTTTCATCTTTATTTGTTCCATGTTTCAAGTAATATTCAAGTTCTGATGGTGGTTTTTCTATTTTTGGATTTATGTTCTTTCTGTGTTTATAATATATCATCAAACTTCTGTATTCCTCTTCTGCTGATATTAATTAAATTATTATGTTATAATAAAATGGTACATCCAGAATCTCATACTGCAAGAACAGCTCGAGAACGATTAGAAACAATTAAAAAATTTCTTCCTGTCAGAGACTCATTTAGAAAAAATCTACAAGCGCAGCAAGAATCAAAAGTTGAGTATGAAGAGGACACTAAAAAACTGTTTAAGCCCGTTACTGCGGCTACTAAGAAAGCTGCATCGGCTGTTGAAAAAACTATATGGGGAGATATTGCGGAGGAAGATGAGAAGAGGAAAAAGGGTATTTTTCCGGTATTAGAACAAACTGCAGTGCAGGCTGAAAAAACAGCAAGAAGAACCAAACAAACAAAGAAGATTTTACGAGACCTTCCAACTGACATAGCTGCAGCTCAGCCTCCACGTGTTGATGAGGAAATACGTGAAGGTATTGGAGCACTTCGTGCTGAAGTCGCCGATGTGAGAAAAAAACTTGCATCTGAACCCAAAACAGCAGAAGAGAGCTTAAGATTAATTGCAAGATTTAACGAAGGAGTTGTTGAGGAAATTAGAAACACTGAAAGAGAGAGATTACCTGAGTTGATATCAAAAAATATATCTAATAAATCTAATTTTTTAAAACCCGGTCATGAAAAAACAAGTGATGATAATTTCATTAAATGGATATATCGCGTATATTACAACAGAAAACAAGCTAGAGGTCAAGAATTTAAAAGACTTAAAGAAGAAGTAGAAAGACTTAGAGGGAGACGGGAACAACTAGAACAAGAAGAGTCCTTCCAGTATCAGCTTCCTCCACCTCTGCAACAAATAGAACAACAACAATCTTCTTCGCCACAGCAAAGGTTGTTGTCGAAAATTAAAAAGGCTAAAGAGTCACTTAAATCACCCTTCTCGAAGAAAATTTCTGCACCGAAAATGACATTTACACCGACAGGTTCACCACATGGATTTCGAGAAGGTGACTCACCCCCGGACACCACTGAAGTACTTGCTCCGGTAATGCAACCACCACCTCAAGATGAACCTAAAACAGGATCTGGTTTATGTCCTGATAATATCATCAATGACGTGTCACGGTTAGAAGTTCTCATAGGAGGAAAACGTGCTGGAAATAATTCACCAGAAATAACCAATGAAGCAGCTGATATTTGTCGGCGACTATTTCAAGGTGGTATCATGGATATCGGCGTTTACCGAGAACTTATTGATGAGCTCGTTGATGACTAGTTGTTAGATAAATGGTAAATAAAATAAGATGATTGTGCATGATAATCATCGTAAACCCACACAGGTCAGAGCGATAAACTCACGATTACCAATCTATAGTGTTATTTACGGAAATGGACTTGGTGATGTCATTCGGGGATTATTCACGAGGATAGCTCCCAAAGTAGCACCTGTTGCAAAACAATTATCGATGAAGGCTATTGATATTGTTCGTGATAAAGCTCCTGGTGCAATTGTCAATGTTGCTGGTAAGGCGTTCTCGGCGATCAAAGAAAGATTATCACGATTATTGCGACGAAAACAACAACCACCGGTGAAACTGGCAAGTACTGAGGTGATGCCTGCAGACGTAGGTAAAATAATAAATCAGGCTGCAAATCAAAAACTAGCGGCGTTAGCAGATCAAGGACTCGGTGAATCTGGAAATAATATCTCAAGTTTGATATCAGGAAGTGGAACTTCCCGAGGTGGAACTTTCCGGCGGCGGTGATCAACGTGTTAGACGAAAAATAATTATAATAAAATGTTCAAGCGCGTATCCGACACAGCATTTGACATGGAAGCACCCGTCCTTAAGGATGAATCTGTACGTGATTATCAATTTTATTCCTATGACGCAAAACAACCAGATCAACGTGGAAGAATTGAACTACAAGTTCATGACACAAGTAGATACTTTTTACCCGCTGATGCCTTTCTTGAGGTAGAAGGTACAATTATAAAAACGGATGATACTAATTACTTAGATCCAGTAAAAATTGGTTTTGTCAACAACGGGATCATAGCATTATTTAGTGGCGCCACATACATGATTGATGGAAAAAATATTGAATCAATTCAGAATGATGTCGACGTTGCTACAACAATAATTGGTCTGGCGAGATATTTTGATGATTATACAAGATCAGCAGGTCCCACAATGATGTTTGTGAAAGATAACTCCGATAACCCTGAAAATGATCCGTATAATATAAGACGACCAAGAAATTTTGCTGATACGGGTGATGCTGATGTGTGGCCAGTAGTTCGTGGTTCTAATGAAAATTTCAACTTGGGATTTGCAGCACGTAGAAATATGTTGCTAGGAGGCAATAGAGGTTTTTCATGTACAATTCCACTATCGCATATTTTTGGATTTTGCAGGAATGTTAAAAAGGTTATTTTTGGAGCTAGACACACGGTTGTTCTTGTAAGAAAGAACGATGATAATGATGCTCTGTGGAGACCCGTTGGTGATGCTGGTAAAGTAATATTATCAAAACTTTCATTGTGGATGCCGGTAATGACTCCAACGATCGCAGAAGAACAGCGATTAATTTCTTTCATGGATGCAGGTGGTAAATCCTTGTTGTCATGGTTAACAACAAGCACAGATAGTATGCAAACTAACGTTAACGGTCAGTTTACATGGCATATAGCATCACAACAGGGTGTTTCTGCACCACGACATATTTTTATTGCGTTTCAGAACCGTAATCGTTTAAACTCACAAATTCACTCTCATATGATATTTGACCAACTAGGTCTCACAGATATTTCTTTACGGATAAACGGACAACAAGAACCAACGGAGAATGTACAACTAAATTATGCATTAAATCACATAGGACGTGCATATCATCGTTTGATGTCATTTATGGGACGTGATCAAAATGTTGATACCGGGTTGCAAATATCACAACTAGATTTTAAAAACTTGTACCCGATTTATTATTTTTCATTAGAACATCTTGATCTATCAAAACAATCTGTCGTTGATATACATCTCAAAGCAACATTAAATACCGGTGGTGTTGATTACAGAGCGATCGCGGTCATACTTAGCGACAAGGCCATGTTACTTGAAGGTGGTAGTGGTCGAATGAGGGTCGTTGATGCACCGGTGGAAAATCTTTAATCGTGTTATTTAGAAAAATATATTTTATATAAAAATGTCGTATGGTCATGTTAATGTTACTCTGACCCCGGGTCAGGTAAAAAAGCTTCAATCAAAAACCGCCAACAAATGCGGAACTAAAATATCACTAAAACGAGATCAGATTGGTGGTGGTCCAAACAAATTATCGTTGACAAATAATCAGATTAAACATTTCAATAAAGCCCTAGAATCAAAAACTGGAGTTCAATTCCATCTCTCCCCGAGCGCCATCAAAGACATGGTTAAAACGGGTGGTATATTTCCATTTCTTGCGGCCATTCCGGCATTAATAGCTGCAGCTGCTCCAGCCTTAGCAAAAGCGGCCGCGTTAGGTGTTGCTGGAGGTGTTGCTGGAGCGGCGGGTAAAAAAGTTTTCGAAAAAGTTACTGGTGGACGATATAACAAAAAAAAGGGACGCGGTCTAAGATTACCGGGATCTCGTTGGGGGAGAGGCCTAAGGCTTCCAGGGTCATTTCGTTAGACGTTCCAGCATCAAATTTTGATTTACTTGATGCTGCTAAAAAATTAAAAATATCTGCCTTTAGAGGTGTTTTTATGCGAGATCAATTACCGAAACAACCAAACAAACTTGAAACAGGTATTATTAATCTTGACAAACGTTCCGGACCTGGTACTCATTGGGTATCATACGCGGTTGATCCGCGTGGAATTGTTTATTTTGATTCGTACGGGTTAGCTCCACCTGTTGAATTTATCAAGTATGTCGCACCACTCCACGCAACAACTAGCGGTTATAAAGTTTGGTATTCAACGCTACCCACACAAACAATGACAGATCCGCCAATATGCGGCCGTGAAGTAATTAATGTACTCGACGCTATATCAAAATCATCCAAGCCGCCACATAAAGTCGTGCACGATTATACAAGCAACCGATATGTTGCGCGTAAAGCATTTTAAACAACGGATCTTATTATAATGGTTGATATTTACGGAAGATCTTCTACTAGTAAGAAAATAAAATCCGACGTTGATCTGTCAAAGTATGCGACTAAAGATGACCTCGCTGATATTATGAACCTTGCTGGAGTTGACCCAGATGAAGTTGTTATTTTTCAAGATCGATATGGTAAACTAAAAACCAGCAATATCAAATGGAATGATATAGTCCGGCGAGTACTTGGTGCAGTTACGGAAAATATTCCCGTGTTTACTGACGGTGGTAGAATCAGAGATTCAAGTATGTCACTTAAAACCATCAGAGATGAAATTGCAAAAAGTGTTGCTAATCGCGTGAGAAACACCGGTGACACAATGATGGGTGAACTTAGCATGAACGGGAACAAAATAGTAGCTGTAACAGCTCCAAAATCTGACAACGACGTCGCAAACAAACTATACGTTGACGACGTGGATGGAAAACTATCCACGCTACGGGCCGAATATGATGTTCACGTAACCGGTTTTACAAGGCTTCGAAGAAATTTTCAGAAAACCGATGATGCCATAAATAAGTTCTTTGGAACTCCTTCCGTCATTGACATGAAACTCGTTGATATCAAAAGTAACCTAGACACGATCAAACGAACACAACTAGACATCGTAGCGGGAATTCCTGAGATTATCAGTAAAACCAATCTGATTAAAATTTCAGCTGAAATATCTCCCGGGCATATCACAAACATCGTATACACGGTATCATCGGGATTCGCAACATGGTCAAAACAAAATAATACTATCGAATATATCGCAACAACCACTGGCGTGTACAGGCTGTCTGTGTTTAGTGCTGCAAAATTTGAAATATTTACAACGTTTCCATGGCGTCATTCCACCGACAGGTTTTCCGGGGTTGTATCTGTTATATTAAATATCGGATTCAAAGAAATATTTATCCTGGAAGCAGATGATAAGACATTAACCGCAACATCCTTCTGGTGGTGTTTGGAATTTGTAGCTGAAACACCTCAATTGGTTACTGCATAAAAATATATATGGACGGTGCACAATACAGATACAATCAAGCGCGTGAATGGCAGGCGACGCTAAAAGATCAAGTCGATCAATATACAGTAAAAGTAAAAAAATATCGACGACGATTGGTTATCGTTGATGTGATTGTTTATTCAGTATCCGCTGTTGTTGCTGGAACCGGTGTAATATTATCAGCGTTGACAACGATGGCACCAGTAGCCGTAACTATCTGTATTTCAGCAGCAACAACTATTGCAGGTGTGCTTGGTATCATCACAAAAAAAATATGTACTTGTACGAACGAAAAATTATCCGATTACAAAATAAAATTACATACAGCGACGGTAGCATACTCGAAATTATCCTCGTTGTTATCAGCGAGTCTCAGTGATGGAATTATATCTGATTTCGAATTTTCAATGATGACCAAAATATACGATGAAGGTATCGGTATTAAAGATACAAGTATCAATAATGACAGAATTACTCCAGCAGATCGTGACCAACACAACTCCGCCAAAGATAACGATGATCTCGGTAAGTTCAACTAATCCTGAATTTAGTGTTAATTTTCCTACTGCAATTCCAGTAAAAGAAATAGCACTAGCACAATTACGAGTATATTACAGCTGGCCAAATATCAGATCAAAATCATTTAATGGTACACCAGCAAATAATTCGCTTGTATTTACTAACAAGAACAAATCCGATGGAACACCTGACTGGGTTGTTGTTGGAATACCAACCGGCAGTTACCAGATTGAAGAGATCAGTGAGGAATTTGCGCGTAGAATAAAATCAATAACGGGAAAGGAATCAAAAATATCAATAAACGTTCATGAGCCGACGTTGTCCTCGACGGTTGAAATAAACTCGCCTGATTATGCCGTTGATATTTATCAATCTTCAATCAGATCCGTGCTAGGATGGCCTGAAATTCCCCCGGTGTATGAAGGACCACCAGAACCAACGAGGGGTGATTTTACGTCAAAGACCAGTCTTCGTCATGATATTAAAATGAATTCAGAATGGCTAGATTACATAGAAGTAAAACCAGGATGGAGGGGGGGAACACCTGTATATGATCCTAGAGCTCTTTTGTATAATCTTAATGAACGTGTTATTGCTTTGAATATTGATTCTATATTTGCTTCAATAAACTTAGACCATGAAATACAGGTAAATAATTTACGTGATAGTTTTCAAGAGTATTTATTTGATTCAACATCCGCGCGCGATAATATTATTAGGTACATAGAAGTTTTAAATTATATAGTTAATTCTTCTGAAGTTATCTATAACAGAATTAGAGATATGGTTCTTAAGTCATCAAGCGATTATAAAAAATCCTTCGCAGCCAAGTACAAAATACCCGAAGCTGACATTGTAACGTTTAAGTTTCCTGATTATAATCCGGATAAATTAAGAAAATCTGTCAATGATGTCATTGATGAGTTTTTTCCTAAAATACTCGATGCGTGGAAAAAACTAGCACCATTAGCAGTTGTTCTCAGACATGATAATGATCCACATAGCGGCGGAAGACACGTATCCCCGCGGATCGTTAATATAACACCGACGGTCGCGGTCAATCTGGTTTGTGACGTAATCGATGGCAGCTATCAAATAGATCTCGGAAGATCAAATCAAGCTCAACAAGGATACATCCTGTACACGTTCACACCACAAGTTCCCCCTGGAAATTTAATCGTGCAAGAACCAACTAATCCCGTGTATTTGCGGTGTCACAATAATATGTTAACGCGAATCAATTTTAAGCTCACAGACCACCTTAATCGCTTGATTGACATACGTGAAGAAGAGCTTGTAATAAATCTGTATGTGAAATCTTAAGGATTTCTGTCCTAAGACTTCCGTCGTAAGGATTTCTGTCTAAGGACTTCCGTCGTAAGGATTTCTGTCTAAGGACTTCCGTCGTAAGGATTTCTGTCTAAGGACTTTTGTCGTAGATCTTCAGAATCAAATTCGATCAACTTAAAAAAATATTTTATTATTACTGGCACAAATTTGTGTTTGGTACAAATTAATCGGCCCAGGCAACTAAAAAAGCTAGTCGATGAAAGTAAAATTAAAATTTCTATCACAAAAAAAAATAATATTTATTAATTTTCCTGATTTTTACTGAAATTGTACAAATTACTTGATTTTGACTACCAACTACCCCCTCAGAAACATAAAAATGCACGAACTACTTGATTTTGACTACCAACTACCCCGTCAGAAACATAAAAATGCACGAACTACTTGATTTTGACTACCAACTACCCCGTCAAAATCAAGAAAGTTCTAACCTTGTCAAATTGTTCCTAACAAATTTTATTTATTATAAATTAATTTTATTTATTAATAATATTATTTTTACTGAGATTTTTATTTTTTTTATACTAAAATACAACGAAATTGCTCAATTTTCCTGATTTTGACTACCAACTACCCCGTCAGAAATCAAGTAGTTCGTGCATTTTTCTTTGATTTTGACTACCAACTACCCCGTCAGAATCAAGTAATTTGTGCATTTTTCTTGATTTTAGTAAAAAAAATAAATCCTCAGTAAAAATAAAATTTATAATAAATAAAATTTATAATAAATAATATTATTAATAAATAAAATTTATTAGGAACAAATTTGACAAGGTTAGAACTTTCTTGATTTTGACTATCAATACACGTGGTCAGCGTTGACTTGGACCCCAGTTACCAAAACTTTCATT
Source organism: Sinohyriopsis cumingii (assembly GCA_028554795.2). Classification (NCBI taxonomy): domain Eukaryota; kingdom Metazoa; phylum Mollusca; class Bivalvia; order Unionida; family Unionidae; genus Sinohyriopsis; species Sinohyriopsis cumingii. Next base: position 150,965,523 of record CM068828.1, on the reverse strand, counting down.
TTCATTATCACCAGTAACGAAGTTACCTTGGATCGTTTCACCAACGAAGTTACCTTGGATCTTTTCACCAGTAACGGGGTTACCTTGGATCGTTTCACGATCTGACATTATTTTTCTTAATAGTCTTATGCGAGTACTAATCGTTTTCTTTGCCTCATACTCGTGGGATAATAACGACTTAATTCTTTCTACGGCGGTAGAAAGAGGAACGAACTCCTTCACATGATCATCTTCTACGGTAGCTAGCGACTGAAACATTGCCGATTGAATCCGTTTCATGAGCCTGTATTCAGATGATAGTGTGTGTGTCCCCATGGTTTTACGTTCTTGTAAAATCTCAAAGTCAGAAACTATTTTTTCAGGATTAAGTTCATCAGATATATTAATTCCATCTTTTTTAATTTTTTAATAGCGACAATTACATCATTGATATTTTCATGGTTCATTATATAATATATAAATCTTTAAAATAAAAAAAATATCCCTAGAACACCTATCGAGTGTATTAGCGAGTTCGTCGGGATGTTTCAGGGACAGCACAACATATACAATGAATGAAGAGCTCCTATCGAGTGTATTAGCGAGCTCAGATTATGAATGAAGAGCCCCTATCGAGTGTATTAGCGAGCTCAGATTATGAATGAAGTACAAACATATAACTTAACTAAGGAAATGGATATATACAATGAAATGGTTATATACAATGAATGAAGAGCCCCTATCAAGTGTATTAGCGAGCTCAGATTATGAATGAAGTACAAACATATAACTTAACTAAGGAAATGGATATATACAATGAAATGAATGATATACAATGAAATGGTTATATACAATGAATGAAGAGCCCCTATCGAGTGTATTAGCGAGCTCAGATTATGAATGAAGTACAAACATATAACTTAACTAAGGACAGTACAAACATATACGCTCAGCAAAATCACACCCACAATAATTAATCCAGTGGGTGATACGAAAATATGTATCAACCACAAGTCAATATTGTGGTTTGTGAATTTGCTGAGCGGAGGGGTTCTTGCGGTTCCCCCCACTATTATAAAAATCGCAATTATGCGCACCACCGACAAATTGTCAGCCATGGGGATTCGATCCTGGACCGCGAGCGTCACAGTCCAATACCATACTGATCGAGCTATCAAACATTGTTACGAACATATGTTTCGGAAGTTAATATATAGCTAGCTATATAGCTAAGGAACCAATATTTACACTAAACAGCGGTTTCTGAATAATAACGGTTTCTGTATTTAACAGTTTCTGTATTTGTAGCGGTTTCTGGATAATAACAGTTTCTGTATTTATAACAGTTTCTGAATAATAACAGTTTCTGAATAATAGTTTCTGTATTTATAACAGTTTCTGAATAATAGTTTCTGTATTTGTAGCTGGTTTCCTAAGCAGACCGAAAATCAATAATAACAGTAGCATTAATGCACCAGTCAAAGAACTTTCCAGAATTGTAAGTTCAGTGAACACACAACTGCAGGTCAATTACAATGAGTAACGGTTTCTGTTTCACACACAACTTCCTACGGATCAATAATATTATCATGTGTTGTATGATGGGAAAATATTTAAAAACCATAAATAATACTTATGAGTCTAATGAGTTAGGTTCGTCGGCACTATACGATGTAATTAGTTAAACTGACTAATTACGATCATAAAAAACCAACCATCTACGAAGAAAACTATATATTACAAAGTAATCTCCCCTTAAATCAAAAATTCAGTAGTGTATGGAGGACCTACTGTGACATAAATTAAAAAAATTAATTCAATGTGGTGATGATAGTTAATAATGTGGTGATGATAGTTATTGATACTGAAATGTAATTTTCTGCTTATATTTTTTCGAGAGAGCAGATCTGGTTATATTATCTGCTACTTTTTGTACTGAACGCGAGTTAATATCAAAATATGTCGCAGCTGAACACATCGAACGAAACATAATTATTTTACCGGTTTCTATGTTTGTAGAAATTACCGCCCTCTTTCCGATTGTCTTACATCTTCCTGTATTACCGCGTGTATTATTCTCGCTGTGAGAGATAGCTTGTAAATTGGATAAATTATTGTTTTGAGTGTCCCCGTCAATATGATCAATAACAAGACCATCATTGATCACTCCGAAGAAACATTCATACGTAAATCTATGACATAGATAATGTTTTTTCCCAACTGTAAATCTAAGATAACCAACATTATTAATACAACCAACTTGTCTCTTCAACTTGCGGTGTCTGATGATACCATTAATATTTGATTCATAGTTTGTTATGACAGGATGTGGGACAAATATATTTTGCTCCATTATAATAATATTATATGTTTAAATCATTGTTTGTCTGAAATCTTGATATATAATCCCTCACGGATTTTATAGCGTTTTCACCGCTATTATTTTTTTTGTCATAATATCTTTTAAGCTCTCTGAACCGTTTCCCGCCACACTTTCCACATAATTCTGTCTTTCCTCGCACTCCAATACCACACCGTAGACATGGTATTGGTCCTAGACTTCCTCGTCGTATGTTTTGTGAGTGCATCCAACAAAATTCCTTTCTGCAGGATTTGTTGCATCGATTTACTGAGCCGATCATCAACCATCTACATTGGGACATTGTATATATATATATAATTTTCTTTATTTAAATATTTGTTTTAATTATATGAACGAGTTTGAGAGATTATCCCAAACTAGGCCTGTTAAGTATAAATTCAACCTTGACAGATTATCTTCTGACTTGCCAGTACGAGATCTGGTTGATCCGAAAAATAAAAGTTTGATCTCGAAAATTCACGACGCCAAGAAAGAATTTTACACGGATGGTGCATCTCATACATGGTCAACGTTCAAGATTATACGCAACACTGTCACGGACGCTACAATGAACGACAAGCGAGCGGCAACTATCATTAACTACATCGCTGAATACGAGGGCAATCAAAAATATTTCTTCAGAGTAAAATTTATTGTATTAACAGAAACAGATAGTTGGATTATCCGTGACAAATATGATCCTGTCCTTGGTAATAATAAAACTATCATATTAAGTAAAAATTCCAGACCGGGTCTATTGACTGGTATTGATAAACCGTATTATGAACGAGCATATCCTGTAACGGCGGTTATTTATGGAATCTATGAGATAAATAAAAAACCCAACGTTGATAAACTAGCGCCGATGAAATTTTCAAGGTTAAATTGTGTGGCTGAACGAGTAATAGAACACTTTACAAACGCGATGCGTGGAAATGGATTAACTGATTTAAGGCGTGAAAAAATAAACTCGTGGGCTGATTCAGTTAAGGATACTGGTGCTACAATAAAAGATGTTGCTGAGTTAGGAAAAATATTAAAATTTCCAATAACTGTGGCGACAATAACGGGAGAAGTACTGTACCAGTCGAAATATAAATCGAAAGGAGCTCCAATAAATATTATCGATCATAACGCGCACGCATGGACTAACGCAGTAACAATATTTCCACGTGATCGAACTGTTAGATTTTACCCCACAGAATTATCCGTGGCAGATATGAGTATGTTTGATTTTATCAACGAAATAAGTAAAACCGATCCTGTATCGGTATGGTTATTCAAAAGTAATGAGGAGGGTGAATTTGATCAGTTTGTCAAACCGAACGGTGAAATATATCGCACAGAATCCCTCCATGACGAGATGAAAAATCTTGCGACGTTTTTACAGTGCAAGCACGCGGAAAATACTGACAAATTACTAACTAATTGTTTTACCGTTCCATCTGTTGCGGCTCATTTCGCCAGAGAACGAAATTCATGGAAACCAACACGATTTGATTTACTCGAGGACGTACGCGCAAGTTGCGTCGAATATGGACATGGCGGATTATGGAATACCAAATACAATTACAATGATGTTATTTCGGTTGATATGGTTGCATGTTATCCAGGAAGTTTTCTGGGATACGGAGATTGTTCTACGTACTTTGAAAGATTTGGTCACCCTACAAACGAGATGACGCGGGTGGCAATTAATGGACCATTACCTGATTTTGATCTGACTGGATTCGCCTGTATTGAGTCATTCGAGTTTAACGAAAATCTTCACAAGATTTGTTATGTTTGGTTTGGCAGACATTTTTGTGAAAAACGTTGGGCACCTATAGTTTTGTTGCGATATATGCTAGATTGTGCGATACTGACATCGTTGGTGGTCAGTGAGGCAATTATATCATATCATGCACAGACCAAAGTTTGGTTGCCCATGTCAGATTCTGAAGTTATTAGCGAGTTTAAGGATGATATTCCTAATAAACTCAAAACCGCAAAAGATCTCGGTAGAAGAATTATAAGTAAATTTACTCAAGGTGGTGCATATGATTATAAAAGACATCACGCACGATTAATTTTAGATGATGCCGAGTACGATTTTATAATCGCTGATACAACGGCGAAAAATACATTTGTAAATCGAGAGAGTGTTTATTTATCCGACGGAACAAAATTAGGTACGATCGTTAGTTACATAAATGACGTATCCCCGCAATATACTCATCTAAGATCTTCCATGTTGGCTTATGTTTCTATAAATTTATTATCGATGATTAATAGATTTCCTGAGACCGCAGTCAGAGTCGCAACGGACTCGTTTTATATTTCAAGTAAATATTTAGAATCTGTTATGAAATTTACAAGTAATGATGAACGATGGGGTTCGTGGAGAATAAAAAAGGAACTATTACACAATTACACAGAATCAGCAGATGTTCCAGTGAGATATTCTTATCGTGAGGGTAATAAAATATCAGAAATGTCGAAGGCACCATCGTTGAGTGATCCAATAACCAGATATAAGACAGTATATCTCAATGGACCTGGTGGATGCGGCAAAACAACTCGAACGATTAATGTTTTTAGAAATTCAGATATAATCGTGCTGACACCCACACATAGACTTGCACGTGAGATGAAACAGCGGCAAGTACAATCGTGTACGTATCATAGTTTCTTCCGATGGCGCGGAGATACATGGACTCCTGAACGGATGGGAGAAAAATATATACCTAAAATAATTATTTGGGATGAGATATGCACGGTGTCATTAGATACATTGAAAACGTTTCTTGATTGGTTGTTGACGAAAAATACCGCCATAATAATGTGTGGCGATCATGGTCAACCGCCACCTTTTGTTGGACCATCTCCACATGATTGGTTAAAAAATTTCGTTGATTATTATGAAGAAATAGATGATGATCATAGAGCTCTTGATGCAAATTTGAAGGAGTTTAAAAAATTAATCAGATTACAATCAAACAAAATTCAGTGTGAAATATTACGTGGAGTGATCTCAGAGACATCAATGAGTGATTTTTTGAACTCATGGAGACCCACCGATTTGATCGTAGCAAGTAGAAAAATAATCAGAGACGCTTTACAACAACAGTTATTTCAACTGCATAAAGAACAATATTCAGAATTACCCGTTCCGTTATGTTATAGACCATCAGATACACGAAAACAGAATATTAATGTTGATATTCCAGGACAGACAGAGTCAAGGAAACAGAATCTCGTATTAAATGATATTGTCGCCGTTGATATCAGTGTGGTCGAAGATGCATTACGCGCTGACAAATCTCCATGGGTGTTGGGATACGCTATGACGATCCACTCGTCTCAGGGATTAACTATTTCTGATACACGAGTCTGGATTGTAGACGATCGCATCGAGTGGTCAAATTTAGTTTATTTAGCGGTATCGAGGGTCAGAAATATATCTCAATTACGTAGAATCATAATTCCTGAAATCGTTGATAAATTTAACATCATCGATGATGATATAATAAGAAAAAAATTAATCGGATACAAACAATCTGACAAAAAAAATAAACGTGACTTTGATCTTGATGTTGAATTTATTACCGAGTTAAAACAGCAGCAGAACAATCATTGCATCAGTTGTAATTGTATAATGTTATGGCGATATTCGAGTAATGATTCAAGACAATTTACCGTAGATAGAAAAGATAATAGTCGCGGTCATACACGAGAAAATACCATGTTAACCTGTCTTGAGTGTAATCGACGTAGAGGCGCTAGCGCCTTGGGTGCTAGTTAAGTGATCGAAATCACCGGAGTGATCGCGGCGGTAGTTGTGTATCCGCGGGAATTATTTGTAGTTGTTCACGTGTAAATCCACGTTGAGGAGCAGCAGAATCTAATCTGTAGATTGCAGGTCTGGAAACGCCTACGTTTCTTCCAGTGGATCTTGTCACGGTAGATATTTTGTGTGTGGTAACACTCCAAATAGGATCAGTTGCTCTCGCGCTACCACCTTCAAGTTCACCAGGCTCATATAAATATCTGACTGTGACATCACCTAATATTTTTTGTTTTCCAGCATCTTTTCGTTGTGTTGGTATATTTTTTTTTGTGACCGCGCTAATGGGTTTCATGTTGGTTGTTCGTGTGATCTCATTATTTAATGCAGCTATCACGATTGGTAATCTTGCAACCCATTCACGAGATCTTTTATCCTGAATAAATTCCCTCGCGTATTGATATCCAAATAACCGTTCAGCAAGTGTTCGATTAAATCGCTCAACAATTGCTTGATCACGGTGAATTGCAGTATGACCTCGTCGTATTTTGGTATTATGTTGTTTCATCAGCGATGATACTGGACCAAGAAATTCCTTACCAGGATCAACCTGTAGTAGCTGCGGCCATCGTAGACCACCTTGTGGTCCGAGTCCTCGTTGATAAATTCGTTCAAACGCATCGGCTACTTCAGATGATGTTTTTGTTGATAGCGGCTCTGCTTCTTTATATCTACTTGCAACATCAACTACGGTTAGCGCGTACTTGTACGTTTTTCCACGTACAGTATCATGCGGTAAAAACAGAATATCAGCTTGATGAACTTCATTAGGAACACTGACATCGAAATACGAGTACTGAATTTGTTTAGGACGTGGCAGATAAATTTGCCATATTGCTTGTTTAGATAACCACGTTTTAGCAGTAGAATGTTTAACCGATGCTGCATCAGCAAGTTTACCAATTGCTGCTTTGCCTCTCCAGTATCCTCTCGGTGAATAATAAATTGATTCCATTATTAATTACCAGCCCCAATCGCTAATTTACCTTTCATCGAGGATCTTACTAACCAATTAGCTAATGATTCTCTAATATTTTTATTTTTTATAGAATTTAATGAATGAATTAATTTTACATCTGCAATATGCCTATCTTGTAGATTTTGACTTTTATAAGCTACATCATGAGCATGACAAGCTCGATCAATAGCATTTATTGGTTCCTCGCCTGGTTTTGGTTGATCTTGATTATCGAGCCTGATATCGAGTCTGGTACCAGGACCGCAATAATTATATCCTGGTAGATGTTTTTCTCCGCTGTATTTAGCCCATGGAGCACCTGGAAACTTTGACATCAAATTAGCAATATCACCACCGCGCTTATTAGGTAAAAACGAAAATTTCTTTCTACAGCATACAGAACATTTTCCACCGTACGCTATTTTTTTATTTTTTGTTATAACCGTAGCTAAATCAATAGTTGGAGTTTTAACTTTACAGCGTAAACAATATAAATTCATGTTATAATATATATGGATATAATTGATTTCTCAGCAACTCGGCAGCGAGAGCCAGTTAAGCATCATCCTGCGCTACCGAACTCCATCAGAATGATTATCATAGGACCATCTGGATCGGGTAAGACGCAATTATTACTTAATCTGATAATGAGATGGTTGAAATGGGATAAGTTGTATTTAGTAGCACCATCCGTTGATGATCAACGATGTTATGATGTACTTAAAGATTTCAATGAAAACGCGCGATTACTGGATGAAGATAATGATGTTATAGAGTTTATAACCGATATTGATGAAGCACCATCCGTAGATTCCATAGACGGATTTATTAATAATTTAGTTGTATACGACGATGTGATGCTAGATAAACAATCAAATCCAGCCAGAATATTTTCCCGAGGGAGACATAAAAATACAGACGTGATCTATGTTACTCAACGATATACACAAATACCAAAAGTGATCAGAGACAACTGCAACATTTTAGTTGTGTTTAATGGCGTAGACACACACACATTGCGAAATATTCACCAAACTTGGTGTGGTGGTGACATGGATATAATTAAATTCAGAAATTTCTTCTCACGAGCGCAAGCTACCCCGCATGGATTTATAACAATAAATTTACATGATCCAAGAACAAGATATCGTGTGGGTATTGATAAAATATTTGGGTAACAGGGGTGATGATAAAATTAAATTTAATTAAACAGATATCATTAATATAATGAACAACTGTGCGTGGCTGCGTCAAGGAACAACAGATAAATGCAACAAAAGGTGCCGTGGAGAATATTGCAAGAAACATAATTATCTTATAAAGAAAACCCTCATGCTGGTCCACGAAGATGTGTTGGATGTAACAACGGCGTTAGAGGATTATATCAGATTTGTAAAAATTGCGGTGGAGATCGATACAGAAGTTTGATGAACTATTACAGAAAAAGAAAAAACATAAATCCCAAAATAGAAAAACCACCATCAGAACTTGAATATTACTTGAAACATAGAACAAATTCCGAAGATTCAGATGAAGATGAAACAGATGAAGATTCCCATGATTCAGATGATGATTCCCAATATTGATAGCAGCAGAGAGGGGCGTCTACGGTTCTGTTTGGGACAAACAATAATCGTAGACGTGGTAATTGACCTCTATGAGTGGTCACTATTTTTTTTGGTAAAACACAAGGGTGGCCATTCCCCTAAGTGGTCTGTTCACCCTCTCTGCTGCTCAAGAACAACACAAGCCCGAAACACCTAGTTCACAAATATAGCCATATTGTTAAATAGTAAACAATAATAGCTGAAACGGCCACACCATAGCCATAAAGGTCACCAGCCATACTCCAGCATTTTCCTATTTATATCAGATTTGCAATACATGATTAAAATTAATTATACTCGCATACAATTCTTTTTTATATCAAAGTGTAAAGATGAAATAATAATTTAATTACTCGAAATATAAGTATACAACGCTGTTACTTCCCCTTAGTTATGATTTCCCACTTATAGAGGACGCAACTGGAAATGAGGTACATTTATCCCTACAAGACGAAGTACATACTTCTTGTTGTGGAAAAATAAAACACTAAAAACTATGGATAGGGAATATTTTAGATGAAACTAATGAAAACTAATTTACTGTTCAGCCTTATATCGGTATGCTTGCACGACGCACTAGATTGTGTCGCTTTCAAAACTGTTCAATTGTTTCAATTTATTTGGAAAATTCCCGTTAATACAGGTAAAAAGAATCAATGCTGGCTTCCCAGTGTCGGCAGACTTTATAAAAAATAAAAATAAAAAGATGAAAGAAATCGGTACACTTAAAGAATCCAAAGGAACCAAACTTGATTTCCTTTTGTAGGCCGACTTCAGAAAAAAAAATCGGCACACTAAAAAGATACCAAAGTCAAGTTTCTGGGTTTGGCTTGCATTGTAATAAAATAACCTATGTATCTGATATCCTGTCGGTAAGTTTAAACAATGAGTTTATTTTGTTCCATGCCAGTTGTATGTATCACACGGGCTTCTATTTGTTTGCCATATGTAATCATAATTGATGTTTGCAGAGCAAATATTAAACATGTTTCTTACACTCCTTCTTGAGAAGTACATTCTATTGCTTTATCGTCTGAAAACGGCAAGGACAAAGCAAACAGATTAGAGTTTCTGCTGCCCCCACAGGACTGTCTTTTCTATCCATTACAGACTGCCAGCAAAGAAAAGAGAGAATATAAAATCACATAACTATCTACACAAAAAAACGATATTTACATACCATGGAAAATCAAGAAATTGAAGGTCAACTAAGTGAAAACAGAGCACGAGGAAACCTGACGACCAAGAGAAAAATGAATCAAATAAGTAAATTTTTCAAGCTAAGAAGAATTGACACGCACGACGGGAGTTACATAGAATGCGAATACAGAGAAGGGACACAAGAACTAGACATGACAAACATTCCAAGAGAGAAAATACCAACCATATGAAGATATCAAATCCCGAGTGCATAAACAGAGTATACTCCATTAACCCCAACGGATATAAAGGTTACATCATACGACCGAAAGGAAAAACACCGATTTTACCATACGGAGAAATGTACGCTGGGAAAGAGAAAGTCATAGTAAAGAAACCAGCACCAATCCTACGGAAAATAAACAAAACAGACAGGAGACCTGCATGTGACGGATACCCCTTTAGAAATTTCAATAGAGGAAATAGTTAAAAAGTTTGAAAAAAGATTTCAAATTCCAGTGATATCATCGCGAATGGGAATGATTGAGTCAACAACGATACTTAACGGGACAAGAATACTAGAGATTAAAAAAGAGAAATTAAAAGGTACCAAGAGAGCCTTCTACCTATTTGGATTTCTTGCCAAAACTTGGTGTGAAGGATGCATTTTTGATAGAAAATGCAACAGATGTGGAAATACGGGTCACACACCTTTTAAGTGTCCACAAAATCACGCAACAGTAACTGAAGACAGAAGAAACCGGCAACAACAACAACAAGCATCAGCCACAGAACAACTACATAAAACTCAGCCAAAACAACAACAGCAACAGTCACAAGTCCAGACTGAAGTAAATAAGCAACATCAACAATAACAATAACAAGACAAAAGTCCGCAGATAAACTTAGGAAGCATGAAAGCGGAGAATATACAACAAATACATAAGCAACAACAACCACAGAACCAACAACAACAACAAAACCCACAAGGACAGCAAGGACAAATACAACAACAACAGCAACAAGCAATTACAAATTTAAAGCAATTAAAGGAAACTCAACAACAACGGCAAGTCCTAAAGCAACAACATCCGCACCAGATGCAAGAACAGATACCGGTATAAATCAGACAATAAGTACAGACACAAATGATGGACCCAAAACGACAACAACATGAACCACCAGGACAACAAAATCAACAACAACAGCAAGAATCACAAGTCCAGACTGAATTAGAAAACATTAAGATACAACAACAACAACCACAAGATGCACAGAACCGACAACAACAAAATCCAAAAAGACAAATACAACTACAACAGCAACAAGAAATCGCAAATCCTGAACGACTGCAGAAAACTCTACAACAACGACAAGATGCAAAACAACAACAATCACAACAAATGCAAGTACAAATTCCAGTAAGACAACAAATACAGACACAAATAATGGAACAAAAGCAACAACAACAACCACTAGGGATTAGACAACAGCAACAACAAGAACCTATACAACTACAATAACAGTAGGGCACCAAGCCAATACAGCAAGAAAGTACAGACCCCAAAATAAAACAGCAAGACCTACATAAACCGTCACCGAAACCAGACGAGATACACGCATATTTGAGGAGAATACCAGAAGAAGAGGGAAAAAAAAATGAGACTGCAACAACAACAAAAACAACAGCAACAAAAAATAGAGAACAAAGAAGCGCTATCAAATGCGGAGAAAATTCAAATAAAACAACAGGCCCAACACGTAAAGCACTCAAAGAAATAGACAAGGAAAGAAGGAAGGAAAAAAGAAGAAGACTAAAAGAGGATGAAGAACGAAGGATGGAAGTAGAAAGCTCGTTTAACAAAGATGAATACTTAGAATGAAAAATAAAATTTAAAAAATATTTAAAAAAATAAAATTAAAATGTTTTTTTAAAAATTTAAAAAAGAATTTAAAAAAAATTAAACAATAAAACTATTATTCATGAAAACATTAAAACGATAGCAAAATATACAAAATAGCAATCCAAAACATGCAGGGCAGGAGGGCCTCACTAACTGGTCTGAAAAGATCAAAAAGGAGAGAGTACCCCTCACGGAAAAACAAATATTACACGCAATAATAACTTGCTTTAATAATACTTTTATAACCCATGCTAGCAAAAAGATTATCATTTGCACTCACACTGAAAGTATCTTAAAATAATGGTTTTCTTTTATTTGCGAGATACCGACTTATAGTTAACCTGGATACAATACAATCTGGGTCAGTTTGCAATAAGTAACTTATCAAGCGTAAATGGCAGGTGCCTTCAAGCAATCGGGTGATATTTTCGTCTCATTTGCGATTTTGTTTTTTGACATAAGCGATACACACTACACTAAGGATGCATATTCAAGCCGGCATCCGTTACATATACGGAGTTCGTGGATATATATTTTTTAAAAATAATTTTCGCATGATGAAAAAAGAAGGAATATATGATAACAATGCAAAGTTAATTTCTTTCATTTTATTTTCCAACAAGTGTATGTTTATCAATTTATTTTGTACCGTGAGTGGGGGGGGGGGTGCACAAATTAAACACAAAATTATTTCCTTTCTAATTTGTACGGAATAATGGAGCAAATATGATTGACGATATTGACCAGTAATGACAAGCTTTCAATTTACGCGTGCAAACACTAAGACGACTTGAAAAATAAAAACAAACAATAAAATTAACTGGTAAGAGCTTCATATTGCAGCAACTAAATACTGACAAAATGCTTAACATTATTCTCTCTCTCTCTCTCTCTCTCTCTCTCTCTCTCTCTCTCATGTGTAATCTAGTATCTCTTGTATGCAGCCGTGTTACAACGTGAAGCCTAAAATTAAGTATATTTGTTATAATACCTCATGTACACTACCCTTAGCAAAATGTATACGTATTATGTAGAATATTATATGTTACGTATTTTTGTTTTATAAATGATTATTGATAATTTGACCGGAAGACCTAGCCTGAGAATGTCGTTGTGCAGATGCATATATTTGCTAGCATAAAAAATGTATATAAATATTTTAATTAGAACAAGCAAGATATGTCAGTTTGTATTTTCTCTCATAAATATGTACGTTACTACGTATGATTATTTTCTTTTAAAAAAAAATCAAAATAGTTTGTTTAAATTTAGTTTTTTTTCCCCATAAACCTATTTTACATGTCATGTACCATTTTGTTGAAGAAATAGAACGTACTAACTATTGTTAAGTTGGGCCGAATTGTCTTTGGGCCAAACTCACTATAATCCGGTATAAATGACACAACTTTCCCATCCCTCCCTATTCGATCACACAGATTAAATACACTTTTTTCTGGTAAACATGGTTTTTCGGAAAAAGAAAGAACGCTTTTCCCATCATCACTCTTTTGGTTCCATCCGTGTGCAACACAGTGCTCCATATTTGCTGTACAAAAGCACGATGGTGCGCTATATCGTATAGACATTTACGTGGGGAAATTAAGCTCTTGAATAGAAAGGATAAATTACGTCATATCCGGTTTTGGCACGCGTAAACTACCGATTGTTTACAGAGATTGCCGAATATTTTTTTCATTTTATAAAGCGGAGTTTTAAGTCTAATTAAACATTTTTATGGTGTGCATACATAACCAATGCGTTTTGTTTATAACGATAATAATATCACACGTTTGTACAATATAGGTGGCCGGTGACCTTTAAGTTAAGAAATGTGCCGGGGACAATTTACGAAACTCTGCCCTACCACGTTAGGAATTTGGCTGAAAATGGTTTATGTCAAAAGTTGTGTACATATCACTTGTTTAGCCATTATCTAGTAAAATGGTGTAAAGGAAACCTTTTTGTGCGCAAAATTAAAAATGGTATTATGCTTTTAGAAAAGTGACCACTTTGCGGCAAAATGTATTGCATTATTTACATTGTGAGTAATGACAGACTGCATTTCTTGAAAGATTTCTAATCGATTGCAACCTACAATGCTTTTGATCTTTGTTTAACACTATATCATCAGGACAGAATCAAACTTCCTTTACAATGTTTCATGAATGTCAAGAAGAAATTTGAATGTCATACATTTTAAGAGGGAATGACATAAATGCTGTATTACTTGTCAGTGACAGAAATGACAAGTTTCTATAAACTTCTCTAGAAAACTTAATGAAATCACACATTTAAGTAAATAATGTGCTTTAGAAGTACTTTTAGACTGATATAAAACAAGCAGTTCCTAACCTTTCATTATCATCCTGGAGATGCTAATAGCAGCAAGCGTGTGGGTGTGTGTTTGGGGGGGGGGGTGTGTGTGGAGTAATCACAACAAAAAGTCTAGCTAATCCGGAGAAATCAAAGTTTAATCAATTTACATTAGACCATGCTGGAATAATGATATACGGATGTGTGGGGCCCTGTTAAACTTACAAAGTGACATATCAAATAAATTCATTGATATTTAGCCAACGAAAACGATTACACATATACAATTGTTCAATACAATTTAACAGTTAAATTTCTTTTCTGACAACAAATCACTTACAGCTGACTTTAATAATTTCTGGAGTTTACAAAAGCACAGTAAATAATAAAATAAAGTACAACAACAAAAAAATATTTACAGTGGAAAATTCAGTTATAAAAAATTTAACCTGCTTGACTTCATTAAGCACGTACCATAAAACAACTCCTGCAGAAGCTAAATCTGTCCGTCAAAGTCACTTTCTTGTGCACATATATCAGAATGAGCATCTGGATGAGATTGAAGCTATTGTTTCTTTCAGGATCACTAACCGATTAATCCTAATCTCTTAACATGAAAACTGAGACCTGTAAAAAGAAACGAAACAAGTGATATTGATGTACTTTTAACATTCAGTGAAAACATAAGAATTTCAGAGGAGAAACTGTATGTTTATTGTCAAATGCATGAAACTGCCACTTCTTTTAAGCTTTGTCCACTTTGTTAATTGAATCTAGAAATTTCAGGACATATACATAACATTGAAACATTTCCTATTATCACCCGAGTCTGAGACAACTGCAGAAAGAGCAGGACAATACACTATGGTCACCATTTTGTTAGCATATTTAGTACCTTAAGTCCAAAATATGCCTCTTTGTCATGATGTAAACAGTTCTCACGTTGAGGTACAAAACACAGTTGCCTCCCTCTCCAAGAAAGCATTACATACAACACTAAGTGACATAAGGAAAAAGGAAGGAAATGAAATGAAGCTAATGCATAAAATTATTTAAAATAAACACTGACAAACAGAAAAGTATAACAGATGTGGCTGACTGCACCAATACATATTTTTAGTTTTCCTTACGGGGGCAGGGACCAGTTTTTATGTATAAATTTAATGCCGCAATCAGCGACCTAGTATTAAAAAAAATGATAAAAAAATCAAATACACAAGTGAAGTCAAAAAGGTCCATATTTTTAGATACCTACATTAAAACAAAGCTTAAGAATATTATCCACTTAACGATAGACGTCAATAGCAGTTCAAAGCAGAAGAAGTTTATGCACCCCAACCCCGAATTCCTACCTGCAATTTACATGTTCGAAGGTCAATGTTGACACTGTGTGATGCTCACAGTGCAAACACAATACCTTTTCCTAGATGACATTTCTGCAGAATAGTGTGTACTAAACAGGCTGGTGCAACTGAAAACAGTTGTCATTCAAGCCGTTTTAAGATATTCTGCTTGCCCAAAATGCATGTGTTTAATACTATGAGAGGCTAGCTCTTCTTCCTAGCCGACTATTGGTATTTCACTATCAACATACTGCAGAGTAACTATGGAAGGTGTACATGCCTGACACCAGTTTCAAGAACAACACAAGCCCGAAACACCTAGTCACAAATATATCCATATCTTTAAATCGTAAGCAATAATAGCCGAAAAAGTCACACCATAGCCTTAAGTTAAGGAATTTGCCAGGGACCACTTTACGAAACTGGACCCTGCCACTTAAACACCACTGATGCATATGTATGCGTGGCACCGTTTAATGTGAAAATTACTTCAGATGTAACACTGCTAAATATGTGAGATATTTTTTTAACGTATATTTTAGAGGAAATCCTAGAAAAGTATCAAACACATTGTTCAAAGTAATATAAAAAATACATTTTATAAAGCAGTGTAAGACGCACATTGTGCAAAGTGATATAACTGACATTGTGCAAAGTAATGTAAAAAATTAATTGTACAAGGAAAGTGACTAACACACTGCGACGTAAAGTAATTAGCTAATTAAGAAAAACAATGCAGGAAGTAAGTTAACCAACACATTGTACAAAGTGATGTAGATGTAACAAATACATTGAAAAAACCTATGTGACAAACATATTGTATAAATTAATATAACAATACATTGTATGAAGTAATGTAACCAATCCATTGTACAAAGTAATGTAATAAATACATTGTATAAAGTAATGTAACAAACACATTGTACAAAGTAATGTAATAAATACATTGTATAAAGTAATGTAACAAACACATTGTACAAAGTAATGTAATAAATACATTGTATAAAGTAATGTAACAAACACATTGTACAAAGTAATGTAATAAATACATTGTATAAAGTAATGTAACCAATCCATTGTACAAAGTAATGTAATAAATACAATGTATAAAGTAATGTAACAAACACATTGTACAAAGTAATGTAATAAATACAATGTACAACGCAACTTAACAAGTATACTGTACAAACGAATATAATAAGCACATTGTAAAATGTAATGTAACAAATAAATTAAACAAAGTAGTGTAACAAGTACAGTATGAAAAGTCACTTAAGATACATTGTACAAAAGTAATGTAATAAATAAATTGTACAAAGTAATATAAAAATACTTTGTATAAAGTAATGTAACAAACATATTGTACAAAGTAATGTAGCAAATATATTGTACAACTAATGTAACAGAACAAAGTAATGCAACAAATAAATTGTAAAGGTAATATAATAAATACATTATACAAATAAGTAACAAATGCATTGTACAAAATAATGTACTAAATACATTGTACTATGTAATGTAACAAATACATTATATAAAATAAATACTTTATCTCCTGAAGTCTCCTGTTCGCGTGCATCAGATTTAGTTGGATATGTGAAATCATCTGCACATCCAAATCTTGATCTTACATATATCAATAGTAAGTTGTTGTTGTTGATGTTGTTGTTGTCTTACATGTATCAAAACTATGTAAGCAGATAGTTAACAGGTACCATCAATGCAAAAGTAATATTAGTTCATACGTGAAAGAAAATTATTAAAATGTGCAAAGCATGGTGGCTTTTGTTTGCCTTTGTTCCGGTTTCTTTCATGCACAAAATGTACCTACTTTAACAAAAGTGCAATTATGTTGAAAAAATGTTACAATTATTAACTGGGCCCGCGATAATTTAATTATCTTGCAAAGTTGGTGTGCTCTTTCTGCACTTCACAATGACCGAAATATAAAATGTTAAATTTTATCCACAAAGTTTTTCCTCGTATTGCCTTTTGATCACACGATTTCAGCTCAATACCGTATGGATAATGGTACAATTAGGTTGTTTTATTTTCGAGGAAATTTATGAAACAATCTAAATAATTTAGATCGGGGAGAATTGAATAAAAAATGTCTGATATTATTCAGCGGACCTTTTGCATTTTAGTTCCACTGAGAAAATATGTTATAACGACTCTATCGTCCTAAACAAAGTAACAGAAAAGACCAAAAACCAATACCTTTTGTAAAATTCACCAAAATATTTTCTATAGAATACAAAGAAATTTCTTTTATAAAGAACTTACATCTTGTGAATTAAATGCCAAATAGAACTAAAAGTTCTCTCACAAGTCCAAACGTACGAAGTTCCATTTGAATTCAAGTGGTGTTCGAAATAAATTCCATTATTAAATGTGCTAATGTTCCTGTAGTCTAGAATGTGCCAACGTGCCAATCGCATGGAATGTGTAGACATGCTAACTGTACTTTACGTATCTCAATAATATAATCCAAAAGATCATTGAATAAACTCACAATAATCCCATAATAATGATTTTTTCCAATAAGTATTAATAAACGCTTTGTAATTCCAGTGAATAAATTAAAATAAATAAATCCAGGCAAACTACAAACTGAACACAACAATAAAACAGATTCCACTTCGGATGTTAAGGTAGGAATTGATATTTTTTTCTCAAGTAAGCAACATTAAAATAAAAAGGTAAGACACAAATTAAGAGCCAGGATGTGCGCCTGTTAACTTTCTAAAACATTGGACAAGTTTAGAAATTTCCAACTGAAAAACTAATGTCCTTCACTCAGAATGAAATAAGCATGTTTACCTCCATTAATAATGATCTGGACATTGAATCTACAATCAAAAGTATAATATTAGATGTGTATTATGTTGTTTACAAAATAAATGTCACCAGTCAGGTTGACTATGGATGAAGACTGTATTGTCTTAAAATAAGTAATAGAAAGAACTGAGAACCCACAAGATATGTTAACTTCAACAAATAGTTTATATTTCCTAGAATACAAAAGTGAAAATGTAAAAAAAATATACCGTAGTGCGAATTACATCCAAATTAATCATAGAATTACTAACGCAAGTTCTAATAAATATAATTCTGAATAAACTTTAGTGGTAGTCCAACTAATTTCCAACGCTGAAGATGTTGTTGTGTCTGTAGTGGTCTAAAGTATCTACTGTATTAAAGTAGCGAAGACCTGAATTCTAATGATGTGCCCTACTGTCTTTTGATGAATCACAATAGTACAGTGCAAGACATCTTTATTTGAATTCATTATTTTACAAAGTTAATATCTCATTCCATGAATATTAAAGATGCGAACTTTGTATTTCCATAAGGAAACAATTATGAGTTCAGGCAATTCCTTGTTCCACTATTTACTCCTAGCCCCGTTCATTCCATGCGTTATTATTTATTCTCTCTATTGCAGTCCACTTTTAGCGGACTACAATAAGTCGCCGGGTGAGAACAGCCCAAATAGACAACTGTCCAATGACAAAGTCGCCCATGCAACGTTTAGTGCATTAGCAACTTACACATGATTCACTTTGCCGAATAACGAACTGAATGAATGTCACTTGGCCTATAGTGCGAGCTAAAAACGACATGTCGCTAAAAACAAACAGCCCATATTATTTTAAACGTCAGAGAAACTCGAGTCTACACAGGTCTCAATGAAATTAGGTTGGAAGATGAGTCTACACAGGTCTCAATGAAGTTAGGTTGGAAGATTAGTCTACACAGGACTCGATCAAGTTAGGTTGGAAGATGAGTCTACACAGGTTTCAATTACGTAATGTTGGTAGATGAGTCTACACAGGTCTCAATGAAATTAGGTTGGAAGATGAGTCTACACAGGTCTCAATGAAATTAGGCTGGAAGTTTAGTCTACACAGGTCTCAATGAAGTTAGGTTGAAAGATGAGTCTACACAGGTCTCAATGAAGTTAGGTTGGAAGATGAGTCTACACAGGTCTCAAAGAAGTTAGGTTGGAAGATTAGTCTACACAGGTCTCAATGAAGTTAGGTTGGAAGATGAGTCTGCACAGGACTAAATGAAGTTAGGTTGGAAGATGAGTCTACACAGGATTCAATGAAGTTAGGTTGGAAGATGAGTCTACACAGGACTCAATGAAGTTAGGTTGGAAGATTAGTCTACAAAGGTCTCAATGAAGTTAGGTTGAAAGACGAGTCTACACAGGTCTCAATGAAGTTAGGTTGGAAGATTAGTCTACACAGGTCTCAATGAAGTTAGGTTGGAAGCTGATTCTACACAGGTCTCAATGAAGTTAGGTTGGAAGATGAGTCAGTCCACACAGGACTCAATGAAGTAAGGTTAGAAGATTAGTCTACACAGGATTCAATGAAGTTGGGTTGAAAGTTGAGTCTACACAGGTCTCAGTGAAGTTAGGTTGGAAGCTGAGTCTACACTGGTCTCAGTTAAGTTAGGTTGAAAGATGAGTCTACACAGGTCTCAATGAAGTTAGGTTGGAAGCTGAGTCTACACAGGTCTCAATGAAGTTAGGTTGGAAGATGAGTCTACACAGGTCTCAATGAAGTTAGGTTGGAAGATGAGTCTACACAGGACTAAATGAAGTTAGGTTGAAAGATGAGTCTACACAGGATTCAATGAAGTAAGGTTGGTAGATGAGTCTACACAGGACTCAGTGAAGTTAGGTTGGAAGATGAGTCTACACAGGTCTCAATGAAGTTAGGTTGGAAGGTGAGTCTACACAGGTCTCAATGAAGTAAGGTTGGAAGATGAGTCTACACAGGTCTCACAGAAGTTAGGTTGGAACATGAATCTACACAGGTCTCAATAAAGTTAGGTTGGAAGATGAGTCTACACAGGATTCAATGAAGTTATGTTGGGAGATGAGTCAGTCTACACAGAACTCAATGAAGTTAGGTTGGAAGATGAGTCTACACAGGACTCAATGAAGTTAGGTTGGAAGATGAGTCTACACAGGACTCAATGAAGTTAGGTTGAAAGATTATCACCGATTAATGATTGTTGAGATGATTCATAACGAAATATTTTATTAAGCTAAATACCTCATCATATTTCGTCATATTGTTGTATTATACAGATATGGATGTAGCTTTGAGAGTTTTCTAATTATTTTCAATAGCCAAATAGGGAAATATGAAACCTATAAAGGCTTTGTGTGTAATGTTGATAAATATACAATCAGGGGGCTAGAGACACAAAGAGGCAAAATGAAAATGGCCTATAAAGACTTTGCGTATAATGTGATAAATATACAATCAGGGGGCTAGAGACATAAAGAGGCAAAATGAAAATGGCCTATAAAGACTTTGCGTATAATGTGATAAATATACAATCAGGGGGCTAGAGACATAAAATTTGCTCTCTGTGCTACATTTCACTGTCGGACTCTAGTCCAACATACCTATCTGACTTCACTCATGTGTGCACATCAGCAAAATACTTACGCTCCTCTTCTGACAATCGTATACTCATTATTCCAAGAATGAAAACAAAGTCATATGGACAGCGTTCTTTTGCATACCAGGGCCCAGCAACGTGGAATGAATTGCCCACTGAACTTAGACACAAAGACACAGTGATCACATTCAAGAGGGCTCTCAAAACTCACTTATTTCGACAGCAAGAGCAAACTTAAAGACCTAATAATGTTTCCTACCTGAAATATTCTCAGCATGTTTTTTTTATTTTTTTAATGTTTTTCTAATTTCATGTTGTTTGTTTTTATAATAATAGTATTATGTTTCTTATCTTATAGGTGTTGTCTAAAGTTGTAAAGCGCTTAGAGCTTCTAAATATTAGGGGCTGTACAAAGTCCTCATTATTATTATTATAAAGAGGACAAATGAAAATGGCCTATAAAGGCTTTGTGTGTAATGTTGATAAATATACAATCAATGGGGTAGAGACATAACGAGGCAAAATGAAAATGGCCTATAAAGGCTTTGCTTATAATGTTGATAAATATACAATCAAGGGGCTAGAGACATAAAGAGGCAAACTGAAAATGGCCTATAAAGACTTTGCGTATAATGTTGATAAAGGTATAATCAGGGGGCTAGAGACATAAAGAGGCAAAATGAAAATGGCCTATAAAGGCTTTGTGTGTACAATGTTACTAAATATACCATCAGGGGGCTAGAGACATAAAGAGGCAAAATGAAAATGGCCTATAAAGGCTTTGTGTGTACAGTGTTACTAAATATACAATCAGGGGGCTAGAGACATAAAGAGGCAAAATGAAAATGGCCTATAAAGGCTTTGTGTACAATGTTACTAAATATACAATCAGGGGGCTAGAGACATAAAGAGGCAAAATGAAAATGGCCTATAAAGGCTTTGTGTACAATGTTACTAAATATACAATCAGGGGGCTAGAGACATAAAGAGGCAAAATGAAAATGGCCTATAAAGTCTTTTTGTATAATGTTGACAAAGAGACTTATGCAGTGAAAGAGACGTAACGATGTGAAATGAAATCGGCTTACAAAGTCTTTGTACAAATTTTTTTTTGTTTCGGTGTTTTTTATTGTGTTTTTAATTTCCTTTAATAACGAGAAAACTACTAGAACCTACTGGATAAGCGAAAAAAGATAATACATTGAAAGTACAATCACAATTTTATAACAGCGTATATCGGGAGACTGATCATGAAAAGCATGATCCCAAAAGCTAGATTACTCGAAACAAATGTGGAATGAAGTTGCCCTGCCTGTGCCTCAATACGAGTATAGGAGCAACGAACTCTACAACGTAATCAGCGTCCACTGCCGCCTAGTGTCATGATATTTTAATTATTGTGTAGGACTGATAAAAAAACCTTATAAATCCTTCGAGCATTTAGTCAGTCAGTTAATCAATCAATATATTATGTTCCATATCATATTGGCCAATCGACTGCAATTAATGAATATTACGCTGCAATATTCTTTGGTTTTTGTTATAGGAACGTAAGTATGGTAAAATATAGGTTAATTTTCTTGGCGTCCTCGACGTTAGGTATCTAATGTTCTCTATTAAATTTTAAAATCAGAGTGTGTGCCTATATGGAGTTAGTTACCTTGAATTTTCAAGATATCTGGCAACATTTTTGATAAACGTCACATTGGCAATTTCGACATTCAGCCATCAACTGTGTCGCTTGACGAGCTGTAGCATCAGCCAGTTGTCGTGCACCGAAGCTTGAATGCTTCTCCTTCCATGGCTTACCTGCCTTAGGGTATACTACGCAATTACTTAAGTACGATAACGGACGAAGACCCTTGCATTGTATACTGTGCAGTCATCCATGTCAGATAACAGACGAAGACCCTTGCATTGTATACTGTGCAGTCATCCATGTCAGATAACAGACGAAGACCCTTGCATTGTATACTGTGCAGTCATCCATGTCAGATAACAGTCAA